>JAZKJV010003379.1:0-539980 GCA_037367405.1 Ottelia alismoides
TTTATACTTAGGGGATATTTCACCCTAAGTATAGGGGGGGTAGACCCTGTACATTCTCCTCTCGGTTTTCCCTTAGTATACAGCCTGCTATACTTAGGATTACTTGATCCTAAGTATAGGGGGAAGACCCGAGACCCTCTTGACTTTTCTATTTTCATCTTTGTATATAGCCTTCCCTTTTCACTTCCCTATACCTAGCACGAGTTATGTCTTCTTCATCGCTCTTGACTCTGAGGACATCGTTCGAGCTAAGTATAGGGGGGGTGTGTATATTTCATATATACTTTAGCCATAACTCGTACTTTGTGTGAGTGTGTTAATAAATAAAATGGCTAAAAACCTGAAAAATCACAAAAATTAAAAATTTTTCATGTACATAAACTTCTTTTATTTGCACATAAATAGCTAGTGTACAAATTATTTTTGTAAAAATGTTTTCAAAAATCTTTTGTGTAAAGTTTGTGTAAATATTTTCTTATCAAAATTATGTATATAGTACAAAATTTTTCCAAAATGTTTTGAAAATCAAAAGTTTGCAAAAATCTTGTGTAAATGTGTGTAAATATCTTTTTGCAAAACTTGCACCTCATGCATCATCCATTTATGATTTCAAAACATTTTTCAAAAATTTTGCATGTTTGTAAACTTTGTGTAAATAGCATCTTTTGTACATATGTATATAGTTTTTCTGGATGATAGTTGACATTTAAACTAGCCTGGAATCAAATTGAGAAATGGAGCTTGATTAAGATCTTAATCCACCTAACTTCTAAGAGGAACCTTATAGGGCTTAGGTTTAAGGCTTTTCAGGTCCATGGTGACTTAAATCTTTAAGTCCACTAGGCTATGATCACATGTCATCTCAATGAGCCTAAGTAGAGCACTTAACAACAACACATGACTCATATAGACAATGGCTTTACTTGGACACCATCACTATGCATCGAGCTCTCTACGGATGAGATGGTGAGGAGGCAGTCTTCCATGACTTGGGGTAGCATATGAGGGTAGTACTTCTAGGCGGAACCTCTCTTCTTCTTTTTAGTGAAGGAAGTGCGTCTCAACTTGGTCTGGGTGCCATGAGGTCTAACGACGGGAGTTGTGGGTTGCAATAAAGCTTCAAAAGAGGGATAGTCTACTGGCTCAAGAGGAAAAACTCCTTGTATATATGATGCACATGTATATGTTGTATAGATGCACTTAAAAAAATGCAAAAAGAAAATAACTCTAAATAAGTGGTGGGTCTGATAGAAAATGATAATCCCACCGGAGTATGTATATAGAGTGCAATAAGCAAAGCTTGAGTTTCATGATCCACCTGATGTAGCTTGCAGCAGGGAGACTTAGCTACACTGGTCAAGCTCCCAAGGGTACATGGCTACACTGGCCTTGACCCATTCTCTTCTTTCTCCTCTTCTTGAGCCGGTTGAACTTGAACTTAGAAGGGAATACCCCGCTCCTCGAGGAAAGAGTGGCCAGATTGAGGTCATAGAGTTACCTTGTTAGGGAGGGATGTCAAGTTACCATTTCTGAGGTGGAGAGCTTAGACCTCACATTCATAGGACAAGAAAAGATTCATGGTCTTCAGGGTTTGTGATTGATGACTTGTTCTGATCTGGAGCATTGAGGAGTCTTGGTTATAGATTAGTGGAACTTAGAGGCTGTTGAGTTTTAGGCTTAAGTCCAAATAAGGTTCCGACACATTAATAATCCAAAGATCTGATCGAGCTCCATACCTTAATTTAATGAAGGCAAGTTTAATAATCAGCCTTGATCCATGTACATTCTCTTTTTCTTTTTCTTTATTTCTTTTTCACTTCTTTTTCAAATAAATGTTTGCTAAGGGACTAGCAAAGTTAAGTATAGGGGGGTGATGAATACTCATTCATCACTCTTTATTCTTATATTTTAGCTACAAAAACCTTTGCAAATACATGTATGTAGATGTAAATAAGAATAATTACCAAAAGCATGCATTGTGTAAAAACCTATAATTAGCATGTTTTTGTGCAAAAATAAAAGAATAAAGATTAAAAAGAAAAAGAGGGAAATATTTAGGATAAATATTGAGCAACCTAACCCAAGGGAGGGCTCAGCATGGGCCTGACCGCATAAAAAGCCAAAGTAGAGGGAGATAGGGGCTCATGTGTGTATATATTTATGTAAATAAAATAAAAGTATTTTCCTCCCAAAAATAGACTCAAATTGGTTTGTAAATATTTGTATATATTTATAAGTACAAAAACAAGATAAAAATAGAAAAATCAAAAAGAACAAAAAACATCACTTTCACCATGCATATAGACCATCCATATTTATTTCTTTGGCCTTATAAATAACTAAATTTAATTTCCAAAAAAGTTTTGTAAATATTCTAGATTATATAATGTAAATAAAATAAAATAAAAACCCTTAAAACAAAAACAAAATAAAAAGAACAAAATTAAAAATCCAAAAATATATTGTAAATATACCATGTATATAAATGTACATATGTATTTATTTCACCTATGTATATAAATAATAAAAATAAAATAAAAATATCTTTTTATTCCTTATTTTATGATATAAATAAATAAAATATAAAATGGGAATAAAATTGTATAAAAATAACAAATTAAAAATCAAAATTAAAAATCTATATATTGTAGATATACCTATATATAACCCTACTATGTACATACCTTATTTACTTTGAAAAATTAATTAAAAATCACTAAAAATAGAAAAAAAAATAAAACAAAAATACTTCATGTTTGACTTTTCCTTAATTCGGCCGTTTTCTAATTTTAATTTAATTATCAAATCTTTTCCACGTGGCCTTCACCCATTGGCCCTGGGGATTGTTGACCGCCCGGTCAACTGCCCCCTCCCCCCCCCAGGACCACTTCCCACGGGTTAGGTGCCCGATCCGAATTTCTCCCTAATTTCGCACCTAAACCCGATACCCTATCACCTAAACCCCGGGTCCGAATCGTTCATGGTACATCCGAGACCCTCGCCGGAGCCTCCACCTCGAGATCCGCGCTCCAGATTGCCCTACCCGCGCGCTTCTTTCCGGACCCTCCAGCGTATAAAGCTTCAGCTCCGCCTCCTCCATTCGCATCTTTGGCCACTCGTTCCACCCCCCAGTGAGCTCCATTGCATAGGCGAGAGTGACAGCTCGTCCCCCGTGGTGTTGCAGCGAGGGAGGGAGTGCAAGCCCATCGATCCGGCGAGTATCACCGCCGTGCTCCGCCCTGAGCAGGAGCTCGAGCCTCGGACGTCGACGCTCCGTCAGGCGAAGACCCAGAGCTGCGCAAGCTCACCCACAGCCTATTCAGCCACCCAGGTAGACCCTTAGCCTTTCCTTTTTCGCTAATTTTAGGTTACCCCCAAATCTCGTCGTCGCCGTTCATATCTGATTCCGGCCACCCCCGCCTTTCACTCGATCATCGGACCATACCATCACCTCCGCCTTCCTCCCGCGCACGTTCTCCATACTTCCATCCACCCCAGCTCGCACAGGAGCTGGGGTTCGAGCTCCTCCGTCCCCACCTTCGCCGGAGCTCGCCCATATCGCACCACCGTCCATCTTCACCCCGCCTAACTTGGTCGAGGCAGTTTGCCCTCAACCCGCGAGTCTTCTGGTCTATCTTGCAGGTACATCCAAGCCCATCTGAGGCCTTGGACCATTCGATCCATGAGCTCTACCTCTGTCGACCTCGCCGGAGCCCTCCAGGGCTCGGCTGGATCATCGGAGGTCACCATCAGCTGCGGAACATCATCGCGGAGCGTTTCCGATCTTCAGGAGCAGCAGAGGAGATCAGGAGCGTGCGCCTTGGGCCGGCGAACTTCGCTGGCAAACTATTCTTCCTCGACCTTTATCCACCGTCCGATCAGCCTCCCGCTCCAGTTTTCATCTGAGCTGTTCATCCACGGAGCTGTAGCCACCGTCAGATCAGTGGAGGACTGATCCCAGCCGTCGGTCCAGCGAGGTTTAGCCACCGAGAGCCTCCACCGTTCGATCCCCCACGTGGCGTAGCCTCAGCCATCCGATCACTGCGAGGACCTCAGCGTTGGAGTGCCACCCGATCTAGACCATCCGATTCTCCACGTGGCGTCCATCCAGCGGCCCGCATTAATAAAGGGTAATTTACCCTTAGGCCCCCTCTTTTATTTTATTTAGCAATTAGTCCTGTAAATGTTGAGTTTAGTTGTTTAGTTTTTTGTAAATTTGCATAGAGGACCCTGCACTTTATTTCTTTTACATTTATGCCCCTGTGTGTTATGTAGCACGTGCGTCGACACGTGATTTGCTGGGCTTTTTGCATTCTATGCCCTGTAGTCCTGAGTTGTTAAGTAATGAATGAAAACTTTTGAGATATTGCATTGATACCCCTGTGCGTATTTTAATTGTGCATGTGCGGATATTTTTGGGTTAATTGCAGACTAATCCCTGGGCTTTTGGTACCTGTTACCAAATAGTCCAAGGACTTAGTTTTTCTTACATTTGGGTTCCTGAGTGCCCCAGGCACGCGCGACACGCGTGACTTCCTGGGTGTTTTGCACCAGACCCCTCAGGACTTCGGGTATTTGCACCTAGGTCCCTATGCACAATACCCTCTTTATATTTTTGAATAAAATAGCAAATCACCTCCAAATTTAATGAAAATTGGATACATGGCTCCTGCCATGATGTAAAATTTTCTATAAATTTTGGAGACATTTTAGACACTATTTGATATTTTTAAAAAATTCAAAAACATCTATTTTTGTTACTGTCTAAGTTGGAAAACCACAAAAAAATATTAAAACTCATTCTAAAAATTACAAAAAAATCACTTACTGTTTGTCTCTGCTTGCTTGATTTTCTAGCCAAATTTGGCTATTTTTCATTACCTAAAACACCTAAAAATTGAAAAACACTCAAAATCCCATAAAATTTCTAATAAATAAATTAAAAATCCAAAAATAATAATCTAGGTGCCCAATTTTTCCTTGTTTTATTCTCTATCCAGGAAAAATACCTCCAGGCTACTTTGGGGCTTCTAGATATTTTATTTAGGTCCCTTTAGCTCGGTTGGACAGTACCTACAATTTCAGTCCTTGTTTTATTTTTAGAAAATTAAATAAACATCAGAAAAAACTCAAAAATTCACTAAAAACATTAAAAATTATAAAAGCATACAAAAATATTTTTATTTGAATTTTTGGTTGATTTTTAGTGCATTAAATAAATTGTTGAAGTGAGTTGTTTCTTTGCTTTTATTATTTTCTTAATACATTACAAATCCAAAAAATATAAAATAATTAAAAACCACCAAAAATACATTTTTCTTTTCTTTTATTTCTTTTTGACTACTTCGTAGGCCGCAAGGCCAATTCGTGCTCCTTGTGTTCGACCCTGGTCGCTATACCAGGTTAAATTAATAGCAAGACCGCTATCGTGCTTTCGAGTTGATTTTATCTTGATTGGTGGTCTATTTTTTTTTATCGACACGACCGAGTGATTAAGGTCGCGACGACCACGTAGATATACCTGATTACCTTAGTCGCTTGGCGTGTCATCAACAGTGGAGATCAAAACTGGCGGAGAGGCTCTATCGGACGGCTATGGAGGGTCCTGGAAGAACTGATCGCCGGCGAACTTTGCCCGACCGTTGCGCGCGGTGGGGACGTCCTCCGATGCTGCTAGAATGGGGAAAAGATCGCCGGTGATGATCCGCATTTGATGGACTGCTCCGATGGGGCTGGGAGGACCTGGAGGATCCCCGGCGATGAGGAAGACCTGAAGCTCTATGCTTCAGTGAGAGGACCTCCAGATGAGGCCCATTTGCCTTCTATTCCTGCATAGAAAGAACGTTGGGTCGAGGGTAAACTGCCTCGACCCAGTTACGGGCAAAATAGGTGGTCAGGGGAGTCGGAGCGATGCTCTCCGGCGAGCGGCGGCGGAGGAGAGTCGTAACCCAGTTCCTGGGCGAACTAGGGTGGCCGAAGGGGCGAAGAAGGTGAGGAGGAGTCTCACAAATGTGATGGTGTGGTCGGAGCAATGAAAGAGGGGTCCGACAATGGTGAACAGAGCTGAACTACCTAAGTTGACCAAAACCTAAAAACTTAAATCTAAGGCAAGAGGAAAGAAATCTAAACTACCTGATGGGCGAAATCATCTGTGCTGGAGGTCGGAAACCTCCGAGGGTCATGGCCTCAATGAGGCAACGCATCTAGAGGCTGAGCTCACCTTGCGGCGGAGCACGACGGAGTGTACGCCGGATCATAGGCTTCCGACGCTCTAAACCTCGCTGCAACTATCTCTCGCGTCAGCTGTCACTCAGACGAAGAGGAGGAGGTCATCGGAGAAGAGGGGAAGGGCCAAAGATGCGTGAAATGGTGACTGAAGGTCGAGCTTTATACAGGAAGGGGTCCGAGAAGATGGGAGTCGGGTGCGCTAATCGAGGAGCGGATCCCTAAGAGAGAAGGCACGCGGGGATCATGGATCTGTCCTCGTCAATCGGAGCCCTGGGTTTGAGAAAATGGTGATCAGATTGCGACGCGAATATTTGGAGAAATCGGGTCAAAACGGAAGATCCGCGGAGATGTGGTCCGGGGGGGGAGTTGATCGGGGGTCAACAATCCCCCGTGGACAAATCAGAATTTAGGAATTGGAAATTATTTGTAAATTAAATTAAAAATAGCAAATGATTTTATTTAAAAATATTTATAAAATGAAAAATGTTTATTATTTTTCAAATTATTTTTTGTGATTTTTATTTATTATTTTTTTTGAAAAATACATTAATGTATATACATAATATTATATTATATACAAGTATAAAATACATATGTATTTTATACTTTTATTTTTATTATTTTATTTTTGTAAAATTATCTCAATTTTATATTTTATTTATTTACAACATAAAATTCGGGATATAAATCATTTTATTTTATTTTTATTGTTTATGTACAAGGGTGAAATAAATAGGTCTAGGTACATGTACACATGGTATGTACAATATGAAGAGAGAGAAATTATTTCATTTTTGCTTTTATTTTCTTTTTCTCATTTTTATTTTATTTTTAGAAATATATACAAATAATTAAAACCAATTTTTATTTTTGTTTTTAATAAAATAAAATATATACATGAAAGAGGAACATATACACGGTGAATGACCCTATTTCTATCTACTTGGTTTCTTTTGCGGTCAGGCCAATGCTTGGCCCTCCCTTGGGTTCGGGTCACTCGATATTTATTCTAAATATCTCCTTCTTTTTATTTCTTCTTTATTCTTTTATTTTTGCACAAAAGTATGCTAATTATTGCTATTTACACAAAGCATACAATTTGATAATTTATTCTATTTACAACTATCTACATGGTGTTTTGTAAAGTTTTGTAGCTAAAATAAAAGAATAAAGAGTGATGAATGAGGATTCATCAAAAAGGATAATTTTACACCTCCAGATATGCTTAGCAAAGAAGAAAAGCAAGAGGTTCTCTTTCACTAAATTTATGTTCACTAAAGCAACTATGTTATCTACCAGAGAAAGCTTCAAATTTGTAATGGTTGGAGGGACTCCACCTAGATATCTTACAAGAAACGATGCATATCTCTTTCATATTAGACTGAATGAAATACAAAATCAAAGATAAATGTCTGTGATTTCTAAAAAAACAATATATGGAAACCTTTTAGACAAACTCCTGGATGCCAAAAAATATTAATAAATGACAAACATACTCATTATGAGGTATTTGGAGAACTGGAAGGGCACCTTTTACGCTCTCAACATATTCAACTTTAGCACCATACTTCTTCGATGCACCTTCAACAACCCTGTTGTTCACTCTATTGCCATCGGCAACAAGTATTTTCTTTCCACCCAGTAGGCAATGAAGGGATGCAGAACCATTTGATGCTTATTTCTTTTGCAAGCGCCCCACCTCGAGAATATGCTGGAGGCATGCTCCTACAAGGCGTGTTCTTCAAGATTTCACAATTACGGTGTCAATTGGACCTTTGAGCTTCAACTTATTGTTGGGAATAGATTTCCCGTATAATTTGAATTTCGGAAAAATAACCAAAGTTGATAGATGGATCCTGCACGATATATCAACTACGAGAAAGTATCTCAACCATATAAAAAATCAACCACTGATGCACAGAGAATTTTTAACGTGGAGAACCCTCAATGTGAGGGGAAAATCACGAGGTTGATTACAACCTAAAGTCAAGCACTATAATCAAAGTAATCTCCCCTGAGCGGCTTACAAAAGGTCGACCCTCAATACGGGGCTACAAATCACCAAACAGTGGAGAACAATAGAAAGGAGAAATATCACCCAATGGTAAATCCGTCGTCAAACTGTAGGGAAGAATGCTGGAGAAGAACTGCTCCAAAGATTGCTCCCTTTAAACTCCACGACAACCACGAAATTTCTTTCTTCTTCATCTCTCTTATTTCTTTCTTGTGCTACGAGAGCTTGTGTTGGGATGATAATGGTATGCACCCCATACCCCCTTTTTATACTCCATGGAGATGAGAAAATAAGAAAACATGAACTCCTACTTCCAATAGGATTAGGAAAAGATGACTCCTAATCCTAAAAGGTAATTGATCTTTCCTTTTCCAAATAGGACTACCAATGTCCTATATATATGGACTGGGTTCCCACAAGGAGGGGAACCCATCCAACAAATTTCCCCCTCACTGACGATGTGTGAGCTGCTCTAAATTACAAGGGAACAACATCTCTCGAACTTTCCAAGCGGCAAAGTCTTTGTTATCATATTGGCACCTTTGTCATCTGTGTGGATCTTATCAAGTACAAGCTGCTTCGATTCTAACACATCACATATCCAATGATATCTGACATCGATGTGCTTTGATCTTGCATGGAATGTAGAGTTCATGCCAAGGTGAATAACAATCCGACTGTCACAGTAAAGCGCGTACTTGTCCTGATGAAAATCAAGTTCCTGCATGAATTTCTTCATCCACAGCAATTCCTTGCACGCCTTTGTCACTGCAATGAACTCATCCTCTGTAGTGGATAAAGCAACACACTTCTGGAGACGAGACTGTCAAGAAACTGCACCACCTGCAAAGGACATCTTGTAACTTGATATAGATCTTCTCCTATCAATGTCACCTGCCATGTCTGAATCAATGTATCCAAGAAGAATATGCTTCTTTTCTCCAAAGCAAAGAGAGCAACTGCTAGTACCTCGAAGATATCTCAAGATCTATTTAACTACTTTTCGATGTTGTTTTCCTGGATTTGAGATTAACCTACTAACAACTCCAACTGCATGAGCAATATCTGACCTTGTACAAACCATGGCATACATGAGACTACCTGTGGCTGATGCATAGGGAACTCTTTCCATATCTTTCTTCTCTGCATTGTTTTGTGGGCTATCTTTGGAACTTAACTTGAAATGCGCTCTAAGAGGGGTGCTAGCTGGCTTTGCCTTCTCCATATGAAATCTTTGGAGTACCTTCTCAATGTACTTCTCTTGTGAAAGTTGAAGTTTCCTTGCTCCCCTGTCTCAAGTGATCTTCATGCCCAATATCTGATTTGCATGCCCCAAGTCTTTTGTAGCAAAGGACTTGCTCAACTCTTTCTTCAAGCCAGAAATTCTCTCCCCATTGTTGCCTACAATCAGCATGCGGTCAACATAAAGCAACAATATGATGAAATCATCACCAGAGAATTTCTTTACGAACACACAATGGTCTGAAGTGGTCTTGGAGTAACCATGCTCCTCTATGACTGAGTCAAATTTCTTGTACCACTGCCTGGGTGCTTGCTTCATATAGACTCTTCTTTAGTATGCAAACATAGTCTTCCTTGCCTTAACTGTAAAGCCCTCTAGTTGCAACATGTAAATTTCCTCCTCAATGTCACCATGGAGAATAGCTGTCTTCACATCCATCTGTTCAACCTCCAGATCAAGACTAGCTGTCAATCTGAGAACCGCCTTGATAGAAGACATCTTCACCATAGGAGAAAATATCCCCTCAAAGTCAACGCTCTTCCTTTGGTTAAGACCTTTCACAACCAACCTAGCTTTGTACCTTGGATTTGTAGAGTATTCATCATGTTTCACTCTATAAACCCACTTATTTCTCAATGCATGCTTGCCTTTGGGCAACTTGACAAGCTCAAAGGTATGATTGTCATGAAGGGATTTCATTTCCTCTTTCATAGCTTCTACCCATTTCTCCTTGGTTGCATCTTGCAAGGCTTCTTCATAACATTCAGGCTTGTCACAGTCTGTTAAGAAAATGTAATCATGTGCAGAATATCTGGTGAAGGGCCGCCTCTCCCTCACGGTTCTCTGTGGTAGGAGAGCCTCGGAAGAAGAAGAGCTATCGTCATCCTGCCCAACATCATTTACCGTGATCTGCATCATCATCATCAGGAGTGGAGATCTGTGATACATCCTCCTCATGACCTGCATCCGGTACCTGTTCATATGCATCACCTGGCACCACATGTGGAGCCCTCTGTAAAGGGAATGGTTCCATATCATCTGGCTGATAGCTGCTCGAAGGAGAGTTCTTAGCAGCCTTCTGTATGTCTTTAATGGTTTGATCTTCAGAGAAGATCACATCCCTTCTACTCACCAGCTTCTTATTAACTTGATCATACAACATGTAGCTAAGGTTATTGATGAATCTACATTTCATCATCTTTATTCTATCATTTTGATCTTAAAAACCCAAATAAATGCGTGTAAATAGCGTTAATTAATGCATTTTATCATTCATGCATGTGTGTGTAAATATTGTATAAAATACTGTTTTTAAAGCCAAAATTATAGAATAAAGAAAAAAAAGAATAAAATATTGTAAATATTTTATGACCCGAAATCCCGAGACCTAGGCATCTCGATGACTAGGTCGACAAGGAATAAAGTAGGGGGAATAAGGGCCAATATACAATAAAAATCCCTTTTATTCAATTCATTCTTTTTTATTTTGGGACCTATTTTTAGTTTCACTTTTTATACTCCAAATAAGTAAACTTTGTACATGAAAGTTTTAGATACAAAATTTATTTCAGACAAAAATAATGTACAGATAAAAAGTTATGATCTGAATAAGTTTCCAGAATCCCAACTTCCCAGACCTGTATCTCTCAAATAAAAAACTCGAAATGTATCAAAATTACCTTTAATTGTATATAATTTTTAATAAGCCATTTAATGAAGGTGGTTTCGTATTTTGCGGAGCTACGGTTTGAAAGTTGAGTTTTAGACCCCTATTGTATACTTGTACAGATTAAAATATTCATTTTATTTATTATTCATTATTTTTATAATTTTATATTTTTATAATTTTGTAAATATTATTTATAATATATGTATTTATTAAAAGAGGAATAAAAACCTAAAGAAAATACAAAAAATAAAATACCAATATACATACATAGGTATAATACCTGTAAAGCTACATATATCATTAATACTTCTATTTTATTAAGTGTACAAAACCTTTCCGAAAAATGAAATAAAAATATTTTAAAGTGTATAAAATCATTTTATAAATTTAGAAAATAATAAACAAAATAAATAAAATTAAATATACAAAATAAAAATAAATTATTAAAATACATAGATAAATATACCTGTATATAACCTATATATGGTAACTTGTAATTTTACACCTCGAAAAAATAAATAAAAATCATAATAAAATACTTTATAAAAAAATAAACATTTTTTATTTAATAATCTAAAAATAATAAAATCATTTATTATTTTAAAATGAATTCATAAGTCTTTTTTCCAAGGATTTTTTCAGTTGGTCCACGTGGACCAACCGGTTTCTTTCCCTGGTTGACCTCGGTCAACTATCTGACCGAGGTCTGGCCTTGTGTCAGACTGTATTTTTTTTTTGCTTTTTCGCGATTTTTTCTAGGCAAAACCTTTCACCATTTCGTGTTGGAGCCTTTTTGACTTTTATCCCTCGATGAATGTTGATTCACGCTTAGGGTTTACTTCAGGCGTTGGGTCGCTGAATCGAGAGATCCGCATCGTTCTTGGGAGCCACCCGTCAACGCTTATAAACATGACCCCCGACCTTCCTAGACGATTTGATCTCTCTTCCACCATTCCCTCCGTAACCTAGGGCTTCGTCTACCTTCCTGGTGACAGCAGGAACGGATCACACCCGTTGGTAGGGCTAGAAGGTGTCAAATCGAGGTTGATCCACCTCACCGGAGTGCGCCACCCAGGCTTGCCGCCCGTGCACCTTTGGTAAGTGTTTTCTTCCCTCTCTTATCTCCTTTGAGTTCCTCAGAACTCCAACAGTCATACTTAGCTAAATCTGATCATCAATATCGTTCGCATCATCACGAAATCATGTTATCTTTGCACGGCCGGAGTTCGAGTTCTTCCGACCACCGCCGACTATTCCACATTTTTCCACCTTCCCGCAGGGTCGAGGAAACTTGCCCTCGACCCTTTCATCCATTTTCTACAAGTCCAAAGACCAATCGCGCGTCTGGAGAGATTTTGCTCGCTCGCCGGAGACGACTCGGAGCCATCTATTCCGCCGCCCTTTGGCAGAACCATCAATGCCCTCCGGCCCCTTTCAATGCCCCCAGCTGACAGAAGATGATCTCAGGAACACCCGCGGCTATTTTGGAACCTCCAGGTGCCCAGGAGATCGAGCTTTGGCCGATCCAACTCGCCAAGCTCGAGTTCTTGGTGCGTTCATGCAGACAGCCCCAGCACCGTCGGATCTCCCCTGTTCTTCCAGCCAAACAGCAACCGCTGGATCCCTCTCACCCTCAACCGTCCGATCATCATCTGCCTTCTAATCTCGACCGCAGGATCGTGAAGGGGTATCGCGCAAGGAGGGCTCGATGTGCGGAAAGTCATCGATCATTTGCCGTCCGATCCTCCCGAGCTTTGGGTATTTTGCAGATTCAATCTCACTCATTTTTGTATTTAATATATAGGATATAATCTTTCCTCTGTCGTTCATTTATTTTGTAACATTTGTATTCCGTCCCTCGTACTTTCAGTTATTACAATCGAGTCCAGGACACGTCACCTCACGTGGGCGATTATTTTGCAGCCTGGGCCCCTCGGGTATTTTGATATTTGTACTCAGTATTGGAATATTTTAATGCAGTTATAAACTTTTTTAACTTTTTGCATATAAGCCCTTGGATTTTTGATAATTGCATATTCGTCCCCACCATGCGCACGTGCTTAGGCACGTGAGTTCGGGGAATTTTGCAAGAAAGCACTAGTGGCTTTTTGTATTCATATTTAGTCAAAAAAGTATTTTTAATACGTTATAATTTTGTGGATAAATTGCACTGTGGCCCTTGATGTTCTGGATATTTACACATATGCCCCTGCTAGTGTGGATTTTTATCTTTGTTGTTTGCATTTATTTAATGCATCTATAAAATTCAAAAAATTACCAAAAAATAGGCATACATTCATGTTGCATTGTGCTTCTGTGCCATATTTTTAGTTCGTATTTTTATTGCATTTTTATATTTATAAAAATTCAAAAACATGCATTTTCTGCTCTATTTGCATTAGAAAATACCTAAAAATATAAAAACACTTTGAAAAATTCCACAAAAATCACATTTTGTTTATTTCTGTGTGTTTTAACTTCAATCCAAAAATCAATAAAAAATTCAAAAGAAAACTCCTAAAATAGCAAAACACTTAAAAACTTCATAAAAATCTTAAAAATCACTGAAAAATCTTAAAAATATAATTTTTAGCTTTGGATTTTTTTCTGTTTTATTACTTGTATTTTAAAATTAATTTAAGGATTTTTGAACTCTATTTGATATTTTTCATCCTCATTTTGGTTTCAGCCTTTTAGTTTATTCATTGTTTTCAGTATTTTTGCCTTTAAAAATATCAAAAAAATAGGAAAAAATCTAGAAAAAATCATAAAACATCAGAAAAATATAAAAAGTCCAAAAATATTTCATTTCCTGAATTTTGACTATTTTTACCTCTTTTTATAAATATCCTATCTCCTTTTTCTTATATTATATACTTGTTTCATTTAAAAGAAAAATATAAAAAAATATATTAAACATAAAAAGAATATACAAAATCAGAAATTAAAAATCAAAATATAAAATTACAAAATCAAAAATAAATTAAAAAAATATAAATTAAAAAACCACAAAAAAAGTTCAATTTGGCTAAGTGATTCACAAGACATAGGGCGCTTGATTTTTGTTTAGCCTGCTTTGCTCCTTTACATCATGTGTTCGACCCCTACTTGCTCGCCAGTATACATTCTTAGTAGGGTATAATATAGTTTAACTCTTGCTCTTAATTGCTTGATTATTTGTGTGGGTTAATTATTTATCAGCGAGAAGGTATGAGCAGTCGCCTTAGCGACAGTGAGCCTGATCTGTCAGGCCATTACTTAGAGGCCCTCGTCTTCCCATTTTTCAAATGGCACTGTTGCTGGGGAGCATCAGCTTGTAGAGTAGACCTGTGTCTTTTTATTCACTTAGCCATTTTTCATTATCTCTTTCTATTGTATAAATTAATTGTGAATTGTCTGACATCTCTTTCTTGTTTTCTTGCAAGGGACCACGGATCGAGGAGGATCACCTAAGTGATCCTACGCATCCTTGGGAAGCAGAGCTGGCTATTCTATCCTAGCCGATAGGAGAGAGCAGGAGGAGCTTGAGAGAGAGAGAGGATAGTTAGGCTTTTCATTTTTTTGTGAGAGAGAGACTTTTGATCATTAATTTGTAATAATACAGGTACCCTAGACTTTGGACATTCAGGCTCAATTTCCAAATGTTTTTCCACTTGGGGGCTCACCGCAATTTTGTCGCATTTTCATCGCTTTTTTTTGTTTTCTGATTTTGTTTTCTTTATTTTATGGAATGAGCCCTTAGTCTT
This sequence comes from Ottelia alismoides, assembly GCA_037367405.1. Taxonomy (NCBI): domain Eukaryota; kingdom Viridiplantae; phylum Streptophyta; class Magnoliopsida; order Alismatales; family Hydrocharitaceae; genus Ottelia; species Ottelia alismoides. Next base: position 14,901 of record JAZKJV010003379.1, read on the forward strand.
TAGGCGTGCTTGATCGTGTAATCTAAGGCCAAACACTTAATAACCTTTACATGCACCTATAGTCTTGACGTTTAGACTTGGAATTAATTAATTGCTATAGTACTCAGTCTTGAAGCCGCATGCTGCTAGAGGTCGTATACAGCGCTGATAGGATCCGTTGTGGCGGACACCGATCAGCATCAGAGACCAGACTTAGGCTTCATTCTGAGTACTTAGCATTTGGTTCTTCACGTGTAGCAATTGCATGCTTAGGATGATTTTCGTGTGCATATCGGCATTTAGTATAGGTTTTAAAATTCCTATTTTGCATCCCTCATGGAGAGAGCTGGGAGGCACTGTAAATCTTCTAACTGAGCATTCATCATCTAGGCATAAAGGTGAGATTTCCATCTTGGTGTCGCCTTGCATCGCTTTTCCGATCTTCTCCCTCTGTTTTTGAATCAAATAGGAATCAAAGAAAATGCCAAAAATTTTAGGCGCTTGTATTGAATCTACTCAAAACAAGTGATAACACAAAAAAATTAAAACAGGGACTGCTAAAAATACTTTACCTAAATAAAATTGATTAATTGGACTCATTGCCTTGGGGTGAGCAAAGCCCTCATTTGTTTTCAAGTTGCATAGGAAGGTCTCTTTCCCAGTGAGGTGAGCGACGTCGTAAGGATTAGAGCCCAAAATCCAGTCTGTGGTTGTCTTATTTATCGCCTAGATTTCCGAAGTATTGGCGCTTCTATCGTACGTAGACGAGTAGGGCTTGGTCGGCATTGATGACTCTCTCTTGTGTAGAGCATTGACCTTGTCCGAAGTATCGAGCATAGGCCACGCCTTCACGGGGGTGTCTGTCTCATCATCTTGCGTCTGAGTAGGTTCTTGCACGCTCAGGGGTGATTCCGTTGCGAGTAAGATCCAAAGTATTGGTTTCGTCTATCGGCTTCCTCCCTCTATTTCTTTGGCTGAGTAGGGATCTAGGAAGAGTTACAAGGACCTAAAAAAGTGTAGACTACATGTTACACAAGAGGAGGACAAGTACAGGACACTTTTCTGCCAGTACTCTCTCTCCTATAAACGTAGCGCTATAAGGACTCATTACAAGATAATTGCCTGAAAATCAATTCTAAAACTCACAAAGATAATTGCCGAACCTTCACGGCTTCACGGGTCGACTTGGTGAATCCATTGTTTTGAGGTTTGATTGATTAGTTGTATTAAGGTCAAGATCAAAAACATCACACCTTTGCGCTATTTTTGCGCTCCTTCCATTTGACCTTCGCTCATTGTGAGCCTTCTAATATTTTACACTCCTTTTGTTTCTCGTTGACCTACGTATCTTTCATCCACATCGACCTTCCGCTTGACCTTTGAGATGGCGACGAATGGAAGTTTAGTCGAGACTCTGTGGACACCCACATCAGTTCCATCCACTCGCCTTCTCTAATAATTTGGGGCGATTTCTGAGAACCCGATTCAAACTCCGTGAACAGATCTCCGGACTCCCCGTCTTCTTCAATAAATCGGGATCACTCGTGTCCCGAACTTTGTCCGTTTTGGATGTCCATTGATTTTACTCCTTACACATCGCCGTCCTTAACAAAGTTCTGTGTTGACCTTAACACAGAATACTTCTCTACATCTGGTGCTGCAATTCAGACTGATCGAGGCATTCTTCCATGTGCAGAACAAGAACCCGATTCCAAGCTAGCAAGTCAAGTAGAATCTGAGATGGCCAGTGGAAGAGGAAAGGGACTACAACCCCAACCTGAAGCTGAAGTCAACCCTGGGGAAGGGCAGTATACCACTCAAAATGATGTTAATAGTCAGCTACTGGCATCCATTCAAGCAATCTAGCAGCAGTTGACTAACCAAGCTCTAGCCCAGACTGCATTCCAAGATATGTTGAATGATCTGAGGAGGAGGGCCGATGCAAGAGATGACCGTCGGGAGGACGGGCTGAATCTAGACCACGAGTTTAATTTTGAAAGTTTCAGAGATGAACTCTCAGTGGGAGGACCCAAATTCGATAGAGTGGATGCATACCCCCTACAGTCGAAGTCAACGCTGAAGGAGACATACAATCCTGGAGTGGGACGCATCACTGAGTGGATCCAGATTCCACGAATCCACGCCCATTTCGAGCTAAAGCCACAGTTTCTATCTCTGCTTCCCACATTCCATGGGAATACCACTGAGGAGCCATACATCCATCTTAAGAAGTTCAGCCGCATCTGTGCTACTGCTCACTCCACTGGAATTCCTTTGGGGGTAGTCAAAATGACCGCCTTTCCCTTCAGCCTTCAAGATAAGGCCCTATATTGGGTCGACCACCTAGGAAATGTAGTCACGACCTGGGAGGAGCTGAAGTCTGCATTTCTTCACAAATTCTACCATGTCGGTTGTCTGAATCATATGCATGCCCGTATCTCCAGTTTTTTTCCAGCAACCCCACGAAACTGTCCATGAAGCGTGTGAGAGATTCAAGGATCTCCATGAGAAGTGTCCCCATCACGAAATCCCAAAGACCAGTCTTGTACATCACTTCTTTGGTGGGCTCACACTTGAAAGCTAAAAGCTCGTCGATGCCGCTTGCGGTAGCTCACACTTTAACAAGGACGAGGATGTGGTATGGAACGTCTTCGAGGAAATGGTTGAAGGAGAAGCCGCTCAATCCTCGTCCCGAGCATACATGAAGGTGCCAACCACCATCAGCAAGCCCGTGAACATGGCTACTCACACCAAAGACAAGGATGAGAGCTCCAACTTGAGCATCATTGGAAGCCATCTGTCTAAGGTGGACATCATCGAGAAGAGGTCGCATGACCTCGAAAAGTTATCAGTGATTAAGAAAAGGACCTAGGGCTTGGAAAAGCTCAATGTGATTTCCCAACAGCTGGAGCAGCTCGTTCGTGCCCTGAACGCCAACATGTGCAATGATGTGTCTACCACTGCCGAGCCATCTGCTGAGAAGAAGGAGCCTGTACTATATCAAACCCCTCAGCCGACTCCACCGTAGCCCCAACCTATTCAGCACGTGTATTACGTGCAGGTTCTAGAGCAGTCCTGCAGCCTCAAACACAGATGGTTGTATATCAGCTAGAATCCCAGCCTGCTTACTCCAAGCAGCTCTCTCCACCCCAGATCCAGGAAATCAATGATGTATGGAACAATGAAGCACAGCTAACCCATCCTCAGGGACATTCCCAGGGTCAGAACATGGGCAACATGCCCTATCACCAGCAGCAGCAGGGTGGGAGATCCTTCCATCCCTCGTATCAGTACCAGCCTTCTTCTCAGGGTAACATTTGGAGGCAGAATTATCAGCACGGTCCTCAGCAGTCCGGATATCACAGTCAAGGATATCATCAGCAACCGGCTGCTCCCTATCACCAACAAAACTCACAATACTCCTCCAACCCTCCTCCTCACTAATTCTCACAGGGTTACCAGTCACAGTCTCACCGTTCTTACCACCACTCCAGGCCCCATCTGGGGGATTCTTCCGAGATTGTATCGGTTAATACGGCCCTTGCCTGCCTCGAATAGTTGATGAAGAACATGGTTGAGATGAATCAGAAGATCGACGACTTGACGCCTACAAAAACAGCCATCCCTGCTCAAGTCGAAGTAAACCCGAACAATTTCTAACACAAGGAGTAGGTAGTCGGCAGTGTCCAACCCGATACAGATAAATTAAATTGCTTTTTATCTAACGTTGTTACTCTCAGGAGCAGTAGGACACTCCAGCCATCAGCGACGGTGAAGGGAAACATCTTGCATCTGACGGGGAATCGTCAATCTAGCCAATGCAAGCGTCAAGAAGTATATTGGAGCAGCACCACCAATCAGAAAATCACAAAAAAATGAAGAAAACAACAAAACACAAAAAGATAGCAACAACCTCGGTGGAAATAGGCCAGCACTGGAGATGTCTGCACCAGCCCCAGAACCAGCTCCTGACGGAAGGAACCTTGCACCTGCAGCGAGTCCAACGCCATCACCTGAAGCCGAGCCCGCCGTTTTTGGTCCACACATTGTAGATGATTCCATTCCTTTTTGCCATCTACCTGTACACAACAATATGGATACTATTTTGAATAACATTGGTGGAGATTTTGTAAATATTCCTTTCCCAGAAGAAATGAAAAAACACAAAAAAATGAAAAATTTGAAAAATGCTTTGTCTGGTCCTACCATCATAGAAATTATTCAGAATTTAGTATTGAACATGCCATTGATGAAAGCTCTTGAGTACATGCCAGCTGTAAATTAAGGATTAAAAGATGCATCCACAACTAAGCGCAGGCCTCACCCTCATAATTCCAGAAATAAAGATGGCAAGTCCGAAAAGCATATCCTCACAATGGTCATAGTTAATGCCATCAGCAACCTCCCGGATAAGAAGCCAGATATGGGAGCACCTCTTGTGCATTGTCAGATGTTTAATCAGGAATTTGAAAGAACATTGGTCGACAGCGGGTCTTCTGTCAACTTAATGCCAGCCTCACTGCTTACAGAATTTAGGCTAGGATTGCTCAAACCTACAAAGATGATTCTACAGTTCGCAGACAAATTAGTTAAACGGTCTAGAGGCCTGTTGGAGGACGTAGTAGTCATGGTTCAGGGGAAGCAGTTCCCGGTCGATTTTGTGGTACTAGATATGGACGTCCCCGCTCCATTGCTCCTGACACCAATAATACTTGGACGACCATTCCTGCGAACATCGAATGCAGTGGTGAATTATGGAACTGGAGAGATCACTTTTGGCGCTGGCAGTGAAACAATCAAAGTAGAGACCCTGTCCGAGGGAGCACCACCAAAAGGAACATCTGCATCATGCGCAAGAGTGATTGAGAATTTTGATGACTGCAACTTTCTGGCAGAAATTCAAGATATCAACTTATTCTTGGATAACAATGAGATCCATGAACTCCTCTGCCCTGAGGAGGGATTGGAGACCGTAGTCAAATTTCCCTTTATCGATCAGGATGAGGTACTTACTGGCACGCTCATTGATACTTCCGTGGGGGTGATGTGCCTTCAAGATCAAGAGCAAATTATTGAAGAATATTGTGATGAAGAGGAAATCATTGAAACATTTTGTCATGATCTGAATGAAGAGGTAGAACAGAGTATGATGGACACCGAACAGATGAAAAAATCACCACCTGAATTAATAACTGAAGTCACTTTGGAAGCAGCTCAGACCCCGCCAAAGTTGAAACCCTTGCCCTCCAATATAAAATATGCCTTTCTTGTGGGAGAACCTAACATGTACCCGGTCATCATCAATGTGCATCTGACTGAATACCAAGAATCTCGTTTGATGGAGGTTCTTGAATGCAACCGCAAGACGATAGGCTGGCGAACTTCGGATCTCTGTGCGATCAATCCATCACTATGCTCGCATCACATTTTGTTGGAAGAAGATTGCAAGCCCTCTCGAGAACTCCAGAGAAGATTAAATCCTAATCTGCAGGAGGTTGTTATGAAAGAAATCCAGAAATGGTGTGATGTGGGATTTATTTATCCCGTCTCCGACAGCAAATGGGTGAGCCCTCTACATGTTGTGCCAAAGAAAGCAGGGATCACCATTGTAAAGAATGACAAAGGAGCGGAGATCGCAACCAGAGTACCCACCTCTTGGCGAGTATGCGTGGACTACAGAAGACTTAATCTCGCCACCAAGAAGGACCACTTTTCCTTTACCCTTCATCGACCAGATCTTGGAGAGATTGGTCGTGAAGGAATACTTCTACTTCTTGGATGGATACTCTGGGTATAACCAAGTTGCTATCGCTCCTGAAGACCAAGAGAAGACCACGTTCACCTGTCCTTTTGGTAGATATGCCTTCAGACGGATGCTGTTCGGGCTCTGCAACGTCCCAGCCACATTTCAAAGGCGTATGCTAGCAGTTTTTGCCGACATGGTAGGCAACTTTCTTGAGGTCTTTATGGATGATTTTTTGGTCTACGAGGATTCATTCGATTAATGTCTGGATTATTTAGATCGAGTCTTACGGAGGTGCTGCGAAGTAAATCTGGTGCTCTCGTGGGAGAAGAGCAACTTCATGGTGACCGAAGGAATCGTGCTGGGTCACGTTGTTTCTAAACATGGCATGGAGGTTGACCCAGCTAAGGTGGACGTAATTTCTAAACTTGAGCCATCTACAACAATCAAACAAGTCAGGTCATTCTTGGGTCATGTCGGTTTTTACCAACGATTCATCAAAGATTTCAGCAAATTGTCCAGACCGTTGACTGAGTTGCTCGGCAAGGAGAATGAATTCATTGTAGATGACCGTGTGCTCCTTGCCTTTAATCAGCTAAAAGAACTTATCACGCATGCCCCTGTCTTGCAACCACCGACCTGGACTCGGACTTTTGAGGTAATGACTGATGCATCAGATTATGCCATTGGTGTTGTACTTGGACAGAGGAAAGATAATGTACCATTTGCAATTCACTACACTAGTTGAACGCTCGATGAAGCCCGCCAAAACTACACTGTCACCGAAAAAGAGCTGCTAACAATAGTCTTTACCTTGGAGAAGTTCAGATCCTATCTTCTCGGTTCCAAAGTGATCATCTACACTGACCATTCAGCCATCCGGTATCTACAGCAGAAGAAGGACGCCAAACCATGCCTTATTCGGTGGATCCTTCTCCTCCAGGAATTTGACCTTGAAATTAAAGATAAACCCGGGGTAAAGAATGTGGTGGCCAATCATTTGTCAAGGCTTCCTGAGCTGGAATCTCCTGAGCTGAGCCTGTAACCAATCACAAAAACCTTTCCAGACGAGGCAATTTTGTCAGTCACCTCGCTTCCATGGTATGCAGACATTGTGAATTATCTCGTGACCAAGAAAATCCCACAGGATTGGCCGAAGTTGAAAATAGACAGATTCTTGTCTAAAATCCATTTCTACCACTAGGAGGAACCATACTTATTTCGTGAGGGGGCAGACTGTATCTGGAGAAGGTGCATTCCTCAGGAGGAAGTTCCAAGCGTCCTCGTCTTGTGCCATGATCAAGATTCTGGAGGACATCATTCAAGCAGACAAATGGTAGCAAAAGTTCTTCAGTGTGACCTCTGGTGGCCGACACTATTCAAAGATGCAGATGATTATGTCAAATGCTGCATTGATTGTCAGAAGATGGGTGGAACCATAAGAATGCGAGACACGATGCCTCTGAAATTCATTCAGATATCAGACGTCTTCGATACATGGGGTATCGACTTTATGGGCCATTTCCCAATAGTCAGGGTTATGAATATATTTTGCTTGCTGTCGACTATGTAAGTCGCTGGGTGGAGGCTATCCCCGCCCGAACCGTCGACAGTAGGACTGTCTATCGCTTCTTGAGAGATCACATCATAGCATGGTTCAGGATTCCCAAGATTCTAATATCTGATGGGGGTAGTCATTTCATAAACCGAGAGGTGGAGAAGCTGACTCATGAATTTTGCATTGAACATCGTGTTGCTTCACCTTACCACCCGCAATCCAATGGCTTAGCTGAATGTTCAAACAGGGAGATCAAGACAATTCTATAGAAGCTTGTGCATTCGGATCGCAAGAACTGGTCTCAGCTGCTTGATTCAGTTCTTTAGGCTTACAGAACAACGTATAAGTCACCCTTGGGAATGTCTCCCTACCGCCTTATGTATGGCAAGCCATGTCATCTACCCGTTGAATTACTTTACAAATCTTTATGGGCCATCAACATCTACAATTTGGATTCTGAGAAAGTACGGAACAACCGAAAATTGGATCTGAACGGATTATTGGAATTCAAAGATTATGCATATGACAACAGCCTGATGTATAAGGAGAAGGTCAAAATATGGCATGACAAGCATATCCGCCACAAGTCCTTCGAGCCAGGTCAGAAGGTGTGGTTGTTTGATGCAAAATTAAAGATCTTTTCAGGCAAATTGAAGAGCAAATGGACTAGGACATTTATGGTTAAGCATGTGCGTGACAATGGAAGTGTATTGATATCTAATTTGTCAGCTGACGCACGGCCATTTGTAGTCAATGGACAACTTCTGAAGCCTTACCTTGAACATTATACATTCATGTATGTCGTTGACTCTATTCAAGTAATCTACAGGGATGAGCCGGATATTTCCGAAGATGCAGAAGAAGGCAAAGCAGACAAAACATTTTTTAATGACTCCTCTTCTTTTCTTCTCTTCTTCTTTTCCTTCTCTTCTATCTTATTCTACCGACAAGATGTCATCCCCTTCATCACTACTACGCTTAGGATGCACTTTGTCCTAAGTATAGGGGGGATGTGCATCCCGAGTTGTTCAGACTCCATCTTATGGTCTCTTTTCTTCTTTTCTTCTTTTCCTTTTCTCTTCTCTTTTTCTACCGAAAAAGGTGTCGCCCCTTTTTGTTAGTCTTCAATACTTAGGACGTACTTTGTCCAAAGTATGGGGGGGGTGTACACCCTGAGTTTTTCTTTCATTCTTTGATCCTCTCCATTGTCTCCTCTTCTTGTCTATACTTAGGGATATCTTACCCTAAGTATAGGGGGAGACAATCTGCGTATGATCTGTTCATTCCCACCCTTGACCCTCCCTCCTTGGTGTACAGTCTGCTATACTTAGGATTATTTGATCCTAAGTATAGGGGGGATGATCGACTTATCATTCGTTCATTCATCTCTTATTCGTTTATTAGACTTGTCTATACTCAGTACGAGTTATGTCTTCTCTTTTCACTCCGATCTATGAGGACATAGCTCAAGTTAAGTATAGTGGGGTTGTATATACTACGTATATACTTTAGCCATAACTCATACTTTCGTATTTTCCTAATAAGTATGGCTAAAAATTCTTTAGAATTCATTAAAAATCTTAATAAAAAGATGTCGATTATTCCTCAAATTCTTTTTGTATTTATTGATTAATAAATCATGTGAAAATATTTTTTGCAAATTATTTGAAAAATAGTCTGAAAATCTTTGTGAAAAAAGCTTTTGAAAACTATTTGGAAAACATTTTGTTACATGTTTTCAACCTTTGTACAAACTTTTTGGTTTGAAAAATTTATTTTCTTTGTGTGAAATAAAATGTTTGAAAAATGATTTGCAGATGGTTTGAAAAATGGTTGCAAAAATATTTGAAAAATCTCTACATACTGTTTGGAAAATCTGTGCAAAATGATTTTCAAATGTGTGTACATGTTTGTAAAAATGTTTGTAAAAACTATTTTGAACTATTATTTAAAAATTATCTGAAAAATGATTTTTCAATTAAGTTTGAGCAATAGATACTTCACACCAAAATCCATTATATATATACTTATAAAATTGACCACTTACCCTTCGTAAATTCTTAAAATCCACTTCTTGTAAATATAAGAAGCATGCTCGTGTAAATATTTGTACCTAGTTTTTATCTAAAATCTTTTATTTTCAAAAATCCCAAAAACATTTGCAAAACTAAAATCCAAAAACATTTGAAAAATCTTTTTGAAAAATACAAAAAAATGCATATGCACCATCTTTTCAAAAAAGTCCATAAAAAGTTCAAAATATTTGAAAATTGCGTCACAAAAATATTTTCTACATTCTGCATAGGATTTGCATGGCATGAGCATTTTTCAGATAGAGTTTGATAGTTGACCAAGTCTAAGTAAAATCCGGAGATTGGAGCTTGGTTGGACCTTAAAATCTACCTAATAACAGGAACCTTATATGAGCTGGAATTGAGGTACTTCAGGTCTAGTTGACTTGATTCTTTGAGGATCACGAGACTTAGTTCAACGGATTCTTGACTGCCTAAGTAGAGTATTTCAGAGCACACACACGACCCTTGTTGATAATGACCTAACTTGGACATCTGCACCTTTCACATGGCTCGACTCAGTTGGAGTGGTGAGGGGGTTGGATTTGCTGGTATGAGACGCACACAAGTGGAAACATTTGTCCTCCTCTAGGGAGGGAAGTGCACCCCAACCTGTCCATTGATGAGGAATTCTAAATACAGGAGAGTGTGGGTTGCAATAAAGCTTCAAAAGAGGGATAGTCTACTGGCTCAAGAGGAAAAACTCCTTATGTAAATGATGCTGTGAATAGTATTTCAAAAAATAACTCTCCAAAAAAGTGGACAGGCCTGTACAAAAAAAATAAAATGCCTGCCAAAGTATGTGAATATGTTGTATAGACAATAAGCAAGCTTGAGCACCAAAGTCAAATTATGTGAGCCTGCAGCTGGATGACTTGACTATACTGGTCTTGCATCCTAGGATAGATAGCTACACTGGCTACCGTCCATTCTTCTCTTCTCCCCCTCCTCTTGAGCTGGTTGCCACTTGAACTTAGAAGAGAATACCCCGCTACTCGAGGAAGGAGTTGCTGGATTGGGGAATCATTGGGTTGTCTGATGAGCGACCCGAGCGAACGAAGTCAAGGTACTAAATAGGTCGTTGCGACCTCTATCACTCAGAGTCACTCAATCAAGAAAAATATCGAACCGCGAAATAGAAATAAAATCAATCAATCAAGGCAAGCGGTCCTAGCTATGAGATTAACCTGGTATAGCTCCCAGGGTCGAACACAAGGAGCACGGGTTGGCCTAGGGCCTACGAAGTAGTAAAAAGAAGATAAAATAAAAGAAAAGTATTTTTTAGTGGTTTTTAAGAATTTTTATATTTTTTTAGGATTTTAAAATATGAAGAAAATAAAAGAAGGCAAATATAAACACACTTTGGCAATTTATTTAACACACCAAAAATCAAGCAAGAATTCAAGAAAAATGGTTTTTATGTTTTTTATGTTTTTAAGTGTTTTTGGTGAATTTTTGATATTTTTATAAGGTGTAATTTATTTTCTAAAAATCAAACAGTGCTAAAAAGAAAGGGTACTGTCCAGCAAGGCCCAAAACCCAAAGATAAAATATCTAAGGATCTCAGAGGGCCCTGAAGGTAATTTTCCTGTATTCTAGCGAAAATAAGGAAAATTTGGGCACCAAAATTATTGTTTTTGGATTTTTAGATTATTTATTATAATTTTTATGAGTTTTTAGGTGTTTTTAGGTTTTTAGGGTTTTTACTCAATGAAAAATAGCCAAAATTGGCTAGAAAATCAAACAACAAACAAGGGACAGTAGCTAATTTTTTTGGAATTTTTGGGGGTGATTTTATATTTTTTTGGAATTTTTAAACCTAGACAGTAGCTAAAAAGGATGTTTTTGAATTTTTAAAAATACTAAATCAAATCAAAAATGTCCTCAAAAATCCGTAAAATTCCTACACCATGGCAGGTGCCATGTGTCAAAATCTCATTGGATTTGGAGGTAATTTGATATTTTATTCAAAAATCATAAGGGGGCACAGTGCACAGGGACGTAAGTGCAAATACCCGCAAGTCTGGGGGCCAAGGTGCAAAAATCCCAGCTAAACATGTGCGTGGCGCGTGCCTGGGGCACTCAGGGGCCTTTTGGTAATAAAAACCAACTCCTGGGACCTTTTGGTAACTCGTACCAAAAAGTCCAAGGGTACGGTTGCAATTTACCCACTAAAATCCGCACATGTAGAAATAAAAGGCTCACAGGGGTATAGATGCAATTACCAAAAAGTATTCATTCATTCAAGAACCCATCAGAACTACAGGATAAAAGATGTAAATAGCCCAACTAAACACGTGACGAAGCACGTGGACTCACATACACAGGGGCATACATGCAAATACAAACAAGCACCAGGTCCAGAATGCAATTTACCCTACGTAAATAAAACTACTAAAGTATTTACAGGACTAGAAATAAAAGACGCAAACTACGAGGGGGCCTAAGTAAATTACCCCTTTATTCGTCGACGGCTGGATAGGCGCCACGTAAGTGATCAGACGGCTCAGAATGGGTGGCGCTTCTCTTCTCTTCCGCACGTGGCCGATCGACGGTGCAGAGGGGGCCACGTGGATGATCCAACGGGTCAGGTGTTGTGGGTTCCCCCTCTCTGATCTGACGGTCCGGATGGCTCCTCTGGATGATCGGATGGATGCTGCTCCTCGGTGAACGGACGGACACGATCAAAACTGGAGCGGAGGGGCCATCGGACGGTGCTGGAGGATGGTGGAAGAACACTCAGCCGGCGAGCTTCGCCGGCCTCGTGTGCGTGCTAGGCTCCTCCTCAGCTGCCTCCAAGTATCGGAGAAGATCGGCGGTGAAGTCCCGCAGCTGCTGAAGACCTCAGATGACCCGGCCGAGCCCTGGAGGGGCTCCGGCGAGGTCGGCGGCGCGGAGCTCTTGGCCTGAATGTGAGGGGGCCTCAGATGGCTCCCTCTTGACCTGCAAAGCGAACCAAAAGCTTCGCGGGTCGAGGGCAAAGTGCCTCGACCCGAAGAAGCGGCGTGAGGGTGAACAAGGGATCGGGGCGAACGAGCTCCGGCGAGCGGAGGATGGTGGAACTCGACTCCCAGCTCCGGGGCGAGCTGGGTTGGATGAATGGGCGAAGAACGTGCGTGAGGGAGTGGTGAAGGTGATAGTGTGCTCCGATGATCGAGATAGTACGCGATATGGCCGGAATCAGAGGAACACGCCGGAGAGTCGATTTGGGCGAAACTACAAATTAAACGAAATAGGCGAGCTAAAAGGCTACCTGGGTGGAGCGAAAGACTGGGCTGGAGCTTGGCTAGCTCCTGGTCGTCGCCTCGAAGGGCGTCAAGGCCTGAGGCTCGAGCTCCGGTCGGGTGGCGGAGCACGGCGGCGCGAAGCAGCCGGATCGATGGTCGGCCACCTCCTCCTCGCTGCAACAGGTACAATCGCGAGCTGTCACCTCGGTGATTGCTCTGGAGGTCACGGGAGTGAGAATGGGGAGCCAAAGATGGAAAGAGGAGGCGGCTGAGCTCAGGCTATATACTGCGGAGGGTCCGGCAAGAAGCGATCGGGTAGGGCGAGCTGGAGCGCGGATCCCAAGGCGAGGGCTCCGGCGAGGCTCTCGGATGTGACGTGATCAATCCGGACCCGGAGTTGGGGAGGTTGGCGATCGGGTCACCCGTGGAAAAAAGGGGAGAAAACGGGTCGGGCGCAGGAGACCCGGCTCTGGTGGTCCTGGGGGGGGAGTTGACCGGGGGTCAACAATCCCCCGTGGACCAATCAGAGCCCGCCAAGGCCTAAATATTTATTTGATTTTTTTGGGCCTTTAAATGGCCGAATTTTCAAAAACTTAAAACATGAAATATTTTTGTTTTAATTTTTTCTATTTTTTTGTGATTTTTAATTAATTTTTGGAAATAAAAATAAGGTATATACATAGTATAGCTATACATAGGTATATATACAATATATTGATTTTTGATTTTTGATTTTTAATTAGTTATTTTTATACATTTTTATTCCTATTTTATATTTTATTTATTTATAGAATAAAATGAGGAATAAAAGGCTATTTTTATTTTATTTTTATTATTTATATACATAGGTGGAATAATTAGATATATACATTTATATACATGGTATATGTACAATATATTTTTGTATTTTTAATTTTGTAATTTTTATTTGATTTTTGTTTTGTTTCTTTTTATTTATTTTATTTACAATATATGCAATAGAATATTTACAAAAAGTTTTGAAAATAAATAAATTTATTTACAAGGTGAAATAGATAAGAAAGGGTGATCTATGTACATGGTGAAGGGGTGTTTTTTTTGGATTTTTGATTTTTAAGTTTTTATTTTGTTTTTATACTTTAAAAATATGTACAAATATTTACAAATATTTACAACATATTTTTGGGTGAGGAAAATATATAATTTTATTTATTTACAAAAATATGTACACATGAGCCCCTATCTCCCTCTACTTGGCTTTTATGCGGTCAGGCCCATGCTGAGCCCTCCCTTGGGTTAGGTTGCTCAATATTTATTCTAAATATTTCCCTCTTTTTTTCTTTTTCATCTTTATTCTTTTATTTTTGCACAAAAACATGCTAATTATCTAGAATTACAAAAATGCATGCTTTTGCTAACTTTTCCTATTTACACATATCTACATGCATTTGCATAGGTTTTTGTAGCTAAAATATAAGAATAAAGAGTGATGAATGGGTATTCATCATTGTCATACTGGAGAAGTCAGTCTCTTTGTCATTCTAGTTGGGGGAGGCCACCATCATTTACAGTGTACGAGTCAACTTCATAGTCGTAAGGGTTTGCGTATGAATTGAGATATTTCTGACCTGACTATTGAGGAGACTTGAGTTGAGTTTTGGGATTCTCGAAGGCTGTCGGATTTTAAATCCGGCTCTCATTAAGATTCCGGCCGCACTAAAATTCCAAAGGTCCAACTTAAGCTCCAAACTTTGATTTTGTGAGGACAAGTTTGATAACTAAATTTAATCCATCTTTCTTCTTTTTCTTTTCTTTGTTTTTCTTTTTATGCACTTATTGCATAAGTGTTTGCTAGGGACTAGAAAGGCAAGTATAGGCGGATGATGAATCTACGTTTCATCATCTTTATTCTATCATTTTGGCCATAAAACCCCTAGTAAATGCGTGTAAATAGCTTTAATTCATGCATTTTATCATTCATGCATGTGAGTGTAAATATTGTATAAAATACAATTTTTAAAGCTAAAATTATAAAATAAAGAAAAGAAAAGAAAAAGAATAAAATATTGTAAATATTTTATGACCCGAAACCCCGAGACCTAGGCATCTCGATGACTAGATCGACAAGGAATAAAGTAGGGGGAGATAAGGGCCAATATACAATAAAAATCCCTTTTATTCAATTCATTCTTTATTCATTTTGGGACCTATTTTTAGTTCCACTTTTTATACTCCAAATAAAGAAACTTTGTACATGAAAGTTGTAGATAATTAAATATAGAAAAAACAAAATTTATTTTAGACATAAATAATGTACAGATAAAAAGTTATGATCTGAATAAGTTTCCAGAATCCTAACCTCCCAGACCTGTATCTCTCAAATAAAAAACTCGAAATGTATCAAAATCACCTTTAATTGTATATAATTTTTAATAAGCTATTTAATGAAGGTGTTTTCGTATTTTACGGAGCTATGGTTTGAAAGTTGAGTTTTGGACCCCTATTGTATACTTGTACATATTAAAATATTCATTTTATTTATTATTCATTATTTTTATAATTTTGTATTTCAATAATTTTTTAAATATTATTTATAATTTATGTATGTATTAAAAGAGGAATAAAAACCTAAAGAAAATACAAAAAATAAAATACCTATATACAATACATAGGTATAATACCTGTAAAAAAACCTATATCATTAATACTTCTATTTTATTAAGTGTACAAAACACTTTCGAAAAATGAAATAAAAATATATTTAAGTGTATAAAAATATTTTATAAACTAAGAAAATAATAAACAAAATAAATAAAATTGAATATTAAAAATAAAAATAAATTATTAAAATACATAGATAAATATACATGTATATAAGCTATATACGGTAACTTGTAATTTTATACCTCGAAAAAATAAATAAAAATCATAATAAATACTTTATAAAATAATGAACATTTTTTATTTAATAACCTAAAAATAATAAAATCATTTATTATTTTAAAATGAATCCATAAGTCTTTTTTCCAGGGATTTTTCTGGTTGGTCCACGTGGACCAACCAGGTTCTTTCCCTGGTTGACCTTGGTCAACTCTCTGACAGAGGTCTGGCCTTGTGTTAGACTGTATTTGTTTTTGCTTTTTCGCGATTTTTTTCTAGGCAAAACCTTTCACCATTTCGTGTTGGATCCTTCTTGACTTTTATCCCTCGATGAATGGTGATTCACGCCCGGGGTTTACTTCGGGCGTTGGGTCGCTGAATCGACAGATCTGCATCGTTCTTGGGAGCCACCCGTCAATGCTTATAAACATGATCCCCGACCTTCCTTGACAATTTGATCGCTCTTCCACCATTCCCTCCGTAACCTAGGGCTTCATCTACCTTCCTGGTGAAAGCAGGAACGGATCGCACCCGTTGGTAGGGCAAGAAGGTGTCGAATCGAGGCTGATCCACCTCGTTGGAGTGTGCCGCCCATGCTTGCTGGCAGTGCACCTTTGGTGAGTGTTTTCTTCCGTCTCTTATCTCCTTTGAGTTCCTCAGGACTCCAGCAGACATACTTAGCTAAATCTGATCATCAATATCGTTCACATCATCACGAAATCGTGTTATTATTGCACGGTCGGAGTTCGAGTTCTTCCGACCACCACCGACTATCCCACGTTTTTCCACCTTCCCGCGAGGTTGAGGCAACTTGCCCTTGACACTTTCATCCATTTTCTGCAGGTCCAAAGATCAATCGCGCGTCTGGGGAGATTTTGCTCGCTCGCTAGAGACGACTTGGAGGCATCAGCCCCGCCGCCTTTTGGCGAGACCACCACTGCCCTCCGGCCACCTTCAACACCACCAGCTGACAAAAGATGACCTCAGGAACCCCTGCGGTTATTTTGGAACCTCCAGGTGCCCAGGAGCTTGAGTTTTGGGCGATACAAACTCGCCAAGTTCAAGTTCTTGGCGCGTTCATGTAGACAGCCCCAGCACCGTCGGATGTCCCCCGTTCTTCCAACCAAGCAGCAACTGTTGGATCCCTCTCGCCCTCAGTCGTCCGATCATCATCTGCTTTCTAGTCTCGACCGCAGGATCGCGAAGGGGTATCGCGCAAGGAGGGCTCGACGCGTAGAAAGTCATCGATCATCTGCCGTCTCATCCTCCAGAGCTTTGGGTATTTTGCAGATTCACCCTCGCTCATTTTTGTATTTAATATATAGGATATAATCTTTCCTCTGTCGTTCATTTATTTTGTAACATTTGCATTCCGCCCCTCGTACTTTTGATTATTACAATCGAGTCCAGGCCACGTCACCTCACGTGTGCGATCATGTGAGGGACATTTTGCATCCGGGGCCCCTCGGGTATTTTGATATTTGTACTCAGTACTGAAATATTTTAATGCAGTTATAAGATTTTTTGGACTTTTTGCATATAAGCCCTTGGATTTTTGATAATTGCATATTTGTCCCCGCTAGGCGCGCGTGCTTAGGCACATGAGTTCAGGGAATTTTGCAGGAAAGCCCTCACGGCTTTTTGTATTCATATTTAGTCCAGAAAGTATTTTTAATACGTTATAATTTTGTGGATAAATTGCACTGCGGCCCTTAATGTTCTGGATATTTCATATGCCCCTGCTAGTGTGGATTTTTCTCTTTGTTGTTTGCATTTATTTCATGCATCTATAAAATTCAAAAAATCACCAAAAATAGGCATACATTAAGTGCTTCCACGCCATATTTTTAGTTCACATTTTTATTGCATTTTAATATTTATAAAAATTCAAAAACATGCATTTTCATCTCTATTTGTATTAGAAAATACCTAAAAATATAAAAACACTGTGAAAAATTCCAAAAAAATCACATTTTATTTGTTTCTATGTGTTTTAACTTTAATCCAAAAATCGCTAAAAAATTCAAAAGAAAACTCCTAAAAATAGCAAAACCCTTAAAAATTCATAAAAATCTAAAAAATCACTAAAAAAATCCAAAAATATAATTTTTGTCTCTGAATTTTTTCTGTTTTTCTACCTGTATTTTAAAATTAATTTGAGAATTTTGGACTCTGTTTGATATTTTTCATCCTTATTTTAGTTTCAGCCTTTTAGTTTATTCACTATTTTCAGTATTTTTGCCTTTAAAATACCAAAAAAAGGAAAAAATCTTGAAAAATCCCAAAAACAACATAAAAATATAAAAAGTCCAAAAATATTTCATTTCCTGAATTTTGACTATTTTTACCTCTTTTTATAAATATCTTATCTCCTTTTTTATATTGTATACTTGTTTCATTTAAAAGAAAAAGAAAATATAAAAAATATAAAATATAAAAAGAAAATACAAAATCAGAAATTAAAAATCAAAATGTAAAATTATAAAATCAAAAATAAAATAAAAAATATAAATTAAAAACCCACAAAAAAAGTTCAATTTGGCTAAGTGATTCACAAGACATAGGGCACTTGATTTTTGTTTAGCCTGCTTTACTCCTTTGCATCATGTGTTCGACCCCTAATTGCTCGCCATTATACATTCTTAGTAGGATATAATAAAGTTTAACTCTTGCTCTTAATTGCTTGATTATTTGTGTGGGTTAATTGTTGATCAACGAGAAGGTGTGAGTAGTCGCCTCAGCGACAGTGAGCCTGATCTGTCAGGCCATTACTTAGCGGCCCTCGTCTTCCTTTTTTCAGTCATCTTGTCCATATTTTAAGAAGATGCACTGCTTTGTCTTTGCGTCCAACTTGGACCTTTCATCCTTGGGAACATGCACAAATGCGTGGCATCCAAGGACCCGCAAATGGTTGTATGAGACACTCTTTCCATGCCAAACTCTGTCAGGAACATCACCATCCAAGGGTACATTTGGAGAGAGATTAATAATATGAATCAGAGTAAAAAGTGATTCACACCAAAAAGAATTAGGCAACTTAGCCTCAGAAAGGAGACATCTGACTCTCTCCATTAGGGTCCTATTCATTCTCTCTGCAACGCCATTCAACTGTAGAGTCTTGGGTTGAGTCTTCTGGTGCCTGATACCACGAGACCTGCAATACTCATCAAACAGACCAATATACCCACCACCATTATCACTGCGGATGCACTTCAGCTTCTTTCCAGATTGTTGCTCCACTAGCGCATGAAAATCCTTGAAAACTACAAGAACTTGGTCCTTCCTCTTCAAGGCATAGACCCAAACTTTTCTAGAAAAATCATCAATGAATGTAACAATGTAAAGTGCACCAACAAGAGAACTTACTTTCAAAGGATCACAAACATCTGTGTGAACAAGCTCCAATGGTTGCATCTTCCTATAAGGTGGATGGCTCTTGAAGGAGACTCTCGTTTGCTTCCCAACCAAGCAGTGTATGCATCTCTTCAGCCTCTCTTTCTTGACATCTGTAAGCATATTCTTCTCCATCAAATACTACATCCCCTTCTCGTTCATGTACCCCAATCGTCGATGCCACAACTCAATGAATTTTACATCTCCAGTCACATGTGCAACACCATGGGAGTGGATGCATTCATGATGTAAAGATTGTTGCTATACTTCTTTCCACGAGCAACAACTAAGGATCCTTGGATAAGCTTCCATTGACCACCACTGAAAGTGTTAAGGTGTCCTTTATCATCAAGCTTGCAAGCAGAAATGAGATTTAAGTGCATGTCTGGTACATGCCTCACATCTTTGAGCATCAACACAGCTCCATTGGCATTCTTGAAATATTACTAATGCCAGCAACATTGGATAAAGAACCATTCCCCATCTTTAATGTGCTAAAATCACCAGTTGTATGTGAAGAGAAAAACTCTCTCTGACATGTGACATGTAGAGCAGATCAGCTGTTAACAAGCCAAGAAGTACCATCCTGTGTGACATTTACCATCTCCTCATCACAGACAATGAGGAGCTCATGTTGTGCAACTGCAACAACTTGTTCATTCTTTTTCTCTTGCTTGTCGCCACCATTCTTTTTATCTCTTTTGAACTGGAAGCAATACTTCTTGATGTATCCTTTCTTCTTGTAAGTGACACTCCATATTCTGATATCTGGATCTGAACTTGTTTCTGTCATTATCTCTACCTGTATCAGTCTTGGTCCGACTCCTCCCCTTGTTCTCTGTGACAAGAATCTCTAAATGTGAAGGTGATGAATCCTCATTCATCACTCTTTATTCTTTTATTTTAGCTATTAATCTTTGCAAAACACCATGTAGATACTTGTAAATAGAATAAATTACCAAATAGGCATGCATGTGTAATTATCAATAATTAGCATGTTTTTGTGCAAAAATAAAAGAATAAAGAAATAAAGAAAAAAGAGATAAATATTTAGAATAAATATTGAGTGACCTGAACCCAAGAGAGAGTCCAATATAGGCATGATCGCCAAATAAAATAAGTAGAGAGAGATAGGGCAACTCAACCTTGTGTAAAACCCCCTCTTTTGTATATATTTTATTTTCAATAAAAATATATATATATGTGTGTGTTTCTCACGAATTGTATATATTTCTAAAAATAAAATAAAAATGAGAAAAATAAAATAAAAATAAAAAGAAAATAAATTTTCTCTCTCTCCCTTGTATATACCATGTACATATGTACCTATATCTATTTATTTTACCCTTGTAAATAAACAATAAAAATAAAATAAAAATTATTGTATATCCTAAATTTTATGTTGTAAATAAATAAAATATAAAATTAGAGTACTTTTACAAAAATAAAAAAATAAAAATAAAAATATAAAATATATAGGTATTTTATACATGTATATAATATTATATTATGTATATACATTAATTTATTTTCAAAAATAAATAAAAATCACTAAAAAATAATTTGAAAAATAATAAACATTTTTTTATAAATATTTTTAAATAAAATCATTTGCTATTTTTAATTTAATTTATAAATAATTTCGAAATGTTGAATTTTGATTGGTCCAGGGGGAGTGTTGACCCCCGGTCAACTTCCACCCCTGGACCACATTTCGCCCGGATCCGATTTTGACCCGACTTCGACGATTTTTCGCGTTGCGATTCGATCACCATCCTTCCAACCCCTGGGCTCCGATTGTCGAGCAAACATCCACGATCCACGCCTGTCATCCTTCTTAGGGGTCCGAGCCTTGGAATGCGCGCCCGATCCCCATCTTCTCATACCCTTGCTCGTATAAAGCCGGAACCGCAGCCGCTAGTTCACGCACCTTCAGCCATCGTCTTTGACCCCAGTGACCTCCACCCTACTCCTCGAGTGACAGCGAGCATCGGAGGGTGTTGTAGCGAGTGTTTGGAGGCCTTAGCCCCAGGTCTGGCGATCAACCTCGCCATGCTCAGCCATCGGCGAGCTCGAGCCTCTGGAGGCGTCGCTCCATCGAGGCAAAGACCTAGGAGGTAGCTGACCTCCAACACAGACATTTGCAACCATCAGGTAGATACTATACCCTCTAGTTTCGTCTAATTTCCAAATCTTAGGTTTCCGACCGTCGACGTTCACCGGCCATTTCCCTGCACTCCGATCATCCATTTGCCCATCCGACCACACCATCACCTTCGCGAGACTCCTCCTCACCTTCTACGCCCCTTTAGCCACCCTGGTTCGCCACGGAACAGGGACTTAGGTTCTCCTCCACCGCCGCTCACCAGAGAACCACGCTCCGCCTCCCCCGATCACCCTTTTCGCCCGTAACCGAGTCGAGGCAGTGTGCCCTCGACCCAGCGTTTGTTCTGTGCAGGAGAGACAAAGAACGGACCTCATCTTGAGGTCTGACCATTGAAGAACAGGAGCTCCAGGTCTCCTTCATCGCCAGAGCACTCCGGTCGCTCCCGGCCTCATCGGAGAGCTCCACCAGCTGCAGACGATCGAGAGCTCTCTTTTACCCATCTCAGCAGCACAGGAGGAGCCCTCAAGCACACACAACGGTCGGGCAAAGTTCGTCGGCGATCAGTTCTTCCAGAGTCCTCCTCCGTCATCCGATAGAGCTTCTCCTCCAGGTCCATCCCAGTCATCTATCTATGGAGATCTAGCAGTCGTCCGATCCATCTGAGGAGCTCATCCAGAGCGTCGATCATTGAAGGTGTATAACCAAATCAAGATCGTCCGATCATATGTGGAACCTCCTTTGATCGTCAGATCTGAAATAAAAGGGTAAATTTCACTTTGGCCCTTCATAGTTTAGCATTTATTTCTTAGTCCTGTAATTATTTGTCGTAGTTGTTTTTAATTTGGATAAATTACACTTTGGACCTCATACTTTTAGATTTTGCATTTTAGTCCCTCTGTATGTGAGCACGTGCATCAACACGTGAGTTATGGGTTAATTTCATGTTTTTCCCTGGATTTCTTAACTGTTATGAAATGAATCTTTATTAAATGGAATGACATTTATGCCCCTATAAGTGTGATTCACGTGTCGCTCACATGCGACCTTGGGCTTTTTGCAGATTGGGCCCCAGTCTTTTTACACGTGTTATCATCTGGCCCTTGGAACTTATTTTCTTTGCACTTAGGTCCCTGTGTGTTGTGCCTCTTTTATTGGTTGTATAAAATAACAAATCAACTCCAAATCTCTTGAAAGTTGGATACGTGGACCCTGCCACTGTGTAAAAATTTCAGTGATTGGGGAATTTTTGTTTTGATTTTTTATTTTTAAAAATTCAAAAACCCTTGTTTTCTCTACTGTCTAAATTGAAAAATCAAATAAAAATATTAAAAACCTCTCTAAAATTCTAAAAATATTAATTTATGTTTGTTTTGTTGCCTTTTTATTTCTGTATAATTTTTGTGGCTTTTTGATATATATAAAACCCCTAAAATTGAAAAACCTCAAAAAACTTATAAAAATCATTAAAAATTCTAAAAAATTCAAAAAAAATAAAATTTCTTTTTTCTGAGTTAGATCTTTATTTTTACTTTATCATAAAATTGTCTCCATATTTTTAGAGTCTATTTTTATAATTTTAAATAGCCTTTCAAATCTGGCTGCACATTGATTTCCATTTTCTGTCTTATTTCATTATTATAAAATCAACCGAAAATCATAAAAATATAAGAAAATTAACAAAAATACTTGAAAAATTATAAAACCCAAAAATATTTTTATTATAATTTTCTGACTTGTTTTGATACATTAAATAAATCCTTGAGTGTGTTCTTTTTACCTTTGTTTTATATTTTCTCCATAATTAAAAATCACAAAAAAATTTAAAACCCCTAAAATCCACCAAAAACATTTTCTTATCTTTATTTAATTTTCTGACTACTTCGTAGGCTTTTTAAGCCAATTCGTGCTCCTTATGTTCGACCCTGGTCGCTATACCAGGTTAAATAAAATAGCGAGACCGTTATTTGACTTTATTGATTGATTATTTTATTTGGTGGTATTCTTTTCTTGTTGAGTCCGACTCGAGGGGTTGAGGTCGCAACAATCCTTGATACCTATCTCCCTTAGTCTCTTGTTTATTTTCAGCTCATCAGAATGGCGCCGTTGCTGGGGAGCACAGCTTAGTAGTCATTTTTTGTTTTCGGTTTTCATTCGTGGCTTTTCTCACAGCTTTTCGTTTCTTTGTGGCTTTTTAGTCTTCTTTTGTTATCTTTTATTTTATTTTCTTTTGTTTTGTTTTTGTTTGTTTTTATTTTATTTGTTTTTATTTTTATTTTTATTTTTGCATATATTTGTCATTTCATTTTATTTTATTTTATTTGCATTATTATAATAACTGTGGTCTGACATCTTTTGTTGTATTTTCTTGTGAGGGCCCGAAGGCTGTGGCGGCTTTCTTCGGAAAGCCGAAGCAACCGCGGGAGTCGGAGGCGGCTCTCTTCTGTACAGAGCCGCAGGAGAATGCGGAGGAGTCTAGCAGGAGAGAGGAGAGAATAGTTTAGTGTAGCTTAGTTTTTTTTCAGTCAGATTATTTTTATTGCAATAATACAGGGACAAACCAGACATTCAGACTTGTGGATTGTGGGGGTCTGTTTCACCGAGCACCGGTGTGCTCGGGGACCCCACCGCAGTTTTTTTCACCGATTTTGTTTTTACGGCCTTTTATTTTATTTTGTTTCTCGAGGATTTGGCCTTAGCTTAGAAATTTTTATTTGATCTGTGACGTAATTAATTATGACCCCAGCCTAATTAGACCGCATGCTCCTATAGATCGTTTAATTGGACCTAATTAATTAAATAATAAGAAAAAGCTAACTTGGTCTCTCGAGAGGTCACGTGCCGCTAGAGGCCATATAAAGCGCTGGCAGGATCCGTTGTGGCGAACACCGATCAGCATCAGAGATCGGACTCCGACCCCTCCGTTGACCTGTTAGCTCCCGTTCTTTTCATGTAGAAATTCTTGTTAAGGACGTTTTCTTTGCTGTATTTTAGGTTAGATTTTATTTCTATCTTTCAATTATGCACGGATCATTTTGCATGTAGAGAGCTGGAGGAAAGGTACGCATTCTTACTCTGCATGCATCATTGATTTCATCGCGCATCGGCTTTTTCGTCTTCTCCCCCTGATTTCTGGACTTAAAAAAATCAGGAGAACCGAAAAATTCATTAGGCGATTGTTTTATCTGAAAAATACCTAAAAAGAGAAATCATAAAATTGGGACTGCTAAAGCAAACTGGACCTTAAAATCATCTCACAAAAAATTGTATTGGGAGAGTAATCCCCTCATTGGATGGTTTGATTGAGCGAGAGAGTGACCCGTACACTAGTCTAGAGCCACATCTAACCCCTCTTCAGACTACTACTTCTAGGCTACTCGTTCTCCATTGAGGATCGCTCCGATCTCCGATAAAGCGGGTCGCGATATCCTTAACAGAGCGAGCTGATTGGGTAGCCGGTAAACGGTCCGCAGCTTGTACTGGCTGAGAAAGATCTAGCTCGAGATCGGGACAGTCTCCTAGGGACGTTGGATTCCTAACAGCTCGCTAATTGCTCTGATAGACTGTCTTATCACCAAAATAAAACCGACAAGATAAAGACCGAGCTCTTACGGTCATCAGCTTGCATTGCGTTGGTGAATTTGGGGTATTGCTTGACCATCCTGTTTGCTTTCCAGATTTCATCTGCCTGACTCGCCACGATCAAGATGATGGGTTGGAGGTCCCTTAGGCAGCCTCTGGTTGCACTGCTTTCGAGCACTCCGACCCGCTTATCTACGTTGGTTCGCGAGAGCCGAGACCCGCTCTCCGAACCCGAGTTTGCTTCCATCTTGTTCCCCCCGACTACCCTTCTTTTGTTAGTCCTAAGGTGCCCGATCAGAGAGAGCAGCAATAAGATGATATTTCGACACCTGAGTTTGGGTCTTTTGCCTTTGTAGAGACCATGGCAAGCAGCGAGGACCGCACCGGTGGCTCGAGAGCCGAGCAGACATACGTGTTGTACCAAGGTGCGATCAACAACACCTTAATAGCTTCCCTCAAGACGATGCACCAGCAGATCAGAGATCAGGGAGCTTCCGTGATTGAGATGTGCCGGGAGATGGAGCGGATGAGAGCCGATTGAGAGCAGCGCAGACCCGATGGAGGAGACATACATGAGGGAGAGCAGCCAGTACAACCAGTTCAGCCAGCAGTAGGAGCCCGCCCGATGAGAGAGTTGCACAACCCTGTTGCAACTCTAACTCACAGATGGATCATGTTGCCGGCTATCACGGGAGACTTCAAGTTCCCGCCACAGACGATTCAATTGCTTCCTCGCTTTCACGGACTCGCCACCGAGGAGCCACACCTTCATCTCCAGGAGTTTGAGATGATCTGCAGCACTGTCCACAATCACCAGGTGGACGAGGACACCATCAAGATGATGGCATTTCCCTTCTCCCTCGTTGACAGAGCAGCCAACTGACTGAAGCATTTAGGGAGATTTGTGACGACATGGGAGCAGCTTCGGAACGAGTACCTCAACAAGTATTACCCACTCGGTCGGACCAATACATCGAGGGCCCTGATCAGCAACTTCTCCATGCTCCCCAATGAGCAGTTTCACGAGGCATGGGACCGATTCAGGGAGCTTACAGATAGATGCCCACACCATGACATCTCGAAGCCGAACCTAGTTCAGAGCTTCTTTTGCAAACTTACACCCAAGTTGTAGGGGTTGGTGAATGCATCCTGTGGAGGATCGTATTTCACCAAAGATGAGGACCAGGTCTGGGCCATCTATGAGGAGATGGCCGAGAACTACACTGTCATATCACAGACCCGCCTCTACACAGGGGAAGCCCCTGCCACAGGCCGTGTCCTATCAGAGGATAGCATGGGTCGATGTCGATCCCTCCACTTCGTCATCGGTAGCAGCATAGGTAGAGTCGACAGCCGTCAACATGGGTGTTATCAACGAGAAGTTGGACCGGATTGAGTTGATCGAGAAGAAGCAGTACCAGGTTATGATGCAGATTGATCAGATGGCACAGACGCTGAGTGACCTAAAGACACAGATCATGTGTCTCCAGGAGGCACAGACGGCTTCTCAGCCCTGTCTTAGATCACGGGCAGACCCAGGCAGCAACAGCGGCAATACCTAGCTCTCCGCCCAGTACCGATAGGTCCATCATGTTCAGGCGGAGCCGTATCAGCAGCAGCCGCAGCAGCAGTACCTTCAGCCACCACCATCTCAAGACAGCCAGATGGTGGTGTACCAGCCTGACCAGCCCCTGGCAGTACTCCCCCCACCCACCTACAAGAAGGAGCCGTTGATGGATGTCAACGAGATATGGTACGACCGACCCCAACCCGGTATCCGACGAGACCATTCCGGATTCCGTTGGTCGGCCGGAGGCACCAGTTCCCAGCAGCAGCCTCTAGTTCAGGGTGGCCAGTACGGCCAGCAGCGAGATAGTCACCAGCAGCAGCCCCAGTTCCCGTCACACCACCATCCACAGCAGAGTTACCAGCAGCATGGTCCCCATCCCTATCAGTAGGGACAGTCTTGGAGGCAGCCTCAACAGCCTCAGCAGTATCACTCACAGCCCCCTTATCCCTCTCACCAGCAGCAGCAGCCTCATTACCAGCGAGGCCACCCGTCAGGTTCTCAGGGGCCCTCCTATGAGAACCCAACCTTAGACGACCTAGCCTGCCTCATCTCTGATCAACAGGCTACCTTTCGACGGGAGATGGACGAGTTCAGACAAGAGTTGAGGGAGATAGTGAAGGGGAAAGCCGCCATTCATGCATAGATAGAGCTGAACTCGAACAACCTCAAGAGGAAGTCTGAGCAGGTAGAGTTCACAGATATTACCACTCCTAGTTATATACTTGGTGATGTTTCTACATATATGTTTGATGCTGATTTTATTACACTTAGGAGCGGTAGGATGCCAGCAGGCGGTGCCTCGTCTGAGCGACGACCCCACGCCACTTCAGGAGCACCAGACGAGGAGGAGAGAAGTGATGATGCCGCTCATACACATGATGATGACGGTGGTGCTGATGCCACCGTAGATGTTGATCCAGCCAACGGTATTAAGGCTGTCGCTTCACCAGATGGAGGATGTGGTACTGATGCCACCATACCAGTTACTGAGCCAGAGCGCGGTACTGACACTGCGATACCAGATGCCGAGGGTGGTGCTAAGGCTACCATTTCCAGTTCTACTATTAGTCTTGTTGTTTTTCATTCAGTTCATGTACCTTAGGACACTTCTGTGAATAAAGGAAAGGGTTTGTTATTTTTGGATCCACCTGTGTTGATTAATGATGTATGCGTGTATTCTGCTTTGTCTGAGCAACCCAGACCCTATCCTAGTCCTTCATCTGAGAAGGACCCAAGCGTCCCCTTTCCCCAAGCCCTCCACTTGGCTAAAGGGCCTAAAAAAGAAAATCAGAAAAAGTCCCGTCAGTTAGAGTTCAGCTAGCAGATGATGGATCGATTTCATATATAGCTGACTCTACAGGAGGCCTTGGAGCACATACCTCTCTTCCAGAGATCCCTCAAAGACAGGACCACAGTTCGGAGGAAGAGGCGGAACCACCAGTCAAAGATCCATGTGCTCACTCGCGCCACATGCTTTGCGATCCAGAATCGTCTGCTAGCCAAGAGGCCAGATGCAGGAGCCCCGTATGTCAGATGCCATATTCAGGAGCAGAGGTTCGATCATACTCTATTAGACAGCGGGTCTTCGATCAACCTACTTTCGACATATTTACTCAACTGCTTCGCGTTAGGCCCTCTACGATAGAGCAGGATGGTCCTTCAGTTTGCTGATCGATCTGTCAAGAGGCCGAAGGGGTTGCTGAAGGACGTTGTCGTCACGAGTCAGGGCCTAAAATTCCCCGTGGACTTCGTTGTGTTGGACATGGAGATCCCTGAGTCCATGACCAATATCCCCATCATTTTAGGACGCATGTTCTTGCCCACAGCCAAGGCAGTGTCCGATCATGATAGCGGGAAGGTATACTTTTGCGTCGAGGGAGAGAGTATACAAATAGAGACGATCGAGGAGACTAGAGCTAGAGATTTCACTTGCTCAGAGCCGCATTCAGATTCAGAGCAGATGACAGAGGTAGGGCGAGACATCCACCAGGACTGCGATTTCGTGATTACAGATGACGAGGCAGTTTGGGCAGATCCAGCAGCACAAGTCATCCTCTCACCTTCAGAGTTTGCTGATGCACAGATGCCAATAGAGGAGAGCTTGTAGAGCGCATTCCTGATCTAGGATACATCTCAGGCAGCAAAGCAGGTTCCTGATCGTGAGGCAGTTTCTTGTTTTGATTCTGATACAAATCCCTTGGAGTCAGATATGGACTGGGCAGAGTTTGATGATTTGATTCCTTGTCTGACTTCCACAGAGCCTACAGCTAGGGTGGAGCCTGATCCCGCACAGAGAAGAGACACATCAGCAGAGCAGCCTTCACCAGATTCAGATTGCGAGTGAGAGTTCTCATTCTTCCATGCAGATTTGGTCGCATTCACTCAGACTTTACAGAGGCCATATCCGCCAGCACCGAGTTGTACAGAGATGAAGCCGATACCGTCATCGCTGAAGTATATGTTCCTTGCGGGGCGAGCACGAGATGCACCCAATTATTATCTCAGCGGATTTGACTGGAGAGCAAGAATCCCGTCTGATGGGGGTTCTTGAAAAGAACCGCAAGGCGATTGGATGGAGCGTAGCTGATCTCCAGGGGATATCTATCTCAAGGAGGATGCGAAACCGTCACGTGAGTTCCAGCGATGGCTGAACCCAAACCTTCGAGATGTTGTCATGAAGGAGATCTCGAAATGGTGGAGCGCTGATTTTATCTACCCCATCTCCGACTCCATGTGGGTCAGTCCATTGCATGTGGTGCCCAAGAAGACGGGCATCACCACAGTTATCAGTGAGTTTGGAGAGGAGATCGCTACCCGGGTACCCACTTCTTGGCGGGTCTGTGTGGACTACAGACGATTGAACCAGGCCACCAAAAAGGATCATTTCCCGCTACCTTTTATTGATCAGATTATAGAGAGGCTAGATGGGAAGAGCCATTACTGTTTCTTGGACGGGTACTCAGGATACAATCAGGTGGCCATTGTGCCCGAAGACCAGGATAAGACTACCTTCACCTGTCCCTTTGGGACATATGCTTTCAGACGGATGCCCTTTGGACTCTGTAACGCTCCGGTGACATTCCAAAGGTGCATGTTGTTCATCTTTTCAGACATGGTGGGGAAGTGCTTGGAGGTCTTCATAGATGATTTTTTGGTCTACAACGACGGATTCGATTCTTGTCTTGACTGCCTAGACCGCGTCCTTCAGCGATGCATTGAGGTTCACCTTGTGCTTTCATGGGAGAAGAGTCACTTCATGGTGACTCAAGGGACGGTGCTTGGCCATATCATCTCCAACAGGGGCATGGAGGTTGATCCGTCCAAGGTGGATGTCATTAGAAAACTCAATCCACCGTCCAACTTACGATAGTTACGGTCTTTTCTGGGGCACGTCGGTTTCTACCAGCGATTCATTCATGATTTCAGCAGGATTGCCCGGCCATTGACTGATCTGCTGACCAAGGACACTGAATTCATAGTTGATGATAAGTGTCTAGCGTCATTTGAGACTCTCAAGAGTCTAGTTGTAGAGGCTCATGTCCTCCAACCGCCTGATTGGTCCCCCCATTCGAGATCATGATGGATGCCTCCGATTTTGTCGTAGGGGTCGTGCTGGGATAGAGGAGGGATGGAGTCCCCTTTGTTATTCACTATGCTAGCCGGACTTTGGATGTCATTCAGCGGAACTACACCGTCACTGAGAAGGAGATGCTAGCCGTAGTATTCGCCCTTTATAAGTTCAGATCTTACATCATTGGATCTAGAGTGACCATTTACACCGATCATACCACCATCAGGTACCTTATGGCAAAGAAGGATGCCAAAGCCAGATTGACCAGATGGATCCTTCTACTCCAGGAGTTTTACATAGAGATTAAGGATAAGCCTGGAGTCAAGAATGTGGTGGCGGATCATCTCTCCCGATTGGTGTTTCTTGAGGATTCTGAGCAGACTGAGCCTATTTGTGAGACCTTCCCAGATGAGGCGATCCTTGCTATCACCTCTCCCGTGGCATGCCGATATTTTGAACTATCTTGTAGCCAAGAAAGTTCCATAAGATTGGCCCAGGCAGCGACTTGAGACCTTCCTCGCGAAGGCCAAGTTCTATAATTAAAAGGATCCCATCCTTTATTATGAAGGAGGGGATAGCGTCTGGCATAGGTGCATTCCTCATGAGGAGCACCACAACGTCCTCACTTACTGCCACAAGCTTGAGGCAGGAGGGCATCACTCTGGGAGGAGAATGACACAGAAAGTGCTCCAATCCGGCCTATGGTGGCCTACTCTCTTCAAGGACTCTGATGAGTTCGTAAAGAGGTGCACTAACTGTCAGAGGATGAGCACTTGTGGACAGCGTGATATGATGCTGATGCAACCCATTCACTTCTGTGAGGTTTTTCACGCATGGGGCATCGATTTCATGGGTTCATTCCCTAAGAGTTAGGGATTTGAATACATTCTGTTGGTCGTTGATATGTTAGTCGTTGGGTTGAGGCCATCCCCTCCCGAACTGTTTGCAGATTTTTGAGAAAGAATATCATTTCATGGTTCGGGGTTCCTAGAGTTTTGATATCTGACGGGAGGTCTCATTTTGTCAACGACAAGGTGAAGGCCCTTGCTAGAGAGTTCAGCATAGACCATCGAGTAGCCACACCGTATCATCCTCAGACCAATGGTCTTGCTGAAGTGTCGAGTAGGGAGATCAAGACTATTCTGCAGAAGGTCGTCCGCCCTGACCGAAAGGATTGGTCACAGCTTTTGGACTCAGTCTTGTGGGCATATCGGACGTCCTTCAAGACACCTTTGGGTACATCTCCCTTTCGCCTCGTTTATGGCAAGCCCTGCCATTTACCTGTTGAGCTGAGACATAGGTCACTTTGGGCAGTCACAGATTTTCTTATGGATCCAATGAGTGTAGGAGATCAGAGGAGGGCAGAGTTAGCAGCCCTGGAGGAGCTTCGTGATACAGCCTTTTCAAGCAGCCTTTAGTATAAGGAGAGAGTGAAGGAGTGGCATGATTCTCATACCAGCCACAAGCAGTTTGAGCTAGGACAGCGAGTATGGTTGTTCGATGCCAGGATGAGATTATTTCCAGGGAAGTTGCAGAGCAAATGTAAGGGACCCTATCTGGTCCGAAAGGTACACGACAACAGAAGCACCGACATATCCGAGTTGTCATCTGAGATTACCTTTTGTGTTAATGGGCAGCGGCTCAAAGCATATCTAGATCATGAGCCGCTGGTCGTTGACGTTGCCCCTATTCATTTTGCGTGAGATGTGGTCTCTTGACTCACATCTATTGCATCTCACGCCTGATTATCACTGTTCTCCCGAAAAGTATAGATCCAGTTGTCTATATCACACTATTCTTCAGTCCAACACCCCATTTTGTATCTTTGATTATGCTATACTTAGGGTGCACTTTACCCTAAGTATAGGGGGTGTCCGACTTTTGAGTTTCTTTTGATTTTTTCTACCTCTGTTTTGCTATCTATACTTAGGGATATTTTACCCTAAGTATAGGGGAGGTAGACCATGTACATTCCTCACTCGGATGTCCCTTTGTGTATAGCCTACTATATTTAGGATTACTTGATCCTAAGTATAGGGGGAAACTCTGAGATCCTTTTTCATTTTTATTCTTTCATTCATCTTTGTATATAGCCTTCTTTTTCACCTCCCTATACTAAGCACGAATTTTGTCTTCTTCATCGCTCTTGATTCACTCTGAGGACATCGTTCGAGCTAAGTATAGGGGGGTGTCGTATATATTCCATATATACTTTAACCATAACTCGTACTTTGTGTGAGTGTGTTAATAAATAAAAATGGCTAAAATCCAAAAAAATTAAACATTTTTCCTTGTAAATAAAATTCTTTATTTGCACATACATAGCTATGTACAAAATTATTTTTGTAAATAGTGTGTAAATATTTTCACATCAAAATTATGTATATAGTACAAAATTTTTGTAAAATGTTTTGAAAAATAAAAAGTTTGCAAAAACCTTGTGTAAATTTGTGTGAATATTTTGCAAAACTTGAATTCATGCATACATCCACGTTTTCAAACATTTTTCAAAAATTTTGCACATTTGTAAAATTTTGTAAAAATTGCATCTTTGTAAATACTTGTATAGTTTTTCCTGAATCATAGTTGACATTTAAACTAGCCTGGAAATTAAATTGAAAAATGGAGCTTGGTTAAGATCTTAATCCACCTAATTCTAAGAGGAACCTTATAGGGCTTAGGGTTGAGACTTTTCATGTCCATGGTGACTTAATTCTTTGAGTCCACTAGGCTATGATCATATGTCATCTCGATGAGCCTAAGTAGAGAACTTAACAACACACACATGACTCTTACATACAATGGCTTTACTTGGACCAGCACTTTACACTGAGCTCTCCATGGATGAGGTGGTGAGGAGGTAATCTTCTTTGACTTGAGGTAGCATATGAGGGTAGTACTTCTAGGCGGAACCTCTCTTCTTCTTCTAGTGAAGGAAGTGCGTCTCAACTTGGTCTGGTAGCCGTGAGGTCTAACGACAGGAGTTGTGGGTTGCAATAATGCTTCAAAAGAGGGATAGTCTACTGGCTCAAGAGGAAAAACTCCTTATGTACATATGTTGCACTTTGTAGATATGTTGTAAATATGCACATAAAAAATGCACAAAGAAAAAGAACTCCAAAAAAGTGGTGGGTCTGAGAGAAAATGATAATCCCACCGGAGTGTATATAGTGCAATAAAGCAAAGCTTATGTTATCCATGTTCCATCTCATGAAGCTTGCAGCAGGGAGACTTAGCTACACTGGTTGAGCTCCCAAGGATACATGGCTACACTAGCCATGGTCCATTCTCTTCTTCCTCCTCTTCTTGAGCTGGTTGTACTTGAACTTAGAAGGGAATACCCCGCTCCTCGAGGAAAGAGTTGCCAGACTAGGGTATTAGAGTTACCTTGTTGAGGAGGATTGTCACTTTGCTACTTCTGAGGTGGGGAGCTATATCACTTAAACTGTACAAGAAAAGATTCACGGTCTTCAGGGTTTGTGTATGTAGACTTGTTCTGATCTGGATTGTTGAGGAGTCTTAACTATAGATTAGTGGAACTTAGAGGCTGTTGAGTTTCAAACCTAAGTCCAAAAATGGTTCCGACAAATTAATAATCCAAAGATCTGACTGAGCTCCATACTTCGATTTAATGAAGACAAGTTTAATAATCAGAATTGATTCCTTTTTCTTTCCCTTCTTTTTCTTTTCTTTTCCTTTTCACTTCTTTTTCAAATAAGTGTTTGCTAAGGGACTAGCAAAAGTAAAGTATAGGGGGTGATGAATCCTTATTGGTGATGAATCCTCATTCATCACTCTTTATTCTTTTATTTTAGCTATTAATCTTTGCAAAACACCATGTAGATACTTGTAAATAGAATAAATTACCAAATAGGCATGCTTGTGTAATTATCAATAATTAGCATGTTTTTGTGCAAAAATAAAAGAATAAAGAAATAAATAAAAAAGAGAGAAATATTTGGAATATATATTGAGTGACCTGAACCCAAGAGAGGGCCCAATATGGGCCTGATCGCCAAATAAAATAAGTAGAGAGAGATAGGGCAACTCAACCTTGTGTAAAACCCCCTCTTTTGTATATATTTTATTTTCAATAAAAATAAAAATATATATATGTGTTTCTCACAAATTGTATATATTTCTAAAAATAAAATAAAAATGAGAAAAATAAAATAAAAATAAAATAAATTCTCTCTCTCTCCCTTGTATATACCATGTACATAAGTACATATATCTATTTATTTTACCCTTGTAAATAAACAATAAAAATAAAATAAAAATTATCCTAAATTTTATGTTGTAAATAAATAAAATATAAAATTAGAGTACTTGTACAAAAATAAAATAATAAAAATAAAAATATAAAATACATAGGTATTTTATACCTGTATATAATATTATATTATGTATATACATTAATTTATTTTTCAAAAAAATAAATAAAAATTACTAAAAAATAATTTGAAAAATAATAAACATTTTTTATTTTATAAATATTTTTAAATAAAATAATTTGCTATTTTTAATTTAGTTTATAAATAATTTCGAAATGCTGAATTCTGATTGGTCCACAGGGGAGTGTTGACCCCCGGTCAACTTCCCCCCTGGACCACATTTCGCCTAGATCCGGTTTTGACCCAATTTCGTCGATTTTTCGCGCCGCGATCCGATCACCATCCTTCCAAACCCTGGGATCCGATTGTCGAGCAAACATCCACGATCCACGCATGTCATCCTTCTTAGGGGTCCGAGCCTTGGAATGTGTGCCCGATCCCCATCTTCTCGGACCCTTGCTCGTATAAAGCCTGAACCTCAGCCGCAAATTCACGCACCTTCGGCCATCGTCTTCGACCCCAGTGACCTCCACCCTACTCATCGACTGACAGCGACAATCGGAGGGTGTCACAGCGAGTGTTTGGAGGCCTTAGCCCCAGGTCCGGCGATCAACCTCGTCGTGCTCAGCCACCAGCGAGCTCGAGCCTGTGGAGGCATCGTTCCATCGAGGCAAAGACCCTAGGAGGTAGCTGACCACCAGCACAGACGTTTGCATCCATCAGGTAGATTCTATACCCTCTAGTTTCGTCTAATTTCCTAATCTTAGGTTTCTGACTGTCGATGTTCACTGGCCATTTCCCTGCGCTCCGATCATCCATCTGCCCATCCAACCACAACATCACCTTCGCGAGACTCCTCCTCACCTTCTACGCCCCTTCAGCCACCCTGGTTCGCCACGGAACAGGGATTTAGGTTCTCCTCCACCGCTGCTCGCCGAAGAGCCACGCTCCGCCTCCCCCGATCACCCTTTTCGCCCGTAACCGGGTCGAGACAATTTGCCCTCGACCTGACGTTTGTTCTGTGTAGGAGAGACGAAGAACGGACCTCATCTGGAGGTCTGACCATTGAAGAACATGAGCTCCAGGTCTCCTTCATCGCCAGAGCACTCTGGTCGCTCCGGCCTCATCGGAGACCTCCACCAGCTGCGGACGACCGAGAGCTCTCTTTTCCCCATCTCAGCAGCACCGGAGGAGCCCTCAGGCGCGCACAACGGTCGGGCGAAGTTCGCCGACGATCATTTCTTCCAGAGTCCTCCTCCGCCGTCCGAAAGAGCTTCTCCTCTAGGTCCATCCCAACCATCCATCTATGGAGATCTAACAGCCGTCCAATCCATCTGAGGATCTCATCCAGAGCGTCGATCATCGAAAGGGTATAGCCAAATCAGGACCGTCCGGTCATATGTGGAACCTCCTTCGATCGTCAGATCTGAAATAAAAGGGTAAATTTCACTTAGACCCTTCGTAGTTTAGCATTTATTTCCTAGTCATGTAATTATTTGTCGTAGTTATTTTTAATTTGGATAAATTGCACTTTGGACCTTTGACTTTTAGATTTTGCATTTTAGTCCCTCTTTATGTGGAGCATGTGCATCGACACGTGAGTTATGGGTTAATTGCATGTTTTTCCCTGGATTTCTTTATTGTTATGAAATGAATCTTTATTAATTGGAATTACATTTATGCCCCTCTGAGTGTGATTCACATGTCGCCCATGTGCAACCTTGGGCTTTTCGTTGATTGGGCCCCAGTCTTTTTACACGTGTTATCATCTAGCCCTTGGAACTTATTTTCTTTGCACTTAGGTCCCTATGTGTTGTGCCACTTTTATTGGTTCAATAAAATATCAAATCACACTCCAAATCTCTTGAAATTTGGAAACATAGCCCCTGCCATTGTGTAAAAATTTCAGTGATTTTTTGGGGAGTTTTTGTTTTGATTTTCTATTTTAAAAAATTCAAAAACCCATGTTTTCTCTACTGTCCAAATTGAAAAATCAAATGAAAATACTAAAAACTACTCAAAAATTCTAAAATAATACTTTTTGTTTGTTTTGTTGCCTTTTTATTTCTGTATAATTTTTATGGATTTTAACATATAAAACCCCCAAAATTGAAAACC
Source organism: Ottelia alismoides (assembly GCA_037367405.1). NCBI lineage: Eukaryota > Viridiplantae > Streptophyta > Magnoliopsida > Alismatales > Hydrocharitaceae > Ottelia > Ottelia alismoides. The sequence goes on from JAZKJV010003379.1 coordinate 51,011, forward strand.
CTAAAAAACTTATAAAAATCATTAAAAATTCTTAAAAATTCAAAAAAAAATATAATTTCTTTTTCCTGAGTTAGCTCTTTATTTTTAATTTATCATAAAATTATCTCCAAATTTTTTGAAGCTATTTTTATAATTTTAAATAGCCTTTCAAATCTGGCTGCACATTGATTTCCATTTTTTGTCTTATTTCATTTTCATAAAATCAACCAAAAATCATAAAAATATGAGAAAATTATCAAAAATACTTGAAAAAATATAAAATCCAAAAATATTTTTATTATAATTTTCTGACTTGTTTTGATACATTGAATAAATCCTTGAGTGTGTTCTTTTTACCTTTGTTTTATATTTTCTCCATAATTAAAAATCACAAAAAAATTTAAAAACCCCTAAAATCCACCAAAAAACATTTTCTTATCTTTATTTGATTTCATGACTACTTCGTAGGCTTTTTAGGCCAATTCGTGCTCCTTGTGTTCGACCCTGGTCGCTATAGCATGTTAAATAAAATAGCGAGACCGCTATTTGACTTTATTGATTGATTATTTTATTTGGTGGTCTTCTTTTCTTGTTGAGTCCGACTCGAGGGGTTGAGGTCGTAACGATCCTTGATACCTATCTCCCTTAGTCTCTCGTTTATTTTCGGCTCATCAAGAGCTTCCTTGGGTTTTTCTTCGTATCTCCTCATTGAGAATGCCAGACTTGATTGCCTCCAAAGAAACGACCCCATTGACTGTAGAATTCATAAGTGAGACTCTGAAAGTCTCCCATGAATCTGGTAGAGTAGCAAGTAGTAAAAGCCCCAACATCTCATCTTCAAATTTTATCCCCAATGCTCATCAATTGACTAGTAATTCCTTGGAATTCATTCAGAAAATCTAGTACAGAGTTGCCTTCCTTGAACCTCAAGTTCACATAGTCTCTTTAGAAGAAACCGTATGCTACTTCCCGTCTTGGATGCGTAAAGATTTTCAAACTTCAACCACAAACTTCCAACATGACTTTCATCTTGGATATGGTTGTAGAAATTCTCATAACAAATTGTCTTATGAAGCCACAAATATGCTCATGTTCAAACTCCCATTCCTCATCTGTTTTGGCTTCAGACTTCTGCGTGGAGAACACCGGAAGGTGCATAGCCTTCACATAAAAAACATCTTTCATCTTATTTTTCCACAAATTGTAATTAGTCTCATTAAGACTAATCATCTTGCTCGAATCAAACTCTATCTTGTAATCCGCCATTTAACATTGCTCTAATACCACTTGTTGGGAACAAATTCCCTGTATAAATTGAATTGCGGAAAAATAACCAAATTCAATAGGTAGATTCTGCACGATATATCAACTACGAGAAAGTATATCAACCACTGAAAAATCAACCACAGATGCATGGAGAATTTTTAGCGTGGAAAACCCTCAATGTGAGGGGAAAAACCACGGGGTTGATCGCAACTCAAAGACAAGCACTATAACCGAAGTAATCTCTCGTGATGGACTTACAAAAGGCCGACCCTCAATACGGTGCTACAAATCACCAAACAATGGCAAATAATAGAGAGGAGAAATATCACCCAATGGTAAATCCGTCACCAAACCGTATGGAAGAATGCTGGAGAAGAACTGCTCCAAAGGTTACTCCCTCCAAATTCCGTGACAACCATGAACTTTCTTTCTTCTTCCTCTCTCTTATTTCTTTCTTGTGTTAGGAGAGCTTGTGTTGGGATGATTATGGTATGCACCCCATACCCCCTTTTTATACTTCATGGAGATGAGTAAATGAGGAAACATGAACTCCTACTTCCAATAGAATTAGGAAAAGATCACTCCTAATCCTAAAAGGTAATTGATCTTTCTTGTTTCAAATAGGACTATCAATATCCTATATATATGGACTAGGTTCCCACAAGGAGGGGAACCCATCCAACACTTATCATATTCTGTGATTACTAAAATAATCACCTTCGATAGGGGAAGCATCCGACCATCTTTTCTCCATTCTAAGAATTGATCAGCAAAAAACGAGCATCAATGTCATGCCATGCACGACTGGAGGGCTGGATGTCGGCCCCCCGATCGGGTCGGGCCACTAGGCCCTCTTTCAAGCTCCAAACGGGCCATACTTTCGGGCCATATGGGTTGTGTCGAGCCAACTCTGACCTCGGTTCAATTAGGAAATGGGTCAAAAATGTTGATCCAAACCCGACCCAATATGGATTTGGGCTTAGGCTGGGCTGGGCTTCGGGCCCAACCCAATGCCCATCCCTATGTTCAGGTAGTGGCTCATCGGTACGAGTTAGGTTAGAGAAAACAATGGCAACAGAGTGAGTGCCCAATAGAAAAAAGACTAAAAAATGCATTCATAATTTGAAAATAAAGATTTTTGCCTTTATGCTCTTTCGAATTCCATAGTTATACTTATGTCCCTACCTTGTAGTAGCAATTATACCCCAAATAAATCTGCCAAACAACACTTGTACTCCTGGAGATAGTTGTTGTCCCTCACTACCTATGTGTGCATGAGGGAGTGAGCAACTGAGAAGTAAAGCGATGAGGGAGCTTCAGAGGGATTGGAACGAGGGAGGTGAGAAGAAAAAGAGATAAAAAAATATGAAAAGAAGATATGACAAAATTGGGAAGAAAATGGTGTAACTCAAAATAGGCATAGTATGGAAATAAAGAAAAAAAGAAATAAAAATAGGAATGCAACGAAAATCACCCGGAGAGAAGGTAGTTGACTGCACGGGAAGCGGGTTGAGCACCTCCAGTGGTCGCTCGCGAACTTGGCTTCGCCAAAGTTGTACATCATATAAGGGAAATGGTTCAAGGTCATACCGACTTTGGGTCCTTCTTTGTAGTTTCAACTATCTCGTGATGGTGCTAATATGCCCTCATATAGCATTTGTCACCAGAAATAGGACAAGGAAAGTGGATCTGAATTGGGTCACTAAGGGACATGAAGCGGACAATTGTCAGTTTAGGGACCGACCATGGTTGAGATGGGGGACGAGTGATCGGATGAAAGGTGGCATGAGAGAGATGATTGAGAGGGCGATCAGGGCGTCATGGTTGAGAGGGGGAGATGTGGTTGGAGCACTACCAGAATCTGCATGCATTGCAAGTACGATTGTACTCCCATTCCGCTTGCAGTATTATCTTGATGTGCTCATAAGGACCAATTCCGAAACCAAAGAAAGAACTCAAAAAGAAGTTCAACCGCCCAAGACCACTTTCTTTCTCATTCGATGACGGACTTTCATCACTTGTCCAATGGCCTTCTTTTCCTTTCCCTGTCGACCGAGTCCTCACTCATGGACGACCCGAGGGGATGTCAAGAGGTCAAGTCATGAGGTAGTTGAGGTCTGTCTTTCCCTCCTATCCCCCACTCACAGGTCAATCTTCAACTCGCTTTAACTCGAATAAGCTCTTCGGGACGGAAGGATGGAGTGAGTGTCTGTTGAAAGGTCTAAACTCGTCGCCGCCCACCATCTGGCCAAATATCTATATCCCTGGACCTGAGTTGGAAAGGCTCGACTGCTAATAAACAAGGAGGTCTTGTGAGCGCATGAAAAGCTTGATTGATCTCGGCCGCAAGGGGGAGGACTTGTTTGGACGCTGACTTTCTTTACTGGCACTATGAGGGAGGTGCTATGTTTAGTTTCTTACGGGAGGCTCTTTCCGCTCGACCCGGAAAGCAGTAAAGTCAGCTGCAGCCCTCGCTAGGCTTAGAGTAGTAGTCAGAATAATATCTTCCCAAAAAAGTGTCAAGTAGTACGGGGAAAGGAATGTCTCAGCAACACAAAACGAGGGTTTCGCTCGTTATAGGACTTGACCAAACATCTCACGACACGAGCTGACGACAGCCATGCAGCACCTGTATGAAAGGCCCGGGGCGGTTTTCTTGTTCATATGTCAAGGGCTGGTAAGGTTTTGCGCGTTGTATCGAATTAAAGCACATGCTCCACCGCTTGTGCGGGCCCCAGGCAGGATTATTAGCAATAAATAGAGCTACTTGATTATCACATACAAGCTGCATAGGTAAAGGAACCTCAATAGTCAGATCAGTCAACACCGATCTAACCCACATCATTTCAACACTTCCCTGGGCCATCGCCCTGTATTCAGACTCTGCATTAGATTTAGCCATAATTGTCTGCTTCTTGCTTCCCCGTGAAACAAGTGAACTGCCGATGAAAATAGCGAATCCAGAAGTGGACTTTCTATCTCTTGTCGTATCTTGCTTGGAAGATCTAACTCGGAAATGGTTGTTTCAGTAGCCTAGGCTAAGATGAGAGAAGCTAAGCTAGGAGTCTGGTATGCCTGTGTCAGTCAACTCCCAGGGAATTCTCCCCGCCCCAGTGTGAAGTGAAAGAAAAAGTGGACTAATGTTTCTGCTAAATTCTAAGCCCAGTTTCTAAGATGCCGTTGAAGGATTCTCCTTTTTTTCAGGATTTCTAATGCGGGACTTTCGCCCGGGGTTCTGACTTGAGAAGATGAGAATCAGATCTTGAATAATCTCAAACCCTACTCTTTTTTCTGGACTGCCCCAAATATATAGTACCCTTCCCTGGCCCTGGGACTCCAGACTCTTCGTGGAACCCCCATTCTCTCGCACCCTGAGGCTTTAGTGGTTCGCGATCAGATAGGATTCACCCGCAGTTACTTCTTTTTTGTTGGTTGCGACTACTTTCCTGCTATCCGAAACTTCCTCTCTCGCCGAGAAATGAGAAAATCTACGTGAGAAAGACAAATCTTTCTTTTTGTGATAATCACTCCACTCCTCAAAGAAGTCCTATGAAGTAGTACTATAGGAAAGGCAGGAAGCAAAAAGTTCGCGAAGGACAACGAGGACTATTGAATAACGGGGGGTGGCAGGCTGGAGAGTCAGTTGATGATCTCTTTCCGCATCACTAAGTTCTTTTACTCATTCTCGGGAGCTGCGTCCTGTCGAAAGAAAGCATGGCAGCCGGCAAGGCCTTTTCTACTAGTTGGTTGCTTTGAGTTCCCGGTGGGTCCAAGCTGGTCTTCTTTTCGCATCGCATCCCCTTGTATTAGTGGACGGGCAAGCCGAAATATATAATAGGAGCTGGGTGCGGGGTGCTTTCTTTCTCCTCTCATGGTCTGGGAAGACTTCGCTCCTCAGCGGCAGAGGTCTGGTCAGCCAATAGTCAGTACGGTTCACTCATCCTAGCCTGCCTGGGGCAAACAGCCAGGGCAAAGAGGCTTTGGTTCCAGGGCAAATCATCCACTGTCGTCCCAGTGAGGGTCGGGGATGGGAAAAGAAATAAACAGCCCCCGTGGGGGTTGCTGGAAGATGAAAGCCCTCCTGTTCCGGGAACTACTCATTTGTTAACGGTAAACGAATCGACGAGTACCAGAGGCTACTTACCTGAAAAACGTTCAATCCACAGAGAAATCCTAGGTCCCTCTATCTATAAAGCTGTCTTGCTGCTTGTAAAAGCCATCCGTAGTCCGTCCCCAGGGTGTGTTGGTGATTTTCCAAGAATCCACAGTCGTAGGACTATAAGCAAGCACCAAGGCTAAGTAGACGAGCAAATAGCGACTTCATCCCCGCACCTTTCGAGTCGAGGAACAAATACTAATCAAAAGCTGGTGGGACCTTCGCATTTCAAGTGAAAGATCCGCCTCCGCGCGGTTGAAGAACTACGTACGGGACGAAAAGTGACATGCTTTTTCAAGTATGTCGTTGTTAAGGTGACCTCTAATCTGATATCTAATACTATAAGAATTTGGGAGATTGGGCGCGGTTGGACCGCAGCGCTGGGAGAGAGAAAAGACTGGATGGAGCCACCAAGCAAGCCTGACGGTTCGACCAGGGTGACGAAACTACAACTACGGATGAGACGCAGGGGCAATTCGACCCTGATGACTAAACTCAAAGGCGAAGAGAACGAAGCAATTAGAGCTAGGGGCATAGGCTTAGGGCGGCCCAGCGCATGCATTATTTCCCCTCCCGACTGAGGGAAAGCAGGACGTACTGCGGATTCTCGGACTATCTATAATACAAATCAGAGTATGTATAGGACATACAGATATCCAATGCTCTCCCATTTCCTTTGGCCGACCTGTGTGCTTGTGCTCTCGAGTATGAGTGAGACCCGGGCTGAAGTGGTCAAAGGCTAAGACGAACTCTAGACCTCCTATGCGTCGGAAGGCCTCATTCTCTTCCTACCCAGCTTTGAGGGCTTTTGGCTTAGGGGCATTGCCGCGGTAGGTCGAGGGCTAAGAATGATTACCGGCGGCTATATATAAGTAATCTGAATGATGATTCCAATAATACAAACAATTTATATTAGTTATCTCAGACATCTTTTCATAGACGCTTTCTTTCGACTCGCATATCTCTGCGGACTAGTGGGCAGTTAGCTTAATTGTGCGGTAACGATGCTAGGGAGGGGCAAGGTAGGCATTCCAGGTCAGAAATATATAAGAAGAATAGGCGAATTTCCGAAACTTTGCTTTTTAGTAGATCGTGGAGGATGACTTCTTGCTAAATTCTTCGGCACTATGGTATCACAGCCTACCATCACCCTGCCCCTTGACGCTCCGAGAAAAGGAGGTCAGGGACTGCCCTCTCTCTCCCCGTACCTACGAGTCGGTTGATGAGTCCATGCTATCTAACTACTTTCTTATGCTCCTCGACTACTCCCGAATTCCCATACTCTCTACTAATAGCTTGGGCCTGAGCTTGTAGAGACTTTCCTTGCACCCAGAACCTTCCTGCACCAGGCACTCTGACTATGCTTCCCATTCCCTCAAGGCAGTCGGCTGACCAGCCTTTGGTCAATCTATCCTCCCCTCTACGCTATCGCCTACGCAAACTAGATATTCGGCCGGCTCGCGGTCTGCTACTTCCACTGTTGATTGAGAATTTCCCGGGATTGATTGGTCTCCGGTTACCAAATATAGGATACAGGGCAGCGAAGTGTTGAGGCTCGTCCGTCTTTCTTCGGGTTAGGAGTGAGGTTGTCAGCTTTAGGGTACTAGTCCCATGTCTTGCCTTTCCGAGTAGTCCAATGTCCAAGCTTATTAGAGTAGGGCCTCCGGATCGGGAAGGCAAAAGGGATTAGGCCTAGGGCAATCGTCAGGTCCCTGGAAAGAGTCACGTAGCTCAACCCCCTCTGCATTCAAACCAGAGGTCTTAGTCAACAGGTGAAGAAGCGGTTATTGACAGGCAGGTAGCCGGTTTCACGGGGCGGAAGGCAGCCACAGGTTCTGAACGCTTCTTTTTGCCTGGGAGATATGTGGAACCAGCCTATAACTGAAGGGTGTCGAGGTTCAACCTCTGTGTCTACCGGGCTTTGTCACGGAATGAATACGAGCTGTGGCGGAGACCCGAGGCATAAAAGAAGCATTTTCTACTGGATCCCGAAACCACCAGCCACCCCGACCTAATTCATGATGAGCCCACCAACTTCCTGGCGAGATGCCTACGGTTAAAAACAACCGACATGTCAAGATCAAAATGCGAATTGCTTCCTCTTCCTGGTCAGAGACCACTGTGTTCGCGCCGGCGGTCCAACAAAGAGGCGAAGTAGACGTGCCGTTCGTACCATGGAGAAGGCAGGTAAATCGACCGCAGGGACATCTATGACGTTCTCAACTACCTCCTATCTGGGCGCTGTGATGTGTCAAAACTACTTTCGATTTGCATGATCTACAGAAAAACAAGACAATGAATAGAGTGATTCTGGGTTGATCTTGCCCAATTATATATAGTAGATTAGAGGAAGACAGCATAAGAATTCAGGGTTCTCTTAGGGTAATCGTAAGTAAGCTTGGCAAGAATCCCGCATAACGGTTATAAGACGAAGGAGTTCCCCTTACCTCGGCTATCTATATATATAAAGGCGGTCAAAGCACAAGACCTCCCGCAGACTTGCCGTAATGAGAAATCCGTCTGTGATGATGAGGTCCGTGAAAAAGAGGCATAGCCCTCGGAGACTACCTACTGGCCCGTACTATGACGAGGGACTATTAATATAGTAGAATGAAGGAAAAGTAGGAAGTTTGATAGATGCTTTGTAGGCCGGGGGGGGGGGGGGGGGTAGGTTGGAGCTTTGAATGACTGCAAGGAGTGGGTGGAAGAGGATGCTCAACTTTAAAAAAGAAATCTAGAAAATAATCGAGAGAAGATCGGATCTGGATTAGATATTGCATTTACCGGGAGGAACTAAAACAGAGGTGAGTCGCTTCGTTACAGCTAAGGAAATGTCTGAGACTAAACTAAATAAAAAAGGTGTCAGCACGGATAGAGCGAAGTCAGTCCTCAGAAGAGGCAACGAGATTGAAGAAGGGAGAAGGAATGGAGACGGAGCGAGACCCAAGGCACGAGCCGGGCAGCTTGTGTATTCACACTATGTAATCTCTTCCATACGTGTGGGAAATCGACCATAGTAAGAGAATCTTCATTCATAGATAGTCTAGCCCATACTATAAAGAGAAGCTTCATTCATAGATAGTCTAGCACATACTATAGAGTATCACTACTCTGTTAGTAGCTCTAGGAAATTAGCATTGGGAGAGGAAATAGAGCAAGAAAAGGAGGAATTGCAACTTAAAACAGAGAGTTCTAAACAGAATCTAACAAAATTAGGTACTAGGTCGAAAGCAAAAAAGGTCAAACCACCCACCCGTGACGCGAAGAGACCCACAAGCAGACAACAATCCTCATAGCGGCTCTCGTACAACCTTCTCCTTGATTTCACGATCATTCGCCAATTCATTATTATATAGTTTTTAAAGGACCACGTCAAGAGGCACTATCTCAATCTGCAGACTTCTTCCATCTTTCTTTCCCGAAAAGCTTCCCGCTGAGAGAGAAGTAGAAGGGGACCTTGTAGCTGAGTTCTTTCCACGGATCCGCTAGTGAATCTCCTTTGAGCCACCTTTGCTAGCACCTCGGGCACTCAAAGACATCATAGCTAGTGCCCAGACTTAACTGAAAATAAGGATGTAGCATTCCACTCTCATCTGTGAAGTTGATGGAATTGCCTATAGTGTAAGTAACTATATTCGGAACATCATTCATGGTAATTTGGTATGCTATAGATATTCTTGAATTAGATATAATCTCAGGCATAAATTTATCAAACAATGTAGTGATAAGTAGTTCACATATGTTGTTAATATTTCCAACACATACGGGTGATTTCTCCAACATATTATCTTGCATAATAATCTCTATATTATAAAGCCATCAATGCTATATTTAAAGTAAAACTTGATATTTTAGGGAGAGTAGTACTAATTTGTAAACTCAGTCCAAGAATCATATTTTGATAAAATAACCATATTCTTGTAAAATATCTTATATTTATTACTATTAAAAGTAATTCTAGAACATGGTTGATCGAAACTTGGTGCAGTCAATTTCCTCCGTGTATATCTTACATGAAAAGAGTGACGTAGGAGTATAATCATTATTCAATAAAAAGTCAGTAAATCCTATTCTTTTAAAAACTAGGATAGGACAACATACCTAGCTCGTGTGAAACTCACTGATCCAACAATGTTAAGTGTTGGTAACAGTAGTACATGTGGTCATATATACGGACCACAATTATATTTACGACCAACTACGGTCAAAATGTGCTAGAATATTGCGACCATTGTGGTCCCTCGTGCTCGTAAAAATGGCTACCATATAAAAAACAGCATATGCGAGAACATAAGGGACTACTTCTAGTCGTAATATCTGACTCCAGAACAAAAAAAGTTAATTCAATTCCTTCCACCTTTCTAAGGCAAGAATCACATATATATATATATATATATATATATATATATATATATGTACCTGTACAAGAACACAAGAAGACAATAATCACATAAGACTTGTATCGAGCAGAACTCACGATCAACGAATTACATACAATCAACATTTGAGCATGGTCATTCATAAAGACATCCATTTATGCACACCACAAAGCATACACAAGTTGACAAGCACATCTTTTATATCAAACCAGTAATGAGTTCAATCAAATTCAAAGTCACTTCTAATGTAATAATAAGACTAAAATAAAACAGAGTCTTAATAATGTTATAAAATACTAACTTATAGTCACATATATTTCACTTCTTCTATTTACTAAAGATCCCCTTCCCCATGTCTGTCTCTCTTTCCCTTTGCCTCTACCTTTGTCTCTCCTCTACTTCCTCATTCCTCTTGTGGATGAAGACTTCGCGACGGATCACACCATTGCGTCTTGAAATGAGGTTGATCCTCCTCTTCATATTCATCATCATCCTATTAATTAGTGTTAAAATGAAAATGACGAAAAAAGGTCAAACAATACAAAATTTGCTATTATGATTAAAATTTAAAATGTTCATAGTCTATTTATCTTGAGCTTCCTATCACTTTTAGCCAATATTAGTGGATGATTATTGAATATGTAGGATCGGTGCCTGTGGAGGGTTCCTGAAGGTCGAGACAACAATATCGATTTGTGCATGTCAATGAATACGTCGATCGTCGATAGTTCTCGAGTAGGGATACAAACAGACGTATACTGATGGATATAGATGTTATCATATCTTTATCCATTTTTAAATGCAAAAGGATTCAGATACATGTATTGACTGATATTAAAACTATGATATCATGTCCTTAAAAATGTATATCGATGTAAGCCAGATATTGATCGCATACGAATAATATTAGAAATACTTTATAGATTGGCTTAAAATGGTTACATATGTAAATCAGATCCATTTTATATATACTTTGACATCCTTATATGTGTCCATTTTAAAAGGGATACAGATATGGATATCAAATATTTGTATCCTTGTCTGTATGTACGTTTTCATATATAAATATAGTTGTAGATTTATTTTTAACCATATAAAACCTAATTTTATACCTTCTTTCACCATATTTGGTATAATTATTATTATATATCCACATCTAGTATATCTATCTCATATGTATTACATCCAATACATGTATATTTAAGCTAATATATAGTATTTCTAATGTTATTTGTATGCAGTTAATATTTGTATACATCTGTATTCATTTTCTAATGATATGGCAACATAAATTTCATATCCGTCAATATACATATCTGCATCTGCATTCGTATTTTAAAATGTATAAGGATATGATAACACCTACATCCCAAGAATTTTGTATTATATTATTACTATCATAATTAAATACATAACTACTAAAAATTGATATATTTTTAAAAGATATCAATCGACACCTCGATTTTCAATTTGGAGGAGACTCGTCCAAAATGATACCTGAGCTGTTGATTTGGGTTGCCCCACGAACATGAATGTGCCAAGGAGCAATAAAGTTATTTGGGTGGACATTAATATAACATTTGCATGCTCATTATATAATTACGATATTTAATTAGTAATTATTTAATAAATGTTCACATATGTATCTGTATATGTCAGTTGCATCCCTAACGAACACCCTTAGGTAGATCCATTGGCATCGTCCGAGTTAGAGGGTCGATGAGATGGGTCGATCCATAGGTATCCATAGATCATATGATCACAACCATGTATATCACGAGTCAAATAAGATTAGGTACCCGATCCGATGTAATTTGTTAGGTACCAATTAATTTAAGATCGAATCATTCTGTTCGGATCAAGCACTCATCAAATTTCAAATTGATGAGCCGTGCACAGCCCTAACTAAAGGGCATATCGAGCAGGACAAAGTCACATGTGCATTCATTTAGATCGAGCAGGACAAAGTTACATGTGCATTGATTTTGATTTAAAAATAGGGTAACTCTAATTGATGCAGCTGGTGAAGAAGTTTTTTAGTTTTATAGTCGTTAGTTTTGCTCCTCCGCGGGAGAGCCTATGTTACTTTCTTTATATTTGATAAATGACATTGACTATTTTTTTTCCTAAAAGAAGAACCGGCACAAATTTTTGGGTGCCACAAATTGTTCAATAATTCACTTTTACAATGTGAGGTTCTCACATTTTCGCTTTGTATTTTATTCAAAATAATATTAGCTGACAGAAAGATATTTATACGAAAACGTGACAGCGATAGACGACAATGATGTTTACAGTAGTTTGTAGCCATTCCATATTCTTTTCATGGAGAAATTGCTATATGAGTAAAAGTAGTATATTCAAGATTGACTCATTACCATTTCCGTTAAGGGATGAAAGCAATGGAGAATATTAAAGAGCCGAAGCCTTCTCCCTCACAATTTAAGTAGGTTGGTTATATATGGATTCTTACTCAAATTCGTGTTAAAAAATCTGATTATTTTTACGTTGGTTGTAGTTTACCTAACGCAATCCCCACAAAGTGGGATTTGAACCATGTTCTTTTTAGGCAGTTGACACATTGCACTACCATCATACATCGAAGTGGGTATTTTTTTTATAAATAGAAACTTTTTATAGTAATTATTTATGAGTGATCGTGACTTTATGATTGTTGGTACATTTTCTTCTGTCCGACAATTGGACGATAACCTAAAGGCCGCCCTTAACGTTGTAGTAGGCACTTTCCCTTATGTTCTTCATTTTGTTAATTTGTAGATTACTAAATATTGAGTTAATGGTAATTACCATTGGCTACTAAAATTTCAGTATTTGTCTTTTCATCGTCATTTCCATTGTCGTATGGCATGCGCAAACACACACACATAAACGACATATATGGTTCTCAATACATATTTACGCACACACATGCATGAGTACATACACGGGGCTCCTCCTTTATGATAGCCAAGCAACATCTTTGAAGTCAAGGGAGTTGTTGCATCTTACCAATGTTATGCCTCTTTGCATCGCCCCTCCCTTACCAAAGAAAAAGGTTTCCCTCCTGACATGCATGAGGTTGCACTAGGTGGGAGATACTATGTGGCTGTTCGGTTAGGGGGGTCTTTCTCTTTCTAAGTGGGGCTTACTTTTTATCTTTTTAAAAAATTAAATAAATCAATTCTCCATCATCAATTCCATCAAAAAATAATATATTATACCATCATATCATATGAAAATTATAAACTATTCGTCTTCTACTCACTTTTTCAAACTCCAATACAATCACATCACAATAACTACTCACTTTTTCAAACTTCAATACAATCATATCACAATAAATCACTTCTAACCCACACCCAGTTTAACCCTCTATCCAAACACCAAAATCAAAAAATGGATTACCTGCTACCAATTTAACCCACCTAAACCCACTATCCAAACACACCCCATGTGATCCGTCCAAGATGTCATAGTGATGAATATAGGAGAAAGGACAAGACAAAGGACTCATCGAACTCAATGAAGGAATGCAAGAGTTTTAGCTAGGTTCCTTCTGTCGTGATTGGAGTACATTCTATATATGGGAGGATAGTTGCTGATATGATCAGGAAGGCTTTGATAGCTAGAATTATTGTTGTTATTGATATACGGCGTACTCGTATATGTGCCCCAAGATCTTGTACAAACTCTACTAAGTGACATGTGAAATGAGGTCCTCTATCGAAGATGAAATTTCTAACTATGCCACGCAACTTGTTGATCTACTGCAAATAGAAGTCAACATCGATGTTATGTAGGTACTCTTAACTTGGAGGGCATATGAGTTTCAGTTTCTGACGAAATTGGAGTGACATATTATATGGATATAATGATGAAAATACACGATGGTATTTTCCCAAAAAATAAAAAAATGATGAAAAATGTCCGTGAAATAGCTAAGGTTATCTACTCCATGGAGTAGCTTCCCTTTCCTCCTCCAAAGATATCACTTCTTCAAGGAGTAACATGCGTACATAGTATATCTGATTCTAGGTTTATAGTTAAGGTTCACTTGTGTTAAAATTTATCTCGTATATGGTCCATATGAAATATTGATGAGATAATTATAAATATGAGTTTTACCGAGTCAATGGATAAAACATACAGAATTATCTTGACCCATATCGATAGGTAGTGGGTTATTAGGAGTCGGCTACGCTAGGGTTTGTTATCATGTTAAAACCTCCAACTCTACTCATATAAAAGAGACACGGTGGTTCGTTATAAAAGAGACACTAAATCAAGAATCGGAGAGAGCCACCATCAAAACTCTCCACCATCCGAGAGAGTCCTAACGATTGTGATTAAGGAAAGGAGAAAAAGATGAAAGATTTATCGTTGTTTTTCTTCATCATCTCGGTTACAAATTTTCCTGATTTACGGTGGAAGGAGGTAACTCGTGAATCATTAAATTATTGATTCCTTTATGCCGCGCTTAAAATTTTCTACAATATGATATCAGAACCAAGTTACGTAACCTTGTATCAATGAATTTTTAAAATGAGAAAATGAAACCGATATGTAAATTCGTATTTCATAGAATGCATAGTAGAAATTGCATGTCCCATGATACTCAGAATGTGATTAAAATTCTCACGACATCATAATCCGTAAATAATATTTCTTTTTTTAGATTTTTTGTGGTAAGTGGTTACTTTTTTTTTCAAGGGAGATACTTTTTCGGTTGTTATGGCTTCTGACCTCACTTGGGATTACATACAAACTAGTAGTTAGAGTTAAAAAAAAATCTGTCACTAACCTTTGTATGGAAATGCGGCTATTTTTTAAAAAAGAAAAGGTTTAGCCCTATAGTTCTCCTTTGATTCATTCAAAATATTTTTGAAGATGTAGTTTTTTTAATTAGTTAATGCCTTTACTTGATTAAAATCTCAACTGCATGCCTACCTCCTTGCCATTTCCTTTCTTCGTATAAAAGAAATAACTTTAATCTATTGATTTTTATTACTTAAATATTAAGAGTTAATAATAATAATAACAATAATAAAAAAAAAAGTGAGAGTCCTTATGGACTCTAGACCATCTGCTTAAAAGATAACCGCCATTTCTCTGTATCAATAATTAAAAAAGGGATTTTGTAAACAACAAATATGGACATTTATCTTATGGAAATTATAGAAATCTAAATTACCATTCCTTATCCTTCCATGCACGGATAATGGTTTTCCTAATTTAATTATGAAGATTGCTAAAATTAGTTTTGAGATTGGCAGGGCATTTCTATTGGTATAATCATCTTTTATGGATTACATTAATATAGAGATTATATCATTATCAATGAATTGCTAATTATTAATGTCTCCATTAGTATTGAAAGTTGACTTATTGGATGCTCGTAGAAATTTGTAACGACACAATAGAATGGAGATCATTGATTGATATGCATTCCGTACATTTAAATGATCAATAAAATTATAGTATTCAATAAATGGTTAGTCACCAAAGTGATCTACCCATATACGAATTTGAATCCATATTCTGATTATTATAGTCTTGATGTAAATTAAATTTAATGACTTAGCATTTATTCTAATAATCAAAATAATATTTTCATGGACTAGGAGATCACCTAAAGGTGGATCATTGTCCAAGATGAGGTTAATTGATAAATCTTGTGTTTTACATCCAAAGAAGGAAAACATGAAGTATGCATAATTTATTAATTACCCATTAAAGTATTTCGAATTCCATCACATATATGTCTATTGATATGTTAGTATTCTGCCCAAAGGTAATTATTAACATATTGTGAAAGAAAATTTAAATATGCATTTCCCGCATATAAGTTATTAATTTATTTCTCAAGTATTATTGCGGTCATATGTATTATTATTTACAGTTCAAGTAGCATGAGGTTCAACAGACTCAACTATGCAGAATGGTCAGAATAAATTTAACTCTATTTAGGAGTAATGAATTTAGACCATGCATAAGTTGAAGATCAACAATCACAAGCCATTACAGAAAATAACACTAAGGATGAAAATCTGTATTTTGAGGCTTGGGAAAGATCGAATATGCTTTATTTGAGCCTAATGAAAATTACAATGGCATAGGATGTCAAACTATCAATTCCTAAGACAAACAATGCTAATGAATTCGTGAAGAAAATTAAGGAGTACTCGCAGTTCGATATAGATGATAAGTCTATTATTGGGACATTAATGAGTGAGTTAACCATGAAGAAATTCAACTGGTCCAACTACATGATGAATAATATATGTCCAATCTCGCAACAAAATTGAAAACGACAAAGATGGATGTCAACGAGATATTCTTAGTACAGCTTATCATAAACTATCTTCCTATTGAATTTGAGAAATGTCAGGTAAACTACAACATATTAAAGGATAGGTGGAGTTTCATGGAATCGAAGGCTACGTTCATTCAAGAAGAAGGAAGATTAAAGAAGATAAGAGAACACTCGGTGAACTTCATGTCTACTTAAAAAGACCACGGTAGAGGCTAGCAACAACAAAAGCTGCAAAAGCAAAATGAACAAAGGAAAAACTCCAATGAAAACTAAATGAAGCAATTCTAAAGAAATCAAAATGTTACTTTTGCAAGAAGTCCGAGCATATGAAGATAGATTGTCTTGAACGGAAAGCATGGTTCGAAAAGAAAGGTACGCATTATGTTTCTGTTTGCTTCAAAGAAAATATTATAGATGTTCCTAATAAAACTTGATGGCTAGATGTTGTTGAAACTACTCATGTATCTCACATATTACATAAATTCCTTACAATAAAGAACATAAAGGAAAGTGAGTAGTATTTGCTCATGGAAAACATGATGAAGGTACGAATAAAATAATTGGGACTTACAGATTGATCATAGACACAAGATGTCAAGTTGATCTGGAAGGATGTTTCTACGTACCTGAAGGTGCTAGAAATCTTATTTCCATTTGTAGACATGACAGTTTATAATTTTCTTTCTAGATTTCTGATGGATTATTCTCTATGTTCAGAAATAAGTACTTTTATGTTTCTCGTACTTTGGAGAATTATCTTTATCATTTAATTTTGATGATAAATTTGTAAATTCCCTATTTTATATTGAATGCAATGCGGGTGTGAAAAGGAATGCATCTAATTAATGCTCTGCTATTTTATGCCATCAAAGACTTGGTCACATATCTAAGGGTATAATATTGAGACTTATTAAGAATGAAATTTTACTTCAATCAGATTATACTGACCTAGGGTTATGTATAGATTGCATTAAAGGAAAGCAATCCAAATACATATCAAAGAAGCCAGCTACAAGGTCTACCCAGCTCCTAGAATAGATATAATACTGATATTTGTGATCCTTTTGATGTCTCATCGTGGGGGATGGAAAATATACTTTATCACTTTTATAGATGATTTATCATGGTATGGATATATTTATCTATTGCATGAAAGGACTCAAGCAGTAAATGTACTTGAGATATTTATTAATGAGGTAGAAAGGTAATTGGATAGAGAAATAAAAGTTCTGAGATCTGGTCGAGGTAGTGAGTACTTCGGAAGGTATGATGAGACAGGTCAACATTCTGATCCATTTGCAAAATTCCTTGAAGGTAAGGGTATTTGTGCATAATACACAATGCCCGGAACACCACAATAAAATGATATGCAGAAAAGCAAAATCATACATTTATAAAAATGGTTAGGAGTAAAATAAATAATAGTACTTTAGCCATTTCATTGTGGACATATACATTAAGGACTTCATCATATTTAATCAATACAGGTAGGGAACCTAGCTTGATATGCCTACATGTTTCGGGATGTCAAGCAGATGTTCGAGTATATAATCAACATGATATAAATTAGATCGAAGGACAATCAATGGATATTTCCTTGACTATCCTAAAAAGTCAAGGGGTATAGATTTTATTGTCCTAACCATAGTACATGATTTTTTTAGAGTGGCAATGCTAGCTTCATTGAGAACGACAATATTAATGGGAGTCAAGAATCATGAAATATGGAAATAAAAGAAGATAGGGATAAAATGTCCCTTCCATATTTGTCCGAACCTTCTAGAGTAGATGTTCCACCTGTGGGTTCATATCCACATAATGATATGGAACATCAAGAAATGAAACCCACATTGAGAGTTGATGTCAATATTAATGAACAAGTTTTAAATGAACCAAGTAAAACACCACAATCACAATTGCATTAAGACGCTCTGAAAGACAAAGGAGACATGCAAATTTTGATGATTTTATAGTATATGCACTTGAGCATGAATGTGAATTGAGCATTGATAAGGATCCAAGCTCACTCCATCAAGCCATGGAATGTAATGATTTTGAAAAGTGGACGAATGCTATGAAAGAAGAACTCGAGTCAATGGTCATTAACATACATTGTTGCTATGAAAGAAGATCATGCATGACTCTAAGAATAAAATCAAAAGATATAAAGATAGACTTGTTGCAAATGGATTTACTCAAAAGGATGACATCGATAAAGAGAGCTTTGCTCTGGATTCAGAGAAGGGCTCCTTAACAATTATTTTGGTTTTATGGCTCATTACGATATGGACCTTCACCAAATGGATGTAAAGATTGCCTTTCTGAATGGAGAGTTAGAGGAAGATGTCTATATGAAACAACCCGAATGTTTTAGGTTGAGGCTACAATTTAAGGATTGTGGCTGCAGAATTTTATCTTAGGACTTGGAATTGTCGACGGCATTGTCAAGCCGCTGAAACTTTATTGTGATAATACCGCAATAGTCTTCTTGTCAAAGAATGATAAGTACTCTAAGGATGCAAAGCACATGGAATTGAAGATTTATTAGTAGAGGGGGAAGTTCAGAAACAAAGAGCATCAATAGAGCATATCCGTACTAGTTTAATGATTGTGGATCCACTAACTAAAAGTTTATAACCTAAGATTTTTTTATGAGCATGTTGTTAGAATGTGTGTTTTAAAGAACTCCTTGTTATGAAAGGTTAATTAGTACATTTTGTTTGGTGCACATTATGATTTTGTTTTATGTTCTGAATCATTGCATTGTTATATTGTGCATGCATGCTTGTAAATAGATATCATAACCATCAAAATGGAATTAAAGTAGGAGATGTTATTCTTTTAAATTACAGGTGATTGGAATAGTGATATACAGAAGGGATCATATCAAGTTATATAATTTGTGACCGCCATGATCATATTAATTTAATCAAATACATGATTCTCATGAAAACACACACTTAAGGTTATTATCTTATCTTTAAGGATCATATGAACCAAGTGGGAATGTTGGAATTTATCTTGTATATGGTCCATATGAATTATTGATGAGATAATTATAAATATGAGTTTTATCGAGTCAATGGATAAAACGTAACCAAATTATCTTGATCCATGTTGATGGTTACTGGGTTATCAGGAGTCTGTTACGCTAGGATTTGTTATCCTTTTAAGCCCTCTAATTCTACCCCTATAAAAGAGACAACCGGCTCATTATACAATACATCGAATCAAGAATCAGAGAGTCACTATCAAAACTCTCCATCATCCGAGAGAGTCTTAATGATTGGGGTCAAGAGAAGGAGAAAAGGAGGAAGAAAGGATCACCGTTGTTTTTCTTCATCATCTCTGTTACAAGTTTCCTAATTTGCAATGAAAGGAGGTAATTCATGAATCATTATTTTGTTGATTCCTTTATGTCGCGCTTAAAACTCCCTACAACTTGGACCTACGTTAGTTAGCACAATTTGAAAAGGACCTACAATCCTCATTTTCGAGTCATTAAATCTGATTCTAGGTTTATATAAAAGTTCTTACATTTTTTTATTTGTGCAATTTCATCTTAAATTCCTCATTGTTAGACTGATCAATCATAGGTCTAGAATCATGGATTTATCAATTTGAATCTACAATTTAAAATTATAAAATCAATTAAAAGTAGGCGGTATTTCATGATACACGAAGATATATCAATTATTACTTAGTTTGGAAGAATCCAACTTTACCTATGATATATCAATTATTACTTAGTTTGGAAGAATCCAACTTTACCTATGACTCCATCTCGAATCTTTGGTATAACAATCCCTTCTAAGCTCAAGTTTAATAAACATAGACGGCTTCATCTATTATTGACAAGACTTTTTTTACTAGATAAGGAGGGGAGGGTGGGATTGGAACTCTGGTCATCGGAGTGGGAGCCCACTGCTTCTACTACAAAACCATTTCCTTTGATTGATCTTCGTCTATATAAGGCCAAACACCCTCTTGACTGAAAGGAACCATTCATTTCTTATCTTCTTGATTCCGACGTGCAAGCCTAGTCAATAGTGCTTCGGCTATTCAGTGATGTCCTTAGGCTTCATTCGGTGCTTCTTGACCCTCATTGTAAAAAGCATCGATTAATACTTTTTCCCTCCCATCAGCTTCTGCCAAGGTAAGGCATTCTCAATGGTAAAATATTAAATCTACTCACTAATGATCATAACAATTTGAACCTAGAGTCAAGATATTGACTTATTGATTGAGACTAGGGCATCATGCATTATTTTTGTATTAAGTTTATCATGCATTGTTTTTGTATTTGGGAATTTTGAGTACTTCCAAATACCATCCACATCACAACTTCCCTCAAATACCAACCACCTCCACTCACAGCCCAACCCTCCCCCAACTTCACAGCCGCCCTCAAATATCACAAAATAATCAAAAAATATATAATGATAAACTAAATTAAAAATAATAAAAATAACCAAAAAATGAACAAAAAATAACAAGTAATCAAACTAATTAAATATAATCTATCATGAGGAAAGACCACTAGAAGGGAGGAAGGAGCATCATGAGGAGCACCGCAAGGGAGGGAAGAGCATCAAGCTAGAGGCGGGGGGAAGGAGCATCGAGGAAGGGAGGAGGACTGGGGAGGAGCATCAAGCGAGGGAGGAGCACCGATGAGGAGGAGCATTGAGGGAGGGATGAGTGTTGAGGGAGAGCGGAGCACCAAGGATGGGGAGCGAGGACGACATGTGTAAAATCGGAGAAAGGGAGCTTTGGTGATGTATGAAACCTAATTCATCATTAGCTAATGCAAATAAATAACTGACGATAAACATAACTCGATCCATAGCATGTTCCTCGATGGTTCGCAACCTGCTGCGAGATCTCGTTGAACATATATAGGCAGCTTCAAAATTGGTCTTCCTCGGAAGTTCTTGCAAAATTGTCGGAATGGGAATCTATCTCTGAACAACAGGGGAAGCAATGTTGCTAAATGTCTACTTTCCGACAGTGAAAGAAGGTGCAATAATGAACAATGGAGTTTATTACATATTCTCATTCTTTTATGTTCATGGGAAGAAAAATCTGAGAGATGGGATTAGTTGCAGGAATGGATTCGAGTTAACTGTTTTGAAAGGTGAGTAAGATGGGTAATTATTTTGTGAATAGTATGCGGTTAGGTGATTAGAAAGATTTAGTTGGTAAATCTGATGTGATATTGTTTATATAATATATTGATTATATTTATGGTAAAAAATTTTTGTTGACTTTTTTTATTTAATGGTCGTTGGAAACCTTATAAGAAAAGACTGTGGTTCCAGAACATAAATTCAAACCTCAACCCAAGCACGGGTCAGATTATGAAAGCAGTTTATAAACCGGTATCCAAAACAGACATAGTGAAGGGATCGCCATGCTAATGCATTATTGATAACAAATCCATAGAATAAATAGTCTTAAGAAGTATATCTATGTTTATCTCTACTTCATGTGACTTCTGGAATTATCATCTTTATTTCTAAAAAAAACCAAGTGGAGGAGTTGCCCAAGACTGATCGCAGTATATTTTGAAAAGTTTGCTGATCAAATTTTTAGTAGACACGTTGAAGCGTAGTTTTTTATATACTTTTTGGGACGAAGATTGGACCCATGGAAGGTTATATTGATATCGATATCGTTTTGATATCATATTGATACGATATATCGAAACGATATATCGCTGAAATATCGTCTATATTGGCAAGCCTTTTTGAAGAAAATGCTTGAAAATCGAGATATATCGCCGTATCGGTGCCCATATCGGTCACATGTCGATATCGATACATCGGCGATATATCATCGATATATTGCCGATATTTTCTTCCATGGACCTCATTGCGTATTGTCTATACATTAGATCGTGGGCCCACAGTTCATCGGCTAAACGAAGTGTAGTCCATATCTAATCGTGGCCCAAATGTCCATCTTAACTAACGGTCTCTCAAATTGCCTATATATTAGGGGTTACCACACACACAAAGCTTCCACAACCTCAACAATTTAGTTGCCTTTCCTCCTCTCCTCCCCGCACTGACGCCAATGAAGACCGCCTTCAACCTCTCCGTCCTCGTGTTTTGCCTTGGAGCTACCATCCGTATACCATGCCCGCTTCTCCTCGCTCTTTCCATCCTTCCGTCCCTTCTCCACCTTGTTTTCTCCACCTGGCTCGTGCCAGGTGGATTTGCATGGAGGAGAGCCACTGCTCCGGGCCACCCATCCACTTCCCCCGGACCGATCGGTTGGCCCTTTCTTGGCTCCATCTTGACCATGATGCACCCGAACTCCCATCGCAAGCTTGCGGAATTGGCATCCTCGCATAAGGCTAGACGCCTGATGTCCTTCAGCCTAGGCATCAATCGTATCATCATAAGTAGCCATCCAGACACCGCGAAGGAGATCCTCTCTGGATCCGCCTTTGCCGATCGACCACCCAAGCTCTCAGCACGGCTGCTTATGTTCGATCGAGCCATAGGGTTCGCCCCTTCCGGTGACTACTGGAGGCACCTCCGTCACCTTGCATCTAGGAACATGTTCTCGCCACGGAGGATCGCCATGTCAGAGGACCTAAGGAGTCGGGTGGCAGATGAGATGACGGCGATGGTCGAGAAGGCGATGGAGACGCGAGGGGCGGTAAAGCTACGGAGAGTGTTGCAGTGGGGGTCAATGGAGAGTATGATCGGGAGTGTGTTCGGAGAGTCGATCGGGATGAGGGAGAAGGAGGAGATGAAGGAGATCGTGGGGGAGGGATATGAACTCGTCAACACCTTCAATTTGGAGGATTACGTGCCACTCGGTGGGCTGTTGGATTTCTATGGAGTGGGTGGGAGGTGCAAAAGGTTGGCTTTAAGGGTAAAGGATCTTGTGGGTGGCATCGTAAGGAAAAGGAGAGGTGAGCATGAAGGTGGTGATGATTTCCTCGGTGCTCTCATGTCCCTGCCTGTGGAGGAAAGGCTATGCGACTCCGATCTCATATCTGTTCTTTGGGTAAGCATCTCTTCTTCCTCTATCCATCTCTACGTCTCCATCGCTTCAGTTGTATGGCCCTCAATGCAGGTATCAATTGCTCCTCAGACGCATGACATGCATCTAAAATCTGCAATTAACGGGAAACGAAAAATATGAAAAAGTACATGTATTGTAATATAATCTGGACATGGGTTACATTTATGGGATCGAATCATTAGGCTTCAGGTAGGTTTTATTCAACTTTATTATAACTATTGCACTGTGGGGACGCACATCGATCATCAAACAGTATCCACTAAACTTAATTTATCATACACGTGCTCCCCTGGGGATATATGCCCTATTTATACTAATTTATGTGCTTGGAACGTGAAACCTTATCTACCATGCTGGATTATTCGAATTTCTGTGTCCATTTATAGAGGTAAATTAATATATTCTCGATTTTCCATTCGGTGAAGGATAGACGGATGACATGAAATGATACGGACATGATCCAAATCCTTCTCACGGAGGGAAATGGAGAACAAACTGTGTAAGTAGATTAAAGCCAATCAACATGTTGGCCACAATCAACTACGAGGTGGGTCCTTTGACATGATCAGCCGTCGACATCTGAAAATATGGAAATGGCATCGCTCCCCGTCGATTCAATACAGTCGCTGTGATTGATCTCACTAGGAACAGATTTGTATTTAGTTTAAACAGTTGGAGTAACAGACAGGAGAAGAGCGATGTCCTTTAATGGGAAAACGATGTGCAACTATCATATCAATGTCATCCTCGTTCCTACTTGAATAAAGCACTCGAAATTATTTTGTTCGCAGGAAATGATATTCCGAGGGGCGGATGTGGTGGCCATCCTATTGGAATGGACCATGGCTCGCATGGTGCTGCACCCGGACGTCCAAGGCCAGGTCCGCGAGGAGATCCTTGCTCATGTAGGGTCGCACCGTCGAGTTCGAGACTCGGACCTGCCGCGTCTCCCCTACCTTCAAGCGGTGGTGAAGGAGGTCCTCCGCTTGCATCCGCCGGGCCCGCTCCTCTCGTGGGCCCGGCTTGCCGTCCATGATGTCCATGTGGATAAGATGTTCGTGCCGGCGGGGACCACCGCAATGGTGAACATGTGGGCTATAAGCCATGATGGGTCCATATGGAAAGATCCGTGGGCTTTCAAGCCGGGTAGGTTCGTGGCGGAGGAGGTTAGTGTGATGGGATCCGATCTTAGGCTCTGCCCTTTCGGATCCGGGCGAAGGGTTTGCCCCGGGCGCGCGCTTGGTATGGCCACCGTACATCTGTGGTTGGCCCGTCTATTGCAGGGTCATGTTTGGCTGCCAAGCGGACCGGTCCAGCTAACAGAGCACCTCCGCCTGTCCCTTGAGATGAAGAAGCCGTTGGTTTGCCGCGTCGTTCGACATCCTCTCTAACTCGAGTGCTGCTGTGAACCTGGGTGGGTCCCACTATATCGAGCCATGCCACGCTTGTCTTTCTCGGTGTCTGTGAGGCTTGTTAGTGCTCTCTCCTATTGTACATATCATGCGATTGTGAGTTTTTTTGGAATGGCATTTTGTATCTTATGTTGCAATCACAGGAGATTTCTATGCTTCATCAGGCAAGTCGACTTTGTATGTTTTCTAAAGTTGGCATTCTAATTCTAAGTTCTGCAAGACGGCCCAATCTTTATATTGCACACCTTTGTAATGTTATTAAAGAAGGGTGACCGACGATTTCATTATGCTCGTAAAGGGTAAATTACAGGGAGGTACTAAAATTTTTTGATATCATTATTAACGTAATGGCGTCCTGAAGTTTCAAAAGTGTCTCAGGCTCATGTGCATGCAGGGCCGTCCCTGAGCCTCGTCTCGGGGTGCAATGGCCCAGGGCCCCGTAATTTTGGGGGCCCATTTTTAAATCGTCTACATATAGTTAGTTTTTGTTATTTTTATTTCAAATACTAGGGATGAAAACGATCGGATATGGATCAGATATGCCTATTTCTATATCCATATTTGCTCTATCTTTATCGAATACGAATACGGATACAGATATGATTCGGATATGCATTAAAAATACGGATACGAATCAGATATTTATCGAATATGAATATGGATCAAATAAAGAGCGAATTTGAATACATATTAAATAAATAACTAATCCAAATATGAACCAGTGAAAGAGTCAATCCAAATATGGATCCAATAAATATGGAATCCATATGCGAGTTTATTAATGATCACATACGAATACGAATTGATATTTAATCAAAGTTTACAATGATTTTAAAAATTGATAATGAAATATAAATAAGTTTCATCCTGACAAAAGGGATCATCGAGGTGACATGTGTTCTAACCAGAAGCTAAAGGAGGATATGATTTTGTAACTTTTGTGCGTGCCCATCTTCAAATAAACGGAAGTTTATTAATATCATTGATATATTGTATTATATAATATCTACTACTAATATAATAACATGGGGTTGCGTCTTGTAATATATTAACTAATATATTAAATTTTTTATTCCGATATCCAGATCCGGATATTCAAGCCATTATCTGCATCCATATCCGAAAAATTTTGCAATCCATATCCGATTCGTATTTGATTAATATTTGGATACAGATATCTGTGTCCGATACTTTTTCGAATACTATACGTAGATATTCGGATATATCTGTATCCGTTTTCATCCCTACCAAATACCAATCCAATGTCTAAATGGCTACACATGTCCATTAATTATTTACATTTGCATGTGTCATTTGACTCTTCATATTCCTAAATGTCAAAAAATCCTTTGGGTTCCCCAATGCCACATTAATATCTTAAAAGTTAAGAACCCATAATGAACTTAAATGTGTCCTTTGGAGACAGATATGACCTCCTCATCTTGTGATTTGCGATTTCTGCCACTGCTGCAATTTGTCTTGCTTTTAATTTATGACTTGTTGTTGTTGAGCACCCACAAATCACGGTCTCAGTTAATGATATTTTTTATATTTATGCATTCTGATTTTTTCCTTAGATCCACAAATTACGATTATTTTTTGGATTCGCACTGTCAAATAAAAAACTGATGACTTGATTATTTTTCCATAACTATTATTTTATTATCTGTTTCAATCATGTTTATTTTTTTATTGTATTAATTGTTTAGTGCTTCTTGCTTGAATATTATTCTCTAACCATATTTTTTCAGCTTATATGATATGAAAAATAGACATTAAGAGATGAAACTCTTAATTCTTAAATATTTTTGTTATTGTAGTCAATAGATATATATGCTTCTGTGCTTGAACATTCTCAAAAATCCTAACTTAAAAAAACAATGCCGTACATTTTTTGCTAGCTATTTCCCATTAGCTGTTGTTTCTACTTACGTTCCTCGAATTGCATTATATCCATAGATATCTATTTCGATTGTAGAAATTATTTTTTATAATTTTAATTCATTACTTATTGTTTGATGCTCGTTGATCATAAACATATATAGTTCCTTTTTAAAATTTAAAGAACTTTACTTATAAGAAATTTACAAATTAAAAAAACAAATTATTTGTATAGGGGCCCTTTTCTTCTCTTTTGCCTAGGGCCCATGAAATGTTAGGGACGGCACTGTGTGCATGAACAATGGCGTACTCGTCCACCATTGATTCCGACATAAATGCGCCAAATATATGTCTCACCGATGAAATTATCTCTAAGATTTACCACGACACCAAACTTGGAAGCTCACAGTCCTTGTTGGACATGTAAGTTCATGGCAAGAAATGGCATGTTATTTCCCTTGTATCGTGTCGTATTTAAGATAAAGTACATTCGAGTTTGCATGATTAGTCGGGCTCTACTGTATGATTATGGCAACGTGTGTTGGCCACATCCGATATCTTAGATTACACTCCTTGTTGGACATGTAAGTCCTTGACTAGCAATTTCACAATCATATTATTGCACTTATATGTAAAGTATGTTCAAGTTTGCATTATTACTTGGGTTCCTCCATATGATTATGGTTATGTATATTGGTTGTATAGGATATTATATTGGGTTAAATGGGGCTGCTCCCTAGGGGGAGCTAACTTGGCTCTCCCGCGCAATTTCGCCCAATTTTTTATTTTTTTTTGAAAATTTCTTTCGTGGAATTTCATCACTATATCCCTATAGGGATATTTACCCAGCAGACCTTAAAATCTTTCGAAATTACCTCTACGGACCTTTGAAACATCATAATTCCTCCCACGACCCCGTAAACTTGCTCCGTCTTACCCAACAAACCCTCCCGTCAATTTTAACTACATTTGAGTCAGTTACTTGGGTTAGTCGTGAGTTAATCTAACCAATTAAACATCGAACGGTTACGATTAGCCAAAAAAATCCTGCAGTAGACCGGCGGGGAGAGAGCAGGGATGCAACATCCCTGAAGGGCTCCATCACCAGGGGTGAGCAGGAAGCTTGGTAGGGGGCGGTGAGCAGCGGCGCGACCAGGGAGCTTGGGAGGGAGCGGCATAGGGAGCAGCGGCACGGGCCAGGGTGCAGCGGCATGACCAGGGAGCTTGAGAGGGGCGGAGCGGGCTAGCGTGCAGAGCGCCGCGCGCGGGGAGGGAGGGGTTGCAGCGGCACGTGCGGTGGGAGGGAGGGGGGGGGGTTTGAGCGGCGTGCGGGGAGGGAGGGGGGGAGTTGCAGCACCGCGCGCGGGGGGAGGGGGGTTGGGTTGCAGCGGCGCGCGCGGGGGGAGGGGGTGGGCTGCAGCGCCGCGCGCGGGGGAGGGGGGTGCAGCGGCGCGCGGCGGGGTGGGAGGGGGGGCTGCAGCGCCGCGCGCGGGGAGGGAGGGGTTGCAACGGCGCGCGCGGTGGGTGGGGTTGCAGCACCGCACGCGGGGGGAGGGGGGCTGGGTTGCAGCGGCGCGCGGGGGTTGCAGCGCCGCGTGCAGGGGGAGGGGGTGGGCTGCAGTGGCGCGCGCGGGGGAGGGGGGGTGCAGCGGCGGCGGCGGCGGGGTGGGAGGGGGGGCTGCAGCGCCGCGCGCGGGGAGGGAGGGGTTACAACGGCGCGCGCGGTGGGTGGTGGTTGCAGCGCCGCGTGCGGGTGGAGGGGGTGGGATGCAGCGGCGCACGCGGGGAGGGGGGGGGGTTGCAGCGCCGCGCACGGGGGGAGGGAGGTGGGTTGCAGCGCCGCCCCGGGAGGTTGCAGCGCCGCGCACGGGCGGAGGGGGGTGGGTTGCAGCGACGTGCGCGGGGGAGGGGGTAGCAAGGAGCAGCGGCTTCGGTTCATACAGACCATTCGAGCAGAGGAGGGAAGGAGCTGAGCACGGTGCTCGTCCGCGACGGAGGGGAGAGCAGGGATGGAGAACCTGTTCGCGAGGCTCTCAATGACGGAAGTGGCGAGGCTCAAAGCTTGGCGTTGACGGAGGAGCGGTTCAGGGAAGATCAACTCTTCTGAGATGATGTAGTGGCATTAAATGTAAATTTGATAAACAAATTGGGTATAATATAAATGAACATAACGGAATCAGGTTAATTTTAACGGGTAAAATGAACGGGAGTTAACCGCAGGGTCTGTAGGGTAAGGGTTACCAAGTTTACAGGGTCGTGGGAGGAATTATGATGTTTCAAAGGTCGTAGAGGTAATTTCGAAAGATTTTAGGGTCTGCTGGGTAAATATCCCATCCCTATATTATGTCATTAAAATTTCGTATGAAACAGAGACTCCTACGGCCTCCATCCAGACAGTCATTTTTTAACGGTAACAGGATTGCTAAAATCGACCTCGTCTGGATGGAGGTCGTAGGAGTCTCTATTTTACACGAAATTTTAATGACAAAATATAGGGATATATTTATGAAAATCCACATAAGAAATTTTCAAAAAAAAATAAAAACATGGGAAATATGGGGCGATGGAGCCAAGTTAGCTCCCCCATGGGGGCATCCCCATTTTACCCTATTATATATAATTATCTAAAGAGTTACATTAGAATAATTAATATGGAAATAGTTAATAATCTAAAAGTTGGATTTGATCACATAACTAACATCAGACAGTTATCCAATAAAGTAGTATCCAATCTGAGAAGAGTATGCTTGACTTGATATTTATTCAATGAGTACTCTTCATATTTCTACATAGGAAAAGAAATTTGGAATTTACTGAATTTGTTAAGATAAAAAGTTAGTTGACAAGATTGAGATAAATAAACTCTCGGATTGTGGACTATCATGAGATGGGAATTCATCTTCTGATCAAAGATAGTTATGCAGACCACTAGGTTCATGTCTTGAAAACGGACTATATACTTGTTGGGGATATGCACAATCAGGAGTATCCCTTAAAATTGTCCTGCAGTAAAGATGGTTCAACAAAATATATGTTCCTCACATGGGAACTCAATGGCAATAATATGACAAGCAATCACACGAGACATAGATTTTACATAGAAACCCTTACTCGATGTGAGCAAGGGAAAAATCACAGGGCAAGACTGGTAACGAATCCACTGCGGTCAAGATGAGCCAATGTTCTTCTCAGTTTTGTTGTCCACAAACCAAGGTACAAGCCACACACACAATATATAGTTCTTCAACAAGTATCTAACTATCCCTAGGTATCTAACAATACCAAATGTGCTCTAATCAAGAAGATAAGGTGGATTCCCTTGTGGGCTCCTGGATGGAGACCCAAATCGATGCTCGGCTCCTTTGAGGTCGTTCCCAACGACCTCTCGTTGCTGCTCCTTTCGAGCACGCCCGAACGTTGCTCCCAAGCCCAACTCCAAAGCCCTAGCCGTTGCTCCCAAGCTCGAGCTGCTGCTGCCCTCGAGCATGGACTCGGCCTCTCTCTCGCTCTCCCGCTCGCGTGGAGGAAGACGAAGAAGATGGGGTTCCAAACCCTCACTGCGGCTTGCTAAAAAATGGGGAGGCAAAAGGGACGAATGGGGCTTCCGTGCTCCTCTGGAATGGAAGAAAAAAACCCTGGAATCAGCTAGGGATAGGGAACGAATGGGGCTGCCCAATAACTTGTGAAAATAGCATAGATGCCTCTGCAGTATGGGCAAATTGCTGCATCCCCCCAAGTTGGGGCTGGACATGCAAAGAAACCCAACAACCTCCCCCTCCAGCCCCAACGGGTAGGTGTTGTCTTGGTGGTGAAGATCAAGAAGAGGTGACACCGCTCAACTCTCTACAGAGCTGAAGCTTGTCATGAGTGACTGCCTTGGTCAACATGTCTGAGGGGTTCTCATCAGTGTGAATATTCTTCAACATGAGTTGCTTCTGTTCAATTGCATCCCTCAGCCAATGGTATCTCACGTCAATGTGTTTTGTCCGAACATGGTGCATGATACTCTTGCTCAAGTATATAGCGCTTTGGCTATCACAAAACCCAATTGGCTCACTGTCATTCCAACCAAACTCACCAAGAAAACGTTGTAGCCACAACGCTTCTTTCCCAGCCTGCTGCTGCTATGTATTCTGCCTCGGTAGTCGAGAGAGCAACACATTTCTGTATCTTGGATTGCTATGATATGGCTCCGCCTGCAAATGTGAAAATGTACCCTGAGGTAGACTTTCTCTGGTCCATGTCTCCTGCCATATCTGCATCAGTGTAGCTACAAAGTTTGGGATCTGACCTCCCAAACACAAGACACATACTTTAGGTCCCTCTCAAGTATCTCAAGATCCATTTCACGGCCTCCCAATGGTCCTTCCCCGGATTGGACATGAATATGCTCACACGCCCACTGCATGGGCTATGTCAAGTCTAGTGCAAGCCATTGCATACATGAGGCTCCCAACTGCGGACTGGTATGGGATCTTGGACATCTCTGCTTTCTCCTCAGAAGTAGAAGGACATGACTCTTTCGTTAGCTTGAAATGAGAGGCTAAGGGCGTGCTGATGGGCTTTGCATTATTCATGTTGAACCGCTCCAACACGCATTCAACATATATTTCTTGTGACAATCACAACATGTGCTTCTTCCTATCTCTTGTAATCTGCATCCCAAGCATGTGGCTTGCCTTGCCCAAATCTTTCATCTCAAACTCCTTGGAGAGTTCTCTCTTGAGCTTTGCTATGAGGTTGGAATCATAACCTACAATCAATATATCATCCACATAGATCAAAAGAATGACGAACCTGTCATTGGGAAGACGACGAACATATACACATGGATTGGTTGTTGTCCTCTTGAAGCCTTGCTTTGACATGAAAGCATCAAACTTCAAGTACCACTGTCTTGGGGCTTGCTTCAAGCCATAAAGACTCTTTCTCAACCTGCAAACCATGTGCTCTTTCCCTTTCTCTTGAAAACCCTGTGGCTGCTCCATGTAGATCTCTTCCTTTAAATCACCGTGAAGAAACGTCGTCTTCACATCCATCTGCTCCAGCTCAAGGTCCATGCTAGCAACAAGTCCTAGCACCATTCTCACTGAATTCATCTTCACCACTGGGGAGAAGATCTCTGTTGGGAAAAATGAGCAAGTTGTTTATTCCATAAGCCCTAGGCTCTCTTATATAGGAGAATAGCCTATGGGTAAATTACATAAAGCATACAACTGAAAAATGAAAATAACAAAGAGATACATGTACTACTATATGCGTCAACACTCCACCTCAAGATGGAGCATAGATATCAATCATGCTCAGCTTGGATGCACACTTCTGGAATGGGCCTCGAAGTAATGCCTTGGTAAATATATCAGTAGTTTGATTCTCTGAGGTAACATGAGATGTAGCAATGAACCCCTTCTGAATCATGTCACAGATGTAGTGACAGTCAACCTCAATATGCTTGGTCCTCTCATGGAATGCTGGGTTGTTTGCAATAAACACGGCTGCCTGATTATCACATTCCAATTTCATAGGAAGTGGTATATCAATACATAGGTCTGTAAGAAGAGCTTTCACCCACATCATCTCTGTGCTAGCCTGGGCCATAGCCCTGTATTCAGATTCAACACTGGATCTAGCTACCACCATCTGTTTCTTGCTCCTCCATGAGACTAGAGCATCTCCAACATAGATTGCAAATCCTGAGGTGGACTTCCTGTCCTTGGGACATCCTGCATAGTCTGCATCTGCACACGCTGAGATATAGATCTCCTTTCCTTTCTTAAATAGCAAACCTGTACCTGGAGATGATTTTAGGTATCTAAGAATCATGTGTATTGCATCCATATGGATCTGACGTGGTTGCTCCATGAACTGGCTCACGCGGCTCACTGCAAATGATTATCAGGCCTAGTAATCGTGACATACAATAGTTTGCCTACCAGTTCTCTGTATCTTCTCCTGTCCACATCCTCTGTGTCATCATCATAGAGCTTCATACTAGGATCCATTGGTGTCGTAGCAGGCCGACACCCCAGCATACATGTTTCACTCAACAAATCTGTAACATATTTCCTCTGCGACATTACTAATCCATATGGATTTCTAGCAAATTCTAGCCCCAGAAAATATCTAAGGACTCCCAGGTCCTTGGTGACAAATTCGGTTCCCAGTTTTTTTTTCGCCTGCTTTATGCCATGCTCATCATCTCCTGTAATCAAGATATCATCTACATAAACCATGATTACAATAATACCTCTAGCAGTCTTCTGTACAAACAAGGAATGGTCAGCATTGGAGCAATTGTATCCTTGTTTCTCGAAGAGGTCTGAAAGCTTCTGAAACCATGCTCTGAGGCTCTGCTGAAGGCCATAGATAGCCTTATGTAGTCTGCATACCTTGGAACACTCCCCCTCAACAGCATATCCGGGTGGCTGTTGCATATATACTTCCTCCTGCAAATCTCCATATAAGAAAGCATTCTTCACGTCTAGCTGATGGAGCGGCCAGTCTCTAGCAACTGCAACTGACAACAAGATCCGGAGAGTGGAATGACGGGTCACAGGCGAGAATGTGTCAAGGTAATCCACCCCGTATGTCTGTGTAAAGCCGCGTGCAACAAGTCGTGCCTTGTACCTATTAATAGAGCCATCTGCATTGTGCTTCACTGTAAACACCCACTTACAGCTCACGGGGTTCACATCTGGTGGTATAGGAACCAAGCTCCAGGTTCCTCTGGACTGAAGTGCCGCCATTTCTTCCTCCATTGCTAGCCGCCATCTGCTATCCTGCATAGCATCTTGATAATTCCGCGGAATCTCTACAGCCGACAGTGCCACCGCAAATGTCCTGAAGTCTCCAGATAGTCTCTCAAAAGACACAGATGCTGACAATGGATATGTAGCACAGCTCCTTTTTGATTTGCGTAGAGCAATGGGAACATCTAAATCTGATGTAGGCTCATCCGGCCCCTGCAACATATCCTGCTCAGAAATGTCGTCAGATCCATCAATAGAAATATTTTCATTACATACCATAGGCGAGCTAGGAGACGAGTCATGACCATGAGCGGGGGAGGCCTGCGGGTATAATGGAACGGTAGCGGTGAGACAGGTTTATGTGGTAGAGGTGGTGGTGGTGGTGGTGTCATGTATATGGCATCAGTAGATGGAGGTGGTAGCTGCTTGTCTCCCGAGGCTGAAAAATACATAACAGATTCAAAAAATGTAACATTTGCACTGACCATATATCGCCGACGCAAAGGATCAAAACACTTGTACCCCTTTTGAGTTCTGGAGTACCCAACAAAAACACATTTGACAGCTCTAGGAGAGAGCTTGTCAGTACCAGGTGACAACTGATGGACAAAGGCAACCGACCCAAACACACGTGGAGTAAGGTTGAACAGATCCTTCTCGGGATAGATAATGGAAAAAGAAATCTGTTCATTCAAGACAGAGGAAGGCATACGATTGATTAGGTAACATGCAGTGAGAACTGCATCACCCCAGTAGGAGTAGGGAACATGACTCTGTATAAGAAGTGATCTTGTGACATCAAGAAGGTGACGTTGTTTCCTTTCAGCAATTCCGTTTTGTTGAGATGTATGAGCACAAGATGTTTGATGAACAATCCCTTTTGAGGAGTAATACTTGGCTAGAACATTAGTGCATAATTCTGAAGCATTATCACTTCTCACAAACTTCACATGTGGAGAAAACATTTTGTATTTCATTCAGAAAATGGATAATGATATTTCCTGCTTCAGATTTATTTTTCATCAAAAACACCCATGACACTCTAGAAAAATCATCCACAAATACTATATAAAATCTGTGTCCATGATGATCAGGTACACGACTCGGACCCCAGACATCAATATGAAATAACTCGAACTTGGAGGTACTACTCCGACCTGGACGACTGGGAAAGGACGACCTGTGATGCTTTCCCAACTGACACGCCTCACATTGAATAGGGGTGTGAGGAAGACCATAAGGTAACACATGACGCAACTTCTGAAGCGGTAAATGTCCAAATCGCAGATGCCACAATAAAGTAGATACTTGTCCAGTGGGAGTGGATGAGGTTCCAGCGAAAGGGGTCTGATTCAGGCGGTAGAGGCCTCCTTGCTCATAGCCACGACCAATCACGTTGCCCGTATGGATGTCCTGAAAAATCAAAGAAGATGGATAAAAAATCGCCCGACAATGTAGGTCCTTCGTAATCTGACTAATTGACAATAAGTTCATTGAAAAATCAGGTGCATGTAGCACATTCTTGAGCTGCATAGAAGATGTCAATCGAATCTCCCCCTGACCAGTGATGGGGAATGTGTACCATTGGCGATCACCACTGTTCGACCTGGAGGAATCTGAATGTATCATGTAAGTAGATTCTGGTCTCCATAAAGATGATGTGTAGCGCTCGAGTCCATAATCCATGGTAATATATCTGATCTACTACTGGTAAGTGCAAGTATGCTACCTGAAGCACTGGTCGACGCAGAGGCAGAGGCGGCAGCATCTGATTGACTCTCAGTAGTCGGTGCTGGACCAGATGGGGGGATAATGCCCCTCAGACGGGCAACTAGATCGTCGAACCGCTGATCCAAAGTAGTAGTAGATGGAGGCTCTATCTGCTCAGCGACTCATGCAGATGTAGGAAAACCATGCTTCAAATAGCATGTGTCTTCATTGTGTCCTACACGATGACAGTAGGTGCATGTTGGCCTAGTACGACCACCTCTTCCACGGGGTCCACGTCCACGTCCCTGATGATGAAATCCGCGACCCCTGTTGGCTGCCATGGCTGAAGTGTTCTGATTCGCAGACGTGGAAGGAACTGTGATCCGACTCAATCTATGAAAAGCTTCCTCCATGGGAGGAATAGTAGAGTCAGCCAAAATCTGTGATCGTGCCGCCTCATACTCTGCATCGAGTGCAGCCAGGAACACACCCACCATGGTCGCATTCCTGTATGTCTTCTGTTGTTCTGGTGTGGTTGTAAGAGGCATGAAGCTATAGAGCTTCTCGAACATCCCTCTCAGTGATGTAGAGAGAGAATGTAAAGGGCGACCATTATGCTTTATTGTGAATATATCATGCTGAAGTTGCAGAATCTTCGTCTCGTTCTTCGCCTGAGAGTATGTAGCCGTCAGAATATCCCACATATCCTTGGTTGTAGGTTGATGTAGGATGTCATTGGCAATTTCAATAGCCAATGTACCAGATAGCCAAACCTTGGCATATGCATCATCAGCCTCCCAAGAGGCATTGGCTCCAGTCTTCTCAGCAGGCTATGGTTCGGTAAGGATGTGCTTCTTGCCTATTGACTTCATCATGCTCATGAACTGCATTGCCCACAGTTCATAATTTGTACCATCCATCTTTACTATAGGCGCTGGACCACGAAAGGCGCCAATAGATGGGATATCTGACTTGTTTTCTGACATCTTGGATACTGAAGACTGGAGTGATTGACCAATGATGATCTTCGTCTACAATGACATTGACGTGTTTAGTTGCACGTGTAGACCTCAAGCAACTAAACCCATGAGAATGATTTTCTGCGCTTTAGGGCTGGACACGTGCACGCGTACAGGAGGTACACGCGCTGGCGCAAAGTCGACCGGGGGAACGCACAGTCACTCGCGCACTGGTGCACGATGCACGAACTGGAAGTGCGTTGTAGTGCACACTGGTCGCGCGCTGGGCTGGTGCAGTTCACGCGCACCAGGAGATGCTACAGCCGCACAGCGCAGCCGCACAACCGCACAGTTGCTACGCGCACCGTGGAGTGCGCAAGGGAGAGAAGCACCGTGCGGGTGCTACGGTGCTGTAGCACGGTGATGCGCAGGAGATGGGAGGCGCGCATGCGATGGGAGCACCCGCACAGCCGATCGGAGAGGCCCGCACGCGCTCGCGCAGGAGATGGGAGGCGCGCAAGCGAGGGGAGCGCCGCCGCAGGCGATGGCAGGCGAGAGGAGCACACGGAAGGGAAGGCGGCGCCGATCGGATGAAGAGAGAGAGAGAGGCCGGCGGGTAGGGTGGGGTGGAGTAGCGTTAGGGTTTCGAGAACTTCGGTCTAGGACCGTCGCTCTGATACCATGTTGGGAAAAATGAGCAAGTTGTTTATTCCATAAACCCTAGGCTCTCTTATATAGGAGAATAGCCTATGGGTAAATTACATAAAGCATACAACTGAAAAATGAAAATAACAAAGAGATACATGTACTACTATATGCGTCAACAATCTCATCATAGTCCACTCCTTCCTTCTGGTTGAACCCTTTTATCACTAATCTGGCCTTGTACTTCACCTTCTTGCCGCTGTCATCTGATTTCAGCTTTTAGACCCATTTGTTCTTCAAGGCTCTCTTCCCTTTAGGAAGCTCAACAAGATCATAAGTGTTGTTTTTCTTGAGAGATAACATCTCTTCATTCATTGCATTGCACCAATGATCCTTGTCCTTATGCATCTATGCCTCACTTATGCATATGTGCCTCCTCAAAGGTGTACGGCTCGCCTACATCTGTGAGCATCACGTACCTGGAAGTGGGGTAACGGGATGATGGTTGGCGTGTCCTCTCAGATCTCCTGACTTGAGGCTCTGCTGTGTCTGCAAGTGGATGAGGTTGCGCCCCCTGCCCCAAGTCCCCTGGACCTGCATCAATGGGGTCTGCATCTGGCTCGTGTTGCTCTAGCTACTCATCCTCTCCACCTGTACCCTGTACTGGAGAGGGATCCGTGCCCTCATCACTGTCATCATCCATGGAAATCTCATCTGCATCACCACTCTCAGTGGTGTCCTCAGCCAATGTCTGATTCTCATAAAAGATCACATCCCTGTGCCTGGCGACTGTCTGCTTCCTTGGATCCCAAAGACGGTATCCAAACTCCTGATCTCCATAGCCAAGAAAGATACAAGGCATTGCCTTGTCATCCAGCTTCTTCCTCTGCTCCTTGGGTACCAATGCATAAGACTTGCACCCAAACACCCTCAAATGAGCATATGAGGGGTCCTTTCTTGTCCAAACACGCTCTGGAATCTGAAAGTCCAAAGGAACTGATGGAGATCGGTTGATCAAGTAACATGCGGTGCGAACTGCCTCAGCCCAAAAGGTCTTGGGCAACTTCGATGTCTTCAGCATACATGAACTCTCTCAACAATGGTCCTATTCATCGACTCAGCAAGATCATTGTGTTGGGGTGTACATGGCTCTATCCTCTCATGCCTAATGCCATGCTCTGCATAGTAGCCCTGAAAGCTATGAGAGGTGTACTCTCCCCCATTGTTTGTCGTAGACACTTCAACAATTTTCTTGTCTCACGCTCAACCATGGCATGGAATTTCTTGAAGCAATCAAAAATCTGATCCTTCGATCTCAGCACATACACCCACACCTTCCTAGATGCATCATCAATGAAGGTGACAAAATACTTGTTGCCTCCCAAAGAGGTTGTGTCCATAGGACCACAAACATATGAGTGAACTAGCTGTAGAAGATCTCTCTTCACCTTGACTCTGACTCTGGATGGTGCACTCCTGCTCTTCCCAACCTCACATGCATCACAAGGAGACAGAGTGATGTCATTGTGGTAGGGGATCAACTCTTTCTTGCCCAGAAGCTGCAAGCCCTTCTGACTCATGTGGCCAAGTCGATCGTGCCACAAGTCTGATGTGTCTGCCTCGCTGGCATGCAAACTGCCATCCATGACCTTCACTCTAGTCATGTAGAGTGTGTGACACAAGCTGCCTCTAGCCATGATGAGAGAACCCTTGCTTATCTTGCACTTGCTGTCGCCAAACTTTACATGGTAGCCTTCACTATCTGGTTGTGAACCAGATATAAGGCTAAGTCGCATATCAGGAACATGCCTCACATTCTGAAGAGTCATTGAGCACCCAACATCCGTCTGAATCGAGATGGTACCCATGCCAATGATCTTATAGTAGCTCTCGTTACCCATCAAGACTCAGTCCATAATCACCCCTAGTATAGGTGGTGAAGAAGTCCCTGTGTGGAGTCACATGATAGGAGGCGGCCGTGTCAACGACCCACTCCAAATCACTCCCTGCATGCAAGCACTGATCCTGGATGGTGAAAATCACCTCTTCTGCACTGTCATCTGCTACAACTGCAGCTACATTCCCATCTTCCTTTTTCTGATCTTTCTTGACTTCAGTTTGCTCTCTCTTCCAAACCCTGCAGTCTCTCTTCCAGTGACTGGGCTTCTACAATGGTGACACTTTCCTCTGCCCTTGGACTTGTCTCTGGATTTCTGCCTCTCCTGTGATGCTCCTCTGCTACTGGATCTTCCTCTCCTCTCAACTGCATACACATGTGAAAAGGAGGATGTCTCTTCGGATGAGCGACGTTTAATCTTCTCATTGAGGAGACTGCCCTTGGCCATAGCCATGGTCAACTTGTTGTCCTTCGCAGAGTTGCTCACGGTGACTACAAGAGTCTCCCAACTGTCTGGCAATGAACCCAATAAGAGAAGTGCCTGCAACTCGTCATCAAGTGCCAAACTCATGGAAGTCAACTGGTTAATGATGCTTTGGAAATCATTCAGATGCTCCGCCACCTTGGTTCCATCTTTGTACTTCAAGTTCACTAGCTTCCTAATCAAGAAAGCCTTGTTGGTTGCGGTCTTCTGATCATAGAGTTTGGACAACTTGTCCCATAACTCCTTTGCATTTGTCTCTTCAGCCACATGATGGAAAATTGACATGTCAAGCCACTTTCGAATGGTCCCAATGGCCTTTCGGTTCAACTTTATCCACTCACTTGTGGACATGTTCTCCGGCTTGGAGCTCTCTCCCTCCACGGGATCGTGGAGGTCCTTGCAATATAGAATGTCTTCCATCTTGACCTTCCAAATCTGCTAATTGCTACTTGTGAGCTTAATCATAGTGCATTCATCATCTTTGCCCATTTTGCTCAACCTGAGCTTTGATACCACTTGTTGGGGATATGCATAACCAGGAATATCCCCTAAAACTGTCCTGCAGCAAAGATGGCTCAACAAAATATATGTTTCCCACCTGGGAACTCAATGGAGCAATCACAAGAAAGCACAACAAGCAATCACACGAGACAAAGATTTTACGTGGAAATCCTTACTCGATGTGAGCAAGGGAAAAACCACGGGGCAAGACCGGCAACGAATCCAATACGGTCAAGATGAGCCAATGTTCTTCTCGATTTTATTGCCCACAAAACCTGTACAAGCCACACACACACAATAGATAGTTCTTAAACAAGTATCTAACTATCCCTAGGTATCTAATAATACCAAATATGCTCTAATCAAGAAGATAAGGTGGCCTTGTGGACTCCCGGATGGAGACCCAAATCGATGCTCGGCTTCCTTGAGGTCGTTCCCAACGATCTCTCATTGTTGCTCCTTTCGAGTACGCCCGAACGTTGCTCCCAAGCCCAACTCCAAAGCTCTAGCCGTTGCTTCCAAGCTCGAGCTGCTGCTGCCCTCGAGCACGGACTCAACCTCTCTCTCTCTCGCTCTCCCGCTCACGTGGAGGAAGAGGAGAAGATGGGGTTCCGAAACCCTCACTGCGGCTTGCTGAAAAATGGGGCGAATGGGGCTTATGTGATCCTCTGGAATGGAAGAAAAAAACCCTGGAATCGGCTGGGGATAGGGGACGAATGGGGCTGCCCAATAACATGTGAAAATAGCATAGATGCCCCTGCAGTATGGGCAAATTGTTGCAGCCCCCCAAGTTGGGGCTGGACATGCAAAGAAACCCAACATGACAAATTGATATGCATTTAAAGATACACGATATATATATTGGTTTAATGGGGCTTTCCCCACTTCATATTTCGGTGATTTTTTTATTTTTTGAAAATACCGTCATGTATTTTCATCACCATATCCCTCTAATATTCCATTCCAATTTCGTCAGAAACAGAGACTCCTATGTCTTCCATCTAGAACATGTCGATTATAACGATTCTAAGGTCGTTAAAAATACTTGTTCTAGATGGAATACATAGGAGTTTCTGTTTTTGATGAAATAGGAATGACATATTGGAGGGATATAGTGATGAAAATACATGATGGTATTTTAAAAAAATCATCAAAATGTGGGACGGGGGCAGCTCCATTAAACCATATATATAGGGAAAATGGGATTGCTACCTGGGAGTAGCTAACGGATTGCTCCCGCTCCATTTTCCTCCATTTTTTATTTTTTGGAAAATAAAAAAAATATTTTTTTCATCATTATATCCCCTTAATATGCCATTCAAATTTCGTCAGAATAGACTCTTATATCCTCCATCCAGAACATGTCGATTACAATATTTCTAAGGCCGTTAAAATTACTTGTTCTGAATGGAGGGTGTATGAGTCTATGTTTCTAATGAAATTTGAATGAAAAATTAAGGAGATATAATGATGAAGATATATTTTTTTATTTCCAAAAAATAAAAAATAGGGGAAAATGGGGCGGGAGCAACTCCATTTTCCCTATATATACGATCTTTAAAAGAAATCATACATATCCTCAAAATGGGGGAGATGATGAGGTGGCGGGTTCTCCACCAATCAAGAAGCTAGATGGGGGTGTTGGGCCGCAGGTGGGCTGGTCCAAGGGCAGACTGGGGGGGAGGGGGGCACATGACAGGTAGAGGGAATGCATGAGGAGAGCCACGATGAGCGCCACCAGTGGTTAGCAAGATCCAAGGAAAGCTTCTTGTCCTTGTTGCAGCCGTTACAACTGCCCAATCTCTTAGGCCTTAGCTCACATCGTGTTGTTGAAATTAAGTGGATTAAGACAGTGCCGTCCCTAACATTTCATGGGCCCTAGGCAAAAGAGAAGAAAAGGGCCCCTATACAAATAATTTGTTTTTTTAATTTGTAAATTTCTTATAAGTAAAGTTCTTTAAATTTTAAAAAGAACTATATATGTTTATGATCAACGAGCATCAAACAATAAGTAATGAATTAAAATTATAAAAAAATAATTTCTACAATCGAAATAGATATCTATGGATATAATGCAATTCGAGGAACGTAAGTACAAACAACAGCTAATAAGAAATAGCTAGCAAAAAAATGTACGGCATTGTTTTTTTAAGTTAGGATTTTTGAGAATGTTCAAGCACAGAAGCATATATATCTATTGACTACAATAACAAAAATATTTAAGAATTAAGAGTTTCATCTCTTAATGTCTATTTTTCATATCATATAAGCTGAAAAAATATGGTTAGAGAATAATAATATTCAAGCAAGAAGCACTAAACAATTAATACAATAAAAAAATAAACATGATTGAAACAGATAATAAAATAATAGTTATGGAAAAATAATCAAGTCATCAGTTTTTTATTTGACAGTGCGAATCCAAAAAATAATCGTAATTTGTGGATCTAAGGAAAAAATTAGAATGCATAAATATAAAAAATATCATTAACTGAGACCGTGATTTGTGGGTGCTCAACAACAACAAGTCATAAATTAAAAGCAAGACAAATTGCAGCAGTGGCAGAAATCGCAAATCACAAGATGAGGAGGTCA
This sequence comes from Ottelia alismoides, assembly GCA_037367405.1. Lineage (NCBI taxonomy): Eukaryota > Viridiplantae > Streptophyta > Magnoliopsida > Alismatales > Hydrocharitaceae > Ottelia > Ottelia alismoides. Next base: position 92,975 of record JAZKJV010003379.1, read on the forward strand.
TATCTGTCTCCAAAGGACACATTTAAGTTCATTATGGGTTCTTAACTTTTAAGATATTAATGTGGCATTGGGGAACCCAAAGGATTTTTTGACATTTAGGAATATGAAGAGTCAAATGACACATGCAAATGTAAATAATTAATGGACATGTGTAGCCATTTAGACATTGGATTGGTATTTGGTAGGGATGAAAACGGATACAGATATATCCGAATATCTACGTATAGTATTCGAAAAAGTATCGGACACAGATATCTGTATCCAAATATTAATCAAATACGAATCGGATATGGATTGCAAAATTTTTCGGATATGGATGCAGATAATGGCTTGAATATCCGGATCTGAATATCGGAATAAAAAATTTAATATATTAGTTAATATATTACAAGACGCAACCCCATGTTATTATATTAGTAGTAGATATTATATAATACAATATATCAATGATATTAATAAACTTCCGTTTATTTGAAGATGGGCACGCACAAAAGTTACAAAATCATATCCTCCTTTAGCTTCTGGTTAGAACACATGTCACCTCGATGATCCCTTTTGTCAGGATGAAACTTATTTATATTTCATTATCAATTTTTAAAATCATTGTAAACTTTGATTAAATATCAATTCGTATTCGTATGTGATCATTAATAAACTCGCATATGGATTCCATATTTATTGGATCCATATTTGGATTGACTCTTTCACTGGTTCATATTTGGATTAGTTATTTATTTAATATGTATTCAAATTCGCTCTTTATTTGATCCATATTCATATTCGATAAATATCTGATTCGTATCCATATTTTTAATGCATATCCGAATCATATCTGTATCCGTATTCGTATTCGATAAAGATAGAGCAAATATGGATATAGAAATAGGCATATCTGATCCATATCCGATCGTTTTCATCCCTAGTATTTGAAATAAAAATAACAAAAACTAACTATATGTAGACGATTTAAAAATGGGCCCCCAAAATTACGGGGCCCTGGGCCATTGCACCCCGAGACGAGGCTCAGGGACGGCCCTGGATTAAGATCAACGTCAAGAAAACAATTATCAAGCTTGTTCTCTCAATCCGTTCTGGGCTTGGTCAAAATATCTTTTCAAGTATCAATCGTCAACAACGCCAAACTATATGAGTGCATTGGATATCTGAAACCAAAGTCTCCAACAATGAATGTGGCTTCGTAACCTCTGCCGCAATTGGTGATATACTTTTGCATGTCAGCTAGGATTTGGCATCCACAGGCTCAAAGATTTCATCATAGAAATAGTGTCATCACATGTTAAATGATTCCAATACTTCACCCCTCTTTTTTTAAAAGAAAAAGTCTAGGACATGTATACCATCTGTTTGATGATTCTTGGGATATCTATAATAGCATTATCTTTTAAGGCTAAAAGGATTTTAGTTCCAGAACTTAGACGGACCTTAGTTGCAGCAGGATTTACTTTCCTAATGTTATGGTTTCATTACTTTCCTAATGAGTTCTTGTACTTTCATGGCAGTAATAAATTAACTAAAAATACGAGAAGCCCTGATATAACAAAAGTTGCAAGCCGTTAAAACTCAGAGAGTACTTTATTCAGTTTACATCATCTAAAAGTATAAAGTTTGAATTAATTATTTTTGAATCTCAAATCATTCCAATTAGACATTTGGTAACCTGCATCCTTAACCTCCGAGGAGCCTTTTTAATGGATAGTACTCGGGATTTGCCAAGACCTGTACAGATTCTCTCCCTCTGATTGACCTTGGGCTCGCTTCCTTTCCTGCGGAACATGCCATTTTCTCAGTTTATGCAGCCATTTCATCAATAAACAATCTCAACAAAAAAGATAATCACAGGTGGCATTATTCTCCTAACTCAGTACATGATATTTACTTTGTAGTGATTAGCATTTTCTTACCCTTCTGCAGTGAACGTCCTCTTTTTCCTGCTTTGTTAAACTGTACTCTTCTAACATTGCCAAAAGTGGGACCTACAAGGCAAAGCAGATAGCAAAAGATGACATATTAAGAAAGATGATTGAAACCAGTGATTAAATATCAGGATTGTTCTTATGATCATCTTTAATAATATGCGAGCAGAAACTGGATTGACTGCTGAGCATCTTTGTTGGAGTATAAAGTTGTATGCGCCTATTGTGTTGTAGCAGGGTAAATGGATCCTGGAGGAGATCCATTTACCCCATCCAGTGTCTAGTCTCATACCGCCTAGTGGTGGGACTTGGAGGCTCTGGAGAGGCTATATAAAGAGCCCCAGACCTCCTGTACTCATTGAGAGGAAAAGTAATGCATAGCATGCCCCTTTGAGGGCTTCTCCCGTGGTTTCATCCCGCTCCTCGCGGAGTAGGGTTCCACGTAAAATCCCGCTGTTCTTCTTGTTCTTTATTTCTTTTCCATGTTTATGCTTCCGCTTCCGATTTTCTAACATGGTATCAGAGCGGGTCGATTCTCGAGGATTTCTTTTATTTTCTTTATTTTGTTCGAGATTCGAGATTAAATTTTAGGGTTTTCTCATTGAAACCCTAAGTATGTTCTTGAAGATTTATATCTATCAGTGCATTCAGTTTTTAGGGTTTGCAACCCTAATTTTTTTTGTAAGTTGATTGAAGATCGTCATCTCTGTATTCAACAAAGATCCAGGTTGTAGTTCTCCAGGCCTTTGGGTTTCTTATGCCCTAAGCTCCGGCCACATCGCCTAGCAGGCCCAGTATGCCGTTTCATCAGACGAAGCCTCACAGGTGATGCCCTCCAGTATCTCCTTCGTCGTGGCGGCAGCGACGATCAGCCCAAGACGAAGCCCTTCCCAGGCGCGAAGCCCTTGCCAGGCGCAGGCGGCGCACATCGCCTTTCCAGGTGCAGGCGGCATCCCTTCGGTCCAAGCGCCATCAGCAGCCTTCCCTCGTGCGCACAGGAACACATCCCAGGCGCGGGCCCTAGCGGTGCCTTCTACCCCGCGCAGATGGCCGCATCACCAGGCGGCAGTCCTCCATCCAGTTGCTCACAGGTCGCACCTTCAGATTTGCGCGAGCCCCTTCTCGCCACTACGCGTGTGCTTCGCACGCATCTCCCGCAAAGGCGCAATCACCTATCCAGACGATCCAGGCGAGCCCCATCGGCCCTTCTCGCCAAAGCTCCAGGCGATATCGCCCTCCATGTTCCAGGTTCCAGGTGTAACCGCTCGCGCACCTCATCCTCCTTGGGATCTCGCGCCAGCTAGGGCTGAATCACCATCGATCTCGCGCCAGGCGGAGGTGCTCCCATCGGCTCCTGGCGCAACTGTGCCTCCTTCCTCGCGACATGACCAGCCCATCGCCGCCCTTCTCCCATAGGCGGCGCACCCAACAGCTCCAAGCGGGCTCCGCTCCTCTCCATACAACAGGCGAAGCTCCTCTCCTGGCGGAGCATCTCCAGATCCAGCGGGGGCACCCTCCAGTTTCCTGATGATGGCGGCGCGGCAGATGAATACCCCCACCCCCCACCCCATCGGCGGGGCGGCTGTTTTGGAAGAACGGGTTCCCAACGGGAACCCTAATAAAAGGGAGGGGTTCACGTTTGAAGGGTTCTCGGAACCCTAAGTTTAGCCGATGGGCTGGTAATTTAAGGCCCAAATATTTAAAATTAAGAAAAGTAGGACCTGGCGTATGTTGTAATTAAAAAAAAGGGGGGAGAGGAAAAGAGTGATTTTGTAAAGCCCAACTGGGCTAAAGCATCTTTGTGTCCAAATGGGCATGCATTACAAAAAAAAGAGAGAAAAAGAAGAAGAAAGAGGCGCGTACATATAAAAAGCCGTACGCAGGTAAAAAAAATTGCAACAAAAGCCGTTAAAAAAAAGGTTGAAACGGCTTTATAAAAAAAATGTTAAAAAAATTTTTGAGTCAAAAAAAATGAATGAAAAGCCGAGAAAAAAATGCACGGCTTATGATAAAAAAAATTTTGGCGGCTATTTAAAAAAAATTGAGGAAAAAGCCGCATGTTTCATGTTTTGTTTTCCCCATATTATCTTGTATTCTCCCAACTTGATCGACGTTCACATTTTCCGACAAGTATGGGAGAAAGGGGGAGTATATGTAGAGTCACAGGTCTATTCATGATTCAGATATTCCAGATTGCAGATTCTCCAGACCAGACGATTTTCAGACTCTACAGTTGATGATCAGACTCGACGTCAGATGTTTCCGAGTCTCCAGTTGTAGACACGCACGAGTGTGCGGTCATTGTCAGATGAGCATAAGTTGCCATCATTGTCAGAGGTCCCCATCATTCTTCTAGTTGTCAGGCCAGAGTTTTCATGTGAGCCATAGGGACTCCAGAGTAGAGGACCATTCCCTATGCCATATGTTGGCAAGGGTTTTCATGTGGTATCATAGGTACACCAGAGCAGTGCACCATTCTCTGAGCCAGATGGGAGAGACCCAGTTCTCCGACGAGGAGACTTCAGGTGCAAGTTCAGACTCGATGGTCAGGTTCCGAGTCTTCAAGTTGACTCACACTCCAGCCCGTTCGTCCTCCTCACCTGCACGGCATGAGAAGCAACGTCCTCGACTGCAGCAATGTGCGCGTTGGGTTGATATTGTCCGTAGTGTCTTGTAGCTTTGAGTTGAGTATCTTTCTGTTTGTCCAAGCTGAGCATTTCATGCTCCAGCTTGAGGGGGAGTGTTGGAGTATAAAGTTGTATGCGCCTATTGTGTTGTAGCAGGGTAAATGGATCCTGGAGGAGATCCATTTACCCCATCCAGTGTTTAGTCCCATACCGCCTAGTGGTGGGACTTGGAGGCTCTGGAGAGGCTATATAAAGAGCCCCAGACCTCCTGTACTCATTGAGAGAAAAAGTAATGCATAGCATGCCCCTTTGAGGGCTTCTCCCGTGGTTTCATCCTGCTCCTCACGGAGTAGGGTTCCACGTAAAATCCCGATGTTCTTCTTGTTCTTTATTTATTTTCCATGTTTATGCTTCCGCTTCCGATTTTCTAACAATCTTGAATTCAAATGAAGGTTATTCGCATCTTTTCATTATTGTTGATCTAAAATGTGTGGTTTTCCAAGTGTTGATTCTCGGACTCTGTCAATTGCCTTGGAAAGCGCATCAAATTATGGTCATTTCTTCTATCTTTTCTCTGCCTTTAAGTTTATAGCTTGTATGGCAGCTATAGATTAGTGTTACCATCCAATGCCTTTGTTGGCTTCCTATTAAATTTGCTAGTCGAATTACTTATGTTTGCAGGCTGGTCTGCTGCACCTTCGTGTTCTCAGGACACATCTGTAATGGAACTATACAGATCCGCAAATCAAGCATGGAAAATCGACAATGTCCTGGAGTTTTAAGAAGAGAAATCATAGATAGTCATAAATTAAACATACAGTTATTGTTGGGAAAATCAAAGAGTTGTTTATTCCTGGGAACCTTAGGTTCTCTTATATAGAGGATAGTCCTATGGGCAAATTACATAAGATGAACATAAAGAAATAAAATAACAAAAAAGGTACATAGGAACATAGAAATATTTTTACACTCCCTCTCAAGATAGAGCATAGATATCAATCATACTCAGCTTGGACGAACACTTCTGAAATGACCCCATGATTCACAAGGGTTTGATTTCTACCTCCCATGTTAGTTCAAGAGAGCAAACGACATATATCTATACCAAGGCTCTAGTATAATGGCAGTCTACCTCAATATGCTTCGTTCTTTCGTAAAATGCAGGATTATTCGCAATGAATAAGGCAACCTGATTATCACATTTTAGCTACATGAGTAGAGGTACATTGATATGCAAATTTGCTAACACTGCTCGAACCCACATCATTTCTGTGCTTGCTTGTGCCATAGCCATATACCCAGATTCAGCACTTGATCTAGCCACAACCGTTTGTTTCTTGCTTTTCCAAGAAATAAGAGAACTGCCAACAAACACAATGGAGCCTGAAGTAGACTTCCTATCCTTAGAACACCCTGCATAGTTTGTATCAGCACATGCAGAAACAGAAAGAGTTACTCCTTTTCTGAATAGTAATCCTGCTTTTGGAGAAGATTTTAGATATCTCAAAATCATGTATATAGCATCTGTACATACCTATCGAGGTTGTTCCAGGAACTGACCCACCCGACTCACTGTAAACGAGATATCAGGTCTAGTAATAGTAACATAGAGGAGCTTTCCTATCATCTCTCTATATCTCCTTCTATCGATCTCATCTGTATCTTCATCATATAACTTCATGATAGGATCCATGGGAGTAGTAGAGGGTCGACACCTAATCATGCATGTCTCAACAAGCATGTATGTAACATACTTCCATTGGGTCATCACAAGACCCTGAGCATTCCTAGCAAATTATAACCCTGAGAAATACCTTAGGGTGCCAAGATCCTTGGTAACAAACTAACGATCCAGAAATTCTTTTATCATCTTGATCCCATGCACATCATCTCCTGTAACAAGTATATCATCAACATAGACCATGATGACAACAGTACCTCTAGGTGTTCTTTGCACAATGAGTGAATGGTTTGCATTTGACCTCTTGAACCACTGCCTTTTAATCAGATCCGAGAGCTTCTGAAACCACGCTCTTGGACTTTGCTTAGGGTCATATATTGCCTTATGGAGTTTACAAACCTGTTGACACTCCCCCTCAGCAAAAAACCTCGGAGGTTGCTTCACCATCTCTCATGTTGCTCTATCTTTAAAAAAATGTATTTTTAACATCTAGCTGAAACAAAGGCCAATTACATACCACTGTAATTGAAAGTAGGACACATGGAGTTGAGTGACGAGCAACATGCGAGAACATGTTTATATAATCCACGTCGCAGGTTTGAGTAAATCCTCGTGCCACTAATCTTGCCTTGTAATGACAAAGCTCCCATCTACATGATGTTTAACAGTAAACACTCATTTGCAACTAACAACAGACGCCTCAGGAGGAGCAGATACCAAACTCCAGGTACCATGTGATTGCAAAGCAGCCATCTCTTCCTCCATAGCCAAGTGCCAACGACTCGTGGAATGTCCATGGAAGATAGAGATATTGCAAAACTCTGAAATTCCCCTGTCAAACGATGAAAGGAGACCTGAGAGGCAAGATGATATAAAGCACGAGAACACTTCAGCTTCCGAACTGCAATGGGTATATCCAGGTCATTGGGACCTCCTCCATCCGTGGGCTAGTCTCCTGCAATGATTCTTGCACAGATATATCTCCAGACCCATCGTTAGAAATCATGTTATCAGAACAAACCTGGGCATGCTGGATGACGGACGAGGAGCATGAGCAGAAACATGTCGACGGGTATAGAATTTATAATGGTGAAATAATGGGCACATGCGACTGGGTAGAAGGAGAAGTAGAGGAGGTGGTGGTGGCGACAGTGGTGGAACAACTGGCACAGAAGGAAAAGATGACAGACTCGTACGTGGGCGTGGCATGTAAACCTCATCATAAGAGTATGATGAAGCCAACTTGTCACATGTAGGAGTGAAATACATCAAAGACTCAAAAATGTGACATCAACACTAATATAGTATTTCTTGCGCAAAGGATCATAACATCAGTATCCCTTATGGGTCCTGCAGTACCCAACAAACACACATTTGACAGCTTTAGGAGAGAGATTGTCAAGATCTAGAGTCAATTGGTGAGCAAAAGCAACAGAACCAAACATACGAGGAGTAAGTGAGAACAACTCCTTCTCAGGAAAAGCTATATAGAAAGGAATTTTCTCACCCAAGACAGATGATGCCATGCGATTCACCAGATAGCATGCCCTAAGAACTGCATCACCCCAAAACGAATGTGGGACACGACTCTGAATGAGCATAGTCTGAGTGACATCAAACAGATGGCAATGCTTTCTCTCTGCAACACTATTCTGTTGAGAAATGTAAGCACATGTAGTTTGATGAATAATTCCACGGGATGAAAGGAAATGTGATAGAGCACGGGTACAGAATTCCAAAGCATTATCAGTCCGCACAAATTTCACAGAAGTAGAGAAAACATTTTGCACTTCGTTGATAAAAGTTTTGATCGCATCCCCTGCTTCAGATTTATTTTTCAATAAAAAGACCCATGACAAATGAGAAAAATCATCCACAACAACAAAATAAAATCGATGTCCCTAGTGATCAAGAACACGGCTCGGACCCCAAATGTCAACATGAAATAACTCAAAAAGGGAGATACTGCTCCGACTCTAACGACTAGGAAAAGCAGACCGATGATGCTTTCCCAACTGACACGCCTCGCACTGGAATGAAGAACCCGGTGAAATCTACGATAAAATATGACACATCTTCTGGAGAGGGAGATGACCAAAGTGTAGGTATCAGGTGTATGGAGAAATTGTTCCTGTTGCATGAGAAGATACACCTGCTCACGGTCACACCCAAGCACTCTACCCATAAAAATGTCCTGAAAAACAAGAGATGGTGGGTCAAAGATAGCTATACACTGCAAATCCTTCGTGATCTGACTAATGGATGTAACACATTCTGCAGACACATTGAAGGCGTCAAACAAATCTCCCCATGTCCGGTGATCGAGGAATAAGTCCCATCGGTTATCACAACAGTTCTCTTGGTGGAACCTATCTATATGTTGTAAGATCATCTATGTCCCCACATAGATAATGTGTTGCTCTAGAATCTATAATCCACTCAGTAATCTCAGATCCGTGACATGATGTAAAAGCAAAAGTACTGCCTGAGGTACTAGTCTTAACAAACGTATTGGTAAATGTGGAGGCTGCTACATCTGAATGACCCCCTAGAAATAGTAAAGAAGCAAGAAGCATGATATCCCGCAGTCTAGCTACGAGGTCATCAAACATCTGATCTAAAGTAGGAGCAGCTGGAGACTCAACCTGCTCCGTTATACGGGCTGATGCCGAAAAACCATGCTTGGAATAGCATGTATCCTCGGTATGTCCAGAACGGTAACAATACGTGTAGAGCTGACAAATGCGACCCCCACTATCACGAGGTCCGCATCCACGAAAAGAAGAGCCTCCTCTTCCTTAGGAGGTTGCCATCGTCGAAGAAATCTGGCTAGTGGCTGTGAACGGAACAGCTGAGCCTGCGGAAAGCTTCCTCCATGGGAGGAATAGTGGCATCCGCTAGAATCTGGGAGTGAGCAGCATGATATTCAGGGTCAAGGGCGGCTAGGAATACACCAACCATGGTAGCATTCCTATATGTCTTTAGATGCTTTGGAGTCGAAGTTAGAGGCATGAACTGTGGAGCTTCTCAGACATCCCACGCAAGGATGTATACAGTGAATGAAGAGGACGTTCGTTCTGCTTGATAGTAAATATATCATACTGGAGTTGGAGGATCTTCGTCTCGTTCGTCACTTGAGAATATGTTTCTACAAGGATGTCCCACATCGCCTTAGCAGTAGGCTAATGTAAAACATCATTGGTGATCTCTATCTTCAATGTGTCAGATAGCCAAACTTTGGCATATGCATCATCCGCTTCCCACGAGGCATTAACCCCAGTTTTCTCCACCAGCTCCTCCTCGGTAAGAATGTGTTTCTTACCATTAGACTTCATAAGGTTCATGAAGTACGTAGCCTAGAGCTCATAGTTTGTCCCGTCCATTTTGACAATAGGCGTTGGACCTTTGAAAGTGCTTGTGGCGGGTACATCGACTTTGTTTTCAGACATATTGTCGAATGTAGAAAATTAGAGTTTTTTATACCAATGAACGAATGTCTACATAGACATACGTGAATTTGAATGCATATGTAGACTTATGCACCCAAATCCATCAACTAAAAAGAGGAACCGACGGCGGTGGCGGAGACCGTGCCGCTCACCGACAGTTGGAGAGGTGACCTCGGTAGTGGCGGGAAGGACCGGCCTCGACGGTGGTGGCGAGGGCTGGCGATGCTGGAGAAGCGACAGCGGGGAGGACCGGCAGGTGGGGATCTAGGGTTAGAGTATGGAGCTTCGGTCTATTGGCTCTGATATCATGTTGAGAAAAATTAAAGAGTTGTTTATTCCTGGGAACCCTAGGCTCTCTTATATAGAGGAGAGACCTATGGGTAAACTATATAAGATGAACATAAATAAATAAAATAACAAAAAAATACATAGGAACGTAGAAATATCTCTACAGTTATAGTAGGAAAAAATAGGTAATTGATGGTTATGAAGTTGGCGACTTCATTGTCTTGATATATCTGTACAACTAATCATGCCACATTGGTGTCGCCATTAAAGACTGGTTTATTTGCAAGTTCACCACCAAAGCAAATGAGTCGTAATTCCAATGTTGTTGCATTTAAGCTTTGGTTTCCAATAAGAAAGACTGATATGGAGAGATAAGTTACGAGGATGCATTTCTTAATTGTAAATCTCAGCCCATAAGTTCTGTGAAGGGGTATGTCATCCATAAAATGCGACAACTGTCGTTGTTTATTGACCCCTGAGACGGGAAGCTACTTCCTTTTTTGAGGGGGGGGAGGGGGGGTTCTATTTTGAGCCATATTTTTAAACCATATTTATCTTCTGATTACCCACTTAAATGGTCTGGTGGTAGTGCAGTGTGCCTACCACCCAAATGACCAGGGTTCGAATCCCACCATTGCGTGGGTTACGTTAGGTAGTCGACAGCCAGCGTAAAAAATAGTCGAATCATAGAACATGGATTTGAGGAAGAATCCATGTAGCCGACCCTACTTATAGTGGGAGAAGGCTTCGCCATTTTATTTATCTTCTGATTCCTCAACGAGTTTTAGGTTTCTGCTAAATCAAACTTTCTACATTGGTTGAGATTTATTTTTGGATTTCTGTCTGCTTGCTTATCATTTTGCTTAATGTTTTGAATAATGGGTATTGAAGGCAGTGAAGGCCTCTGTAGTAAATATAGCAGTTAAGCAGAAACTGCGCACGTTATTCTATCCTTCGCCTCAGACAAATACTTACCTCATCATATAAAAACACTTTTCCTCTTTGTTCTTCCCAGATCTCTATCATTGCCAACAATTGATTGACCAGCGCTGCAGTTTTATCATGCAAAGTACTGTTAGGTCTTGGAAATTACTGTTACTGATGATGATGTGTTGAAAATAGTATACAAGGGAAAGAAATCAGAGTTATGATCATCTAAATTGCTTTACAAACTGTAGTAGTACAGTATTTGTTTTACATATGTCATATGTGTATGTGTGTTTGATCTGTGAGTATGTGCGTGCGTGGGTGCATGTGGGTGTAAATATAAATGTATGTATGTGTGTTGTGGCCTAACATTACAAACCCAAATACAACTAAAAGTGCCAAAATGAAGTTTTGAGATGCTTGAAGAACAGTTGAGTGATTTGATGAAAAAGGCAACCTGTTAGACTGACTAAAAAGAATTCAGACCAGATTATATCTTTTTATTTAGATCCTATGAAAAGATTCTTAAAAAGGTAAAAAGAAAACATCTATTGGCCATTGAAAAACTCACAACGATTGTCAGACAGATACCTTGATCAGTCTGTCCTGTCAACCGACAGTGCTTCATGCAGTTAACCTCTTGCTCCAGTCGACTGAATTTCCTTTAGAAGTTTAGTCTTGAACATTAAAACCCTCAGCATTCTTTAACTGGTCTCAACATTATTTCAAATGTTCAACTTTTTGAAAAGGGGTAGCCATTAGCCAACTAAGTCATTTGGTAAATCCGTTGAAACCCCTGGTTCAGCCATCTAACCTTCTTTTTGACCGACTACTGCATGAGTTTAAGTTAACCTAGAAAATTTACAGTTGCCAACTAATGTCTCTTTTTAGTCGACTAACGTCATTTTAACAGCCAATTAGTTACTTCTTTCATTCTTAATCAGTTGTTTAATTCGAGCTTCCCATAGACTAAGCAACTGAATGTTCACACCTAGTTCTAGCAGCCGTCTGATAATTCTCTTATCTCACTAAGTTGTCTTAGAAGCCAACTGACATTCTTAATAAGCTGTTTGATTTTGGACCTTGGGCATTTGGTCTTCAGGACTTTTCTTTTTTCCATTTTAAACAGCCATGAGGGATCCTAATTGGCACTTCTATTCTAACACAAAACACTCAAACTGATGCCTAGTTGAAACTGCAAACATCTGAGTGATCCTATGTTCTACTGCATCCAACTTTCTCTAGTATTCATGAGAACTCCAAGCTTCTAATTCACTCTGTTCTATCCTCAATCATTCACGGATGACTTAATTGCCTCTAACTTCAATTGGATTTCAATTAAAAATCCTCTTATAGTATTTTGCATACAAGTACCTTGATTGTAGGTTCCATCAAGATTAGAAGAGAAACAGTTCCTAGGATACAAGAGAGGGAATTGAACAGAAGATTGCACTACCTGCCACCTCTTTGAAAGTAAAGGAGTGTAGAGGAAGAATCTCCAACAACATAGTTGGAGAGAAAATCATAAACAAAAGTTCTACTGAAAGTTTTTTTCACTAGCTGCTACCACCCAATTATCCTTGTACTGCACAATCTAATCCTCCTTGCCATTCATAAAGTATAGCTTTTCTAATATGCAAACATTTAAAAGTGAGCCATTATAATAGGAACTCTGAGAAGGGTTCTCTCACATAGGAACTTCAAATGAAAATATCTCATATTAGGGACCACGAATAAAAGAGAACGAAGCCAGAAGGATCCATTTTACACAGCGACGAATAAAGTCTCAGCAGATCTCAAAGAAAGAGCTAAGCTTTATCCTGGTTCAGACAGACCTTGTTTTGAAAATACTACTGCTTGAGTTTAACTTTTCTTAGAAAATCCCCATTAGCCAACTAATGCCACATTTTAGTATATTAGTACCACTTTACCAGACAATTAGTTGTTATCCCAAACAAATCCGATAAATTCGACCTTCATATAGACTGATCACTTGAATATATCTGATAATTCTATAAGCTATCTAAGTTGTTTTAGTCAGCAACTAACATTCTCAAAAAGTCTTAAATTTTGAACAGATTTTTCTCTTGATATTTAGCCTTTTAATCTTTAAGAATTGCATATTTTCTCATTCTAAACAGCCTTAAGAGATCTTCGTTGCCATTTCTAAGACTATAAATAGATCCCGAGTGACATAACTTCAATTTTTGATGAAATTAGGTCAACTTTAACAAAAATTCAGTTTCTCCACACCATAAAAACCAAAATCATGACATATTTTTGTTGAAATAATGGCAAAATTTCGTCAAAATTGCATGTCATTTCGGTAAAACGACACAAATAAGAGAACAAACCTTCGCTTTCAGCAAAGTCCGCCCATATCAATGAAATTTCACATATTTTCATTCTACAAACAAGTTTCTTTAGTTAGCTCTGAAATTCATTCAGATACAAGCAGCAAGAGCTATTCGAGTTTTAGCCTAATTTAGTGTTTTATTCTTTCTTTATTTTTTTGAGAAATCGGTGGGATGGACCTCCCTTAGAGATCCATCCAAAAAAATGTAATTATAAAGTATTAAAGATATTTACATCCGCCAAGATTCATAAAGGCCTTGGCATGCCCTACCATATTCTCATAATAAAACCTCCCTCTCGCAAAAAGGACATCAATTCTAGCCAACCACAAAGACCACACAATCGCACATATTTTCACTCTCCCTTCCTCAGATCCCGACCAACTTCTGCAGAACGAATTCCAGAAAGAGACCTTCTCAGACCAAACAAATCCCGAACAATCCGCATTTTTCCGCACCTCCACCTAGCCAGGGCAGGTGAAAAAGAGATGATCTATGTCTTCCGAGGACGCACCACACCGCCTACACTCCATCTCTGCTCCTGGGAAAAATCTGGCCCTCCTAGCCACCGTAAAGATTTGTTCTCTCCTAAGCAACCAAAGGAAAACCTTCACCCTGGTCGGAATCCTCCAACCCCGTATTCTACAACAATCCCTGTTGAGCTCCAAATTTGCCGCGGGTGGTTTATACAAGAAAATCTTATACGCCTTTCTGACTGTAAAGAACTCGTCCCTCCAGCACCACGAGTCCCTCCCTTCTGTAGGCACATCAGCTCTATCCAATCTGGTTGAAAGACATGGAAACTCCTCTACTCTCTGTGCAGATAGAACAACATCAAAAAGAGGTGTCCATGAACCGTCTGCCCATACATCCGCCACCGAAGCATCTTTGTTTGAGGCCAAGGCGAAAAGCCTAGGATACAGATCACACAACGCCCCTTCCTCCGTCCAATCATCAGTCCAGAACCGGAAGCTTAGAAAAACTTAATATCCGAAAAAATTGAGTTTAGAGTATTGTTTTTAAAAACGTGCCTCGAGGCGATGAAACGTACGTTCCAGGAGTTTTTCAGCCAAACCCGCCTCGAGGCTATAGCATCGGGCAGGTTATTCGAGGCGCTGAGGGAGAATTGAGGCACCGCCTCGTGCTTGGTAGGGTTTTGAGCCCTATTTAGTGCAACTGAAGGCTTCCAATGAGATTGTTCTAAATCATCGTTTCTTCCGCTTCTTCCAAACAGTTAGTTGATTGTATTGCGCTCTTTATTGAAGTTGTACCTGGGACAATGATCATTTTATAATGAGGCAATTCAGTATGTATATTTCTTACTATTGTGTACCCTCCATTTGGCCCTGGAATTGGTGTTGGTTAGTTTCATCTTCCAGTATCCATGGCTTGTTTTTTGTGTTTCTCCTGTGCAACAAGTTACAGGAAAAAACATGAGCGTAGCTTAAGTACTTGGTTTAAAGAAAAAAGAGGTTTTCATCCCAATTAATTTAAAAAAAAAGTAACAGAGAAGATATTGTTGCTTAATATAGAATAACAATATATACTTTTGGAGGAAGAAATTCTTGAATTCCTGTTACAATAATATTAATATTTTCTTTTTTAAGGAATTATATTAATATTTTCTCATAAAGAATAGCATAATAGTGTTGTTCTTTTTCTTCTAAATCACATATTGTCATGAAAATGTTGGTATTTTATAATACAGTATTAGGAATTCAATGTATGTACACTAAAGATAA
The DNA here is from genome assembly GCA_037367405.1 of Ottelia alismoides. Lineage (NCBI taxonomy): Eukaryota > Viridiplantae > Streptophyta > Magnoliopsida > Alismatales > Hydrocharitaceae > Ottelia > Ottelia alismoides. Next base: position 107,977 of record JAZKJV010003379.1, read on the forward strand.
ATATATTATATGCTTATACATGTAATAGAATAACATTTCTCTATAGAAAATATATTTATAATTATTTGTAGTTTTAATGCATATATTTCTTTAGACATTGAGGCGTACGCCTTGCCTCGATAACGGAAAACCGCCTCGATTTGCCTCACGTTTTTTTAAACCTTGGTTTATAGTTATTTCTTCAAATCCATGATTTTGGGGTCTTCGAAGAATTCTTTGAGATTACTTTTTGGGCTTTGCGAAATCGAAATTCAAAGTTTAAGGACTTACTAGTATTTCCTAACACTTAAATCAACTATCATAATCGTGCTTGTTTGAAAATATAAAGTTCTGAATACGTGTGTTCTACTGCATCTAATTTTGCTCTCTAGCGATGGAAAGGTGATTAGAATAGTACCATGAAATAACAAACTATTACCTAGGCTAACAGAACAGTCGTGTACCTAGTCTAACATGTGATTGGAATAAAATGGTATACAAATCCAATAAAACTCTCCAATAAATAGTTGTACATCCTCATGTCTTCCAATGTGTTGAATTTGTTCATATAGTCTCGCCCTGGTATAACAAGCTATCACCTAGGCTATCAAGTGTCGTTGTTAGGTATACCGGAATCCAAAAAAAGAATATCGATGTCATGATCCTATCCGTGGGAGCTTTTATGTCCATTAGCTTGTTTACACCAATGGGTCTCGAATGAATTATGATTCTTTTGAGAAATATGTATCCCTCCAAATCCTCTTTTTTTGGGTCAAACCCACCTAAATGGTCCGGTGGTAGTGCAGTATGCCCACCACCCAAAAGACCAGGGTTCAAATCTCCCCTTGTGGGGGTTACGTTAGGTAGTCGACAACCAGCATAAAAAATATTCGAATCTTTCAACATGGATTTGAGCAAGAATCCATGTAGCTGACCCTACTTACAGTGCGAGAAGGCTTTGCCATTTTGCCTCTTTTTTGAGTCATGTACCTCGTGTACCTACTGGCTGCACTTCGCAGTTAGAAAAGTGTTTTTTTTAGGCTCAGTTAGAAAAGTGTTGGAGTATGCATCCTAAGGGGATCCAGTTACCACATGTAAATAGGTTTCGTCCCACATCATGTATTACTTGGATTTTGTCATATTGGTGGGGCTATATAAGAAGCTCCACATCACTTGTATTTTGAGAGAGACATAATAAAGACATCAGTCCTCTGAGACATTCTCCCATAATTTCATCCCAGTTCTTATGGAGTATGGTTCCACGTAAAAACCAGTCTGTTCTTCATGATTTTATATTTGATTATCTCATAGGTTAGGGTTATAGTAGGATCCATCTCTTACATAATGCGATGTTCGGAATACCCATAAGATTGGGGTTACAATTTAAGCAATCGACATTCCCCTTCAAGTTGGAGCATATATATCAATTATGCTTAATTTTTTGCAACATTTCTCGAATTGTGCACGTGCGAGTGACTTGGTGAGCATATGGGTTATCTGATCTAAATAGATGATAAATTGTAAGTTCGAAGCAGACCTCTCTGTATCAGATCTTTGGTGTAGTGGCAGTCAACTTCCACATGCTTAGTGCATTCGTGAAATATGGGGTTGTTGACTATATGCATTGTTATGTGGTTGTCACATCTGAGATTCATGGTATTGTTGGGAGTGATATGAAGATTTGAGAGTGTGGATTTAATCCACCAGTTTTCTTGTTGACTGTGGCATGTGTATTCGTTATCAACACTTGAGCTTGAAACCACTGCTTTTTTCTTGCTTCTCCAAGTATCTAGGTTTCCTGTTAAGTAAGTGCAAAAACCTGGAGTAGATTTTCTATCTGCCATGTGTTCTCCATATATGAGATCGAAGATGTTCCCTTTGGTGAAAGTAAACCTTTCCCTCGGGAGGACTTAATGTACCTTAGGACAATCATGCATGCATCGAAGTGAGCTGGGGGAGGCGAGTACATGAACTGACTCAGTTTATCGACATCGAGAGATACATCAGGTCGAGTGATGGTTAGTTACAACAACTTTCCCACTAGTTGCTTGTATCGATCTGTATCTATACTATCCCCCGACTCATAGATGTGTCCCTTAGGATCCATGGGTAAATATGTTGACTTGGATCCTAGCATTCTTGTTTCCTGAAGTAGATCAGTATAATACTTCCATAGGGATATAACTAACCTCACTTGAATCTAGCTATTTCAAACTCCATGAAGTAGTGTAGTGGCCCCAAGTTTTGATTACAAATGTTTTGCTAGTTGCTTCTTTAATTCTAAAATATCATCTCATCAGAGTCATCTCATGTGAGGATAATATCATCCACATAGATGAGAATTGCAATGGTTCCTTTTCATCTACCTTATGAATAAAGAATAGTCTGCCAAAGATTTGATGAAGCCTAGATTCTCTAGTATTTCTGATAATTTTAGAAGCCAGACACGTGGGCTTTGTTTGAGGCAATTCTTCACATCAAGCTGATGTAGGGGCCAATCAAGTTGCACTACAATTGCCATGAGAATCCGTAATGTGGAAAGACAGGTAATTGGAGAAAATATATCAAAGAAGTCAACACAATAGGTATGAGTGGACCCCGTTGCAATGAGTCATGCTTTGTAATAAGCAATTTGACCCATATGGATTGTACTACACTGTAAACACCCATTTGGATACTATTATCCTGTTGTCGAAAGGTGGGTTAACTAGTGTCCCCAGACATCTCTTCTTCCCTTGCTAAGCACCATCTGGAATCAAGAAGTGCCTTGATAAAGTATGAGGGATAATTGTATTCGAAGATTGCATGTACGAATTGTCGGTAGGAGGAGCTAAGTCCAAGGAAGGACACAACAATAGAGATAGGATGCTTAGTTCATTAAGAGAGTACATGAGATGCTCATCCATTTTTCAGAGGTTCTACTCAGAAATCAACTTAATGTAGGCAATGAAGACTCTAATGACCATGAACTCTAGTACAAGATCCTTCCAAGTTTCCAAGAGAGAGAACCCACTTTGAGGTCCCAGGAGAGTGATCCACAATTAAAGATCTATGCATGGATATCCACAAAACATAAACAAATATGCATTTGGTGAGAGATCCCCCATAGGCTACAATGATACACCCCTATTGATTTTGATAACAAAGAGACTCATTACAGAGGTCAGACCTTTAGTTCAACCTCACTAACATGGCATGTGAAGCACTGACATCAACAACCATCGACAGAGTATGTGTTGATGTCATGTATTCATCGAATGAGTTCGTATCTACTATTTGTCCAAGTTGAGTATTGCATGCTCCAGGTTGAGGGGGAGCACTAAAGAATAACCTAGGTGGGTAATTTGACCTTTTCAAGATCTAATTAAAACATTATGAGAGACAGTTCTACACATTTATTAGTGGCTTTGGAGAGTCAGTAGGGCTATATAAAAAGTCTTGCACGCATGTACTCATTGAGAGAATAAAAAAAAGAATCTACCGTTTGAGGTGTTCTCATGTGGTTTAATCCTGCTTCTTAGGGAGTAGGGTTCCACGTATAATCTACGTGTTCTTCATGTTTATCATTCATGTTCTCGATTATTGCTTTCGCATTATATTTTTCCACAGAGTTGCATGCACGGGGAAACACCGTCTGTCTGGAGAAGAGGGCTAGAGGACCTTGGCGACGTGGTCCATGGATGGGGGTGCACGAAACCATCTGGAGAAGATGGAGTTTCCACTTGGTGTTAGGTGGAGTCACACCCCCCCCCCCTCGAGGGCTGTGTTGGGAGGGTACCGCCTATGCTGGCTGTGAGAGATCGAAACCACAATGGTCTCAAGGTAGCTTGGATGGGCGGCTTGGATGGGCGGGTGGGGATTGACGGCGTGGTATGGGTGGATCGGAGGTGACCTGGGTGGAGGGGGGCTTTGGGGATTTAGTGGGGGGTGGGGGGCAGTGGAGGGAGGGAGGCTTCGGCTTTGAGGGCCTGATGGCATGGGGAGGAGTTGGTCTGAGAGCGGTAATGGAGGGGAAGGGGGCTCGACGATGTAGGCGGTGGCGGCGTGGATCAACGAAGAATACTGCGTGGAGAAGGCGGTCAGTGCATGGAAATGGTGGCTGCGACATGGATATGGAGGAAGGTGGGTGGATAGTCGTTCTGATAGCAAGTTAATAATCAAATTAGAATAAGTTAAATTGAATGTGAACCCTAGGGCTCCTATATATAGGTGGAATCCTAGGGTTAGAGTTACAATAGGAGTTGTCTCTTATATATTAACAGAAAGAAGACTGATGGGAAACTCCTGGACAAAGAGAATATTATGGAGCCTGATGTTAGGAATCAGGTGTACATCTCCTTTTCCCCTCATGGAGAAAATCTGCCATTTGCAACCTGTACACTTCATCCAGGGGGACTTAGTGCATATGTTGTAGTATGGTTTATTCCCTACATAGATGGGTTCATGCACTTGTATATATCAACCACTCTGTTCTCGCGAAGTTATTTACAAAGGCAACAAAGATACATGTACGAGCAACGATCGTAGTCTCTAGTAGATCACTCTGGTATGAGTGCGTAGATTCTGGGGTATCGAGCATGTTTAGGAGGTGCATCAAATTTTCAAAGTCCCTTGCAGGGACTTCTACGAGGGGCATCACCCTCAGTAATAACAACCCAAGCAGTGAATGTAGAATAAACATGTTTGTTATAGGAGATGGCCTCGGCGTGACCAAACTTGTGACAATAAGTGCATTGAACAATGCCTCGGTCTGTATTGAATCAATCCGAGCCATGACTCCAAAAAGATCCACAGCCTCCTCGCGCGGTTAGAGCAGTAAGTACAAAAACCTATCCCTAAATGTCAATAGTAGTGACGATGGTAGGAACGGTGAGGCGGCTCATGGTACTATAGGCCTCCTCAATAGTAGGAAGGACAACATCAATAATCATTTGGTCGCGGGCAGCAACGACCCGAATTGAGTCCAGCCAGAAAGACCAAAATAGCCATGTGTTGGCGGTGTTACTTTTATGCAGGGCACATGCATCTTGGAATACAAGTGTTTTACCGTTCAAACAAGGATAGAGAGAAGTAATTAGCCAGGGAATGACCTGCTTGCTTCATATTCATCATGTCGAAGTCTGATACATCCTGCTGGAGTTCTTCTTCTGGCCATATATGGCTTTAACAGAAGTCCACATGCCGTGAGCAGTGGTATAGTAGATCAGCTCATCTGCAATCTCATCGATGGCGTTGACCATGATCCAAGAACTGACCAACATGTCATCTTTCGCTCACGTGTTGCATGTTTCAATATTCTCAATAGACTCTGACTCCAATAAAACATGCTCATTGTCGTATCCTAATACAACCATTAGGAACACGCAAAACCACTTGGGATAGTTAGTCTCGTCCAACTTATCAAATTGAACGAGGGTAGGCGAGCACTCCCTTTATCATATCCCCGAGATGTCACCTCCAATTCGGACATTTCGGACGAAGGTGTCGGTCCTTCTAAAGAGAAATATGAAGATTCAAATACTTTTTAGATCATACCAGAACCCATGGGGGTTTCAAAACCAAAAAAAAGGTTGGATGGTGGAGACGGGATGAATTTTAGTGGAGAGGGTGATGGTGCAACAATCCAGGGATGATTTGACAATCTGGTCGTGGTTGTGCTGCAGTATGAGGATGAACGCAGCACCCTGTGGGTAGCCTAGGAGCAAGATCAACGGCCTGCGAAGGATGGCTTGAAGGCATGTATGTGATGCAGCAGTGATGGGGGAGGGAGGAGGTCAAGGATCGTCTGGACACGGCCAAGTGAGGAACTGAGGTGGGTGCTGGTGGGGATCGACGGTGTGTTATGGGTGGATCGAAGGTGGCATGGGGGTTGCTAGGTGGTGAATCGATGGTGTTGGAGTGGGATCGGGAGGGGGCCCTTTGGGGCTTCCAAGGTGGTCTTTGAGGGTCTAAAAGATCGGTGGAGGAAAGGGGTCTCCGAGGGCCTAGCGACGGGGGAGGGTGAGACCAAGGGCGGTGATAGAGGGGAAGGGGGAATGTCGATGAAGATGGCAGCAACGTAGACTGACGAAGAACATGGCATGGAGATGGTGGACAATGTGTAAAGATAGCCGCTCTAATACCAAGTTAATAATCAAAATACAATACGCTTAATTGAATACGAATCCTAGGGCTCCTTATAATAATAGAGTCCTAGGGTTAGAGTTACGATAAAAGTCGTCTCTTACATACTAGCAGAAAGAAGAGTGATGGGAAATTCCAGGAAAAAGAGAACATTATGGAGCCTGATGTTAGGAGTTAGTTATACATCTCCTTTTCCCTTCATGGGGAAAATCTGCCATCTTCAACTTGTACATTTCGTATAGGGGGACTTGGTGCATCTGTTTTAGTAGGGTTTGTTCCCTACATAAGTGGGTGTAGGCACTTGTATTAACCAACCACTCTGTTTTCACGAAGTTATTTGCAGAGGCAACAAATATACATGTACGAGCAAAAAGTGTACTCTCCGGTAGATCACTCCGGTATAAGTGTGTATACTCTAAGGGACCGAGAATGTTCAGAAACATCATCAAATATTCGAAGTCCCTTCTAGGGACATCGCCCTCAGTAGTAACAACCCAAGCAACGGAAGTAGAATAACCATGTTTGTTGTCGCAGATGTCCACGATGTGACCAAAATTGTGATAGTAAGTGCACTGAATGATGTCTCAGCATCGTCCTATATTGAATCAACCTTGGTCATGACTCTGAAATGATCGACGATCTCCTCATGTGGTTAGAGCGGCAAGTGAAAAAACTTGTCCCTGAATGTCTGTGGTAGTGACGATGATAGGGAAAACTAGGCAGATCATGGTACTAAGACCTCCTCAATAGTAGAAAGGACAACATTAGTGATCATCTGATCACGGGCAGCAACATAACTCGAATCAAGTCCAACGAGAAAGACCAAAATGTCCATGTGTTGGTGGTGTTGCTTTTGTACAGGGCGGGTGCATCTTAGAATACAAGACTTTACCGTCCAAACAAGGATTTTAAGAGGGAGAAGTACTTAGTCAGGGAACAATACAAACAGATAGACTTTTGGGGATGCTGATAGCAGACGATTATAAAATGATCATCCCATTAGCAGCCAAAGGGGACGGTCGTGCTCTGTCCGTCGCTAACCCCACGTATATGGGACGTTCGCACGCCCTCGTCCCCTATTCAAGCATCAGAGGGGATGATCATTCCTACGCTCGTCCCCTATATCCATGTAAGAAGGGATGTTCACTGACAACAAACCCTATTCCGGGCCATTAGGGGACGGTTATAATCGTGCATGTCCCCTATGCCAATGTAAGACGGGACGATCATTGTAGTCGTCCCCTATTACTGCTAGCAAGAGACGCTGAGACGGTCACTTATGATCGTCTCTTTTTTTATGATCGGGGAGGGTCATAACCGTCCCCTTTACTTTTCTATGCTCATTGTCGATGGTTGCTTACGCTTGGAGATATTTTGTCAGAGGGGACGGTCGTAACCATCCCATAATCTTAATAGAGGGGACAAACGTACATTGACTGTCCCTTCTCTGTTTAATGGCTCGAAAACCGTAGAATATCTGAGGCTAAAATGGACGGTCTTTAGTGAACCTCCTTGATCATCATGGAGGGGACGATTGACGACCATCCCCTATGGTGATTTACCCAACCTGCACCTGGCTCTCCTTCTCATTCACCAACAGCACCCACGACTCTCAACCTCCGCCGCCCTCTCCCCAACCTCGTCCCGCTCCTCCAGGTTCTTCTCCACCGTCCTCAGTGCTCCTATGCAGTTGGTGTTGCTCCTCCATCACTGCTCTTGCTTCCCCCGCTCATCCAGGTTCTACCTTCAAGCGCCACAACTTGATTTTTGTTATGGTTTGATCTTTGAGACCATCTTTTTTTAATAGATCATTGCTCTTTTCCAATAAGCTCTTATAAAGCAAGTTTTGATATACCTTTAAGTGCCCAATATGATTTGATTTTTATAAGGGATGACACTTCCAATAAGCTCTTATAAAAAGGAGTTTTGATATATCATTGCTCTTTTCTCCTGTAATTATCTTCTTTAGAAATCCTTTTCTTCATGTGTGTACTCAAGACATTTTAGAGGATTAATTAAGTCATAGAATTATGTGGTGAGATCTTTAAGAGTCTAGATATCTCTCTATCACTTCATATAGTGAGCTATCAAATCGAGGTAGATGTCCAATTTCATCTTCCAATGTATGTGTCGGGTAAAGGCTGATTTGTGGATATATTATCACTTAATGCAAGTAATTGGGTTTAGCAACGCATATAGTGGTTATAATATATCCTAATAGCATTCTTAAAAATTTGATAGGCACGTGAATGTTCTTTAGAGTCTACTGATGTATGTATTAGTTGAAGTCAACTGATTGGAGTCTTCTGATTTGATCATCACCATGATCATCTTAACCTTTAAAGAGTAACTAATATATATCTATTAATTTTTATGGTACAGGAAAATGGACAAGAGTTGGATGAATAAAATATTTGACGATTTTTCGATATACAGGAAAGATGTCAATGAGTTCTTAGATTGAAATTTTCTTTGTGAATTGTTATATAATATTGTTGGAGGTGAAGGAGATAAGATTTAATGTCCATGTGCAAGATGCAAAAACACTTTGATTAATAATCAGAGAGGAGTTTACGAGCATCCTATATTGAATGGGATTTGGCTATATTACACAAATTGGACTTACTAGTAGACGGTCTTCAACATGTTCCGGTAAAAATAATGATGTAACTTATGACGAAGATCCAATGCAAACAGATGTCGGTGATGGGATATTAGAAATGTTAGATAATATTCGAAAACCTATTTCAGATGAAAGTACATAACTGGGTTCAGAATGGTTTTTGTGAAAATTTAACAGATGCATAAACTTGTTTGGCTCTGAGAGTTGAAATGTATCGTCTACGATTTTTGTTAGAGTTATTTAAGATGAAAGTGAAGAATCATTGAACAACGATGATGATGTCTAATGTTTTACAATTAATTCAAAGAATATTAAGTAATCCTAATAAGTTTCCAAAAGATTGGAAAGATGCAAAATCAAGGTCCCGGTCTCATTGGATTAAATTATGAAAAAAATTGATGCAAGTCGAAATGATTGCCTTTTATATTGGAAGGAGAATTCCACATTAGAGGTTTGTCCTTAATGTAATGCTTCCATATTTAAGAAGAATAATGATGTCTCTAAGAGAAAAATATCCGAGAAGATTTTACGGTTCTTTCCCCTTATACCTCAGTTGCAACATATATATTCATCAATTAGAACAACAAAATGGATGATATGGCACAATAAAATAAAAAAGAAAGATACAAATGATCTTAATAGACATCCTTCAGATTTAGAGTAGTGGATAAAATTCTATGAAAGATATCATTCATTTGTTGAGAAAGTTAGAAGTATAAGATTAGAGCATGCTTGTGATGGTTTTAATCCATTCAGAAATATGTGTATAAACTACTATATTTGGTTTCCATTATGTTAGTATTTCCAGTATGGTTATATAATGATGACCGATGTCTTGACAATTGGTTTGCAATTATATTGTTATTTTTCAGATTTGGCTCCTCGTTCTAGCCGGATTCAGGAAAATCCCAAACCTACTTAGCCATATACAGAATCTTCTGATGCGGGTAGTGGCAGTTCTCAACGTCGACGAGGACCATCCCTGTGTAGGTTCATGGACCGCATTCCTCCTGACTAGACCCTACGTGTCCATATTGTAGGAGGAGATGTTGTGAGTGAGAACTCTACTGAGTTCCAAGCTACCTCGGACAGGTGGTATGTGCTCGGGTTCCCATTACTACTCATGACTTCCGACAACTTCCTCAATCTGTAAAGGTTGACTATCGGACTCGGAGGTAAAACTTTATAATAATAAATAAATAATTTAAGGTTGATATTGTGATTTTTATGCCTTCATTGTAGGTTGCATTGCGGTGAAGAGATTGATTTGGATGGGAGCGTTGTTTAGTTTTACTGTTCTACTTTTGTACTATTCTAGTGTTGTGTATAACTTAATAACTGGGAGAACGATTTTGAATTGTTAAGAGTGTTTGTAGAAAGATTGGTATCTATGTATATTAGACAATATTTTCATATTGAGATTTAGATAACAAGTTCATTTAAGTGAATTCATTGTTATTACAGGGACATAAAAACTATTGATTAATTTTATTTTTTATTTTTTATTTTTATTCTATGGAGCGGATAGTTGTAACCATCCCCTCGCACCAGGATGCCTACTGGCAATTTTTTTAGAGTTGGGGAGGCGAGGGGATGGTTATGACTGTCCCCTTTGCTTTTGTGCATGCGTCCCCGCTGTACCGAAGAAAGCACATGACTTATAGGGAATAGTTACGATCGTCGCCTACATGAACCAGAAAGGATGGTCATAGCCGTCCCATTCGCATCGGGGATTCATACTGGCTATTTTTTGGACTGGGGGGCCAGGGGACAGTTATGATCGTTCCCTCCATACTTCTGCACGTGTTGATGTTGTACTGGAGACAACACATGACTTATAGATGACGATTACGACCATCTCATATATAAACCAGACGGGATGGCAGTAATCGTCCCATCCGCACCAAGAATGCCTACTGATGATTTTTTGGGTGTTGGAGATACAAGGAGGATGGTTATGACCATCCTGCATTTCTGTGTGCGTCCCTGTTGTGTCGAAGACAACACATGACTTATAGGGGACAGTTACGAATGTCGCCTATATGAACCAGAAGGGACGGTCGTAACCGTCCCATCCGCATCATGGATGCCTACTAGCGATTTGTTTTAGTGGAGATCTAGGGGGATGGTTATGATCGTCTCCTTTGCGCTTCTGCACGCGTCCCCGTTGTACCGAAGACAACACATGACTTATAGCAGATGGTTGCGACCATCTCCTATATGAACCAGAAGGGACGGTCGTAACCATCCCATCTGCACTGGGGATGCCTACTAGTGATTTTTTTAGAGTGGGGTACGATCGTTGCACATGTCCCCACAGTGCTAAAGACAACACATGAATTATAGGGGACGATTACAACCGTCTCCTATATGAACCAGAAGGGACGGTCATAACCGTCCCAGATTGTCGAACTAAATGGGATGGTCCCAACCATCCCTCATATAATTAAGTCGAGGCCAGCTGCGATCGTCCCTTCTAGTTTTCAATAAAAGATGGTCCTTAGTAGTCCCTTAAGGTTGGAAAGATAGAGACGATCGCAGCCATCTCTTCTGGTTTTCAAGAAGGGATACAATGTGTCTGTGTCCCCTCTTGTTAAATGAGACGCAGGTATAGGAATGCTTAGTAAACCATCCCCTTTGATCAAAGGAAATGGTTCTTTTAATATATGAGAAAGTCGTGAGCATCCCCTAAAGCCCATTTGTTTGTAGTAGAATGACCTACTTGCTTCATATTCATCATATCGAAATATGTTTGGGACATCCTGCTAGAGTTCTTCTTGCCATATGTAGCTTTAATGGAAGTCCACATGTCATGAATGGTGGTGTAGTAGGCCATCTCATGCAATCTTATCGATGACGCGGACCATGATCTAGGAACTGGCCATCCTGTCATGTTTCACCCATGTGGTATATTTTCTAGTCTTGTCAACAGACTCTGACTCCAATAAAATATGCTCACTGTCGTATCTTCGTACGAGTATTAGGAACATGCGATGCCACTTGGGATAGTTGGTCTCGTCCAACTTAGGGATCAAGCAGAACGAGGGTAGGCAAGCACTCCCTCCCTCGTATCCTCGAGATATCATCTCCGACCCGAACATTTCTGGTGAAGATGTCCTACTGAAGAGAAATATGAAGATTCAAATGCTTCTTAGAGCATACCTAAACCCATGAGGGTTTCATAACCAAAAAAGGGTGGATAATGGCAATCGGATGAATATTTGGTGGAGTGGTGACGGTGTAGGGATGATTTGATGATCTGGATGTGGTTGTGCAGAAGTTTGAGGATGAATGCAAAGCCATGTAGGTAACCCTACGAGCAAGATCAGCGGTTAGCGAAGGGCTAGCCTGAAGACATGGATGCGATGCAATGGCGATTGGATCGCTAGGACACGACCTAGTGGGGAACAGAGGTGGTATAGAGAAACTAGTGAGGATCGACGACGTGGTATGGGTGGATCAGAATTGACCGGAGGCTGTTAGGTGGTGAATCGACAGTTATGAAGTGGGATGGGGGGTTAGGGCTTCCGAGGATGCCTTCGAGGTTCCAAAAGACCGGCAGGGATGGGGGGATGTGGCTTTGGGGTTGCGATGTGGAGGTGGAGGAAGGGGTAGATAACCAACTCTTATTTCAAGTTAATAATCAAAATAGAATAAGTTGAATTGAATTCGAACCCTCAGGCTCCTTATATAGGTGGAGTCCTAGAGTTAGAGTTACAATATGAGTCATTTCTTACATAGTGAGACGATCAGAATACCCATAGGATTAGGGTTATAATTTAAATAATAAAAAACGCTTGTCTGATTTTCTCTGATTATTCGCTTTCGCAGTATCATTTTCCACATGGTATTAGAGCGGGTTCGGTTCTTAGGTTTATTCTTGAATATTTATTCTGGTTATTATTGTTTATGTTTGAAAATCTATTCAAAGTTCAAGAAAATTGTAGGGTTCATGAAACCCTGAATCTATGAACATGCATGCATCTTGTTCAAATTACTAAAGATCAAATCGCATCCTCGTTTTCTACATGGGATCATGGAACCCTAATTATCTTTGCGTGCATGATTGTTCAACGCGGATCTTCAGCACACAGTGGTTTTGCAGATCCTCCACGTGCATCTCCTTCAAACACAACCAGCATGCATCCATGGGATGTCTGACGCACAATCTCCAGGCGACGTCCCCACCAACTCTAGGAGAATACACCTCATGTGCATTGCCCATGTTGGTGCTCCCTCCAACGAACTTCATGGGAGCACCCTACGACCTTCACAAACCCCTACGAGATCAGACCGAAGGGCACATCGTCTCCCTCCCTTCAGCCCAAGCGGCACACCCCATGCGAGCATCCTCAACCATCGGGTTCATCTTTTGAATCCTAAAATCTCGAAGAAGAAGAAGAAGAAGAAGAGAAGGTTCCACGATCGAGAAATCCTACAAGAAGAGAGGAGATTCCTCCTTGCTCAAATGGTCTACCTTCCCCAGTCCAGTGAGCGCCCCCCCCTCGTGCATCTACAAATTGGAATGCCAACCATTGCTCCATTGCAGCCTTTGCTTGGACTGCAATCTCCCGACACTCCTGATGTCCAGTATCGTATATGCGATCCCACCTGGACATCTGCATCAAAAAACAGAATACACATAGTGGTTAATCTTACAAAAACGTCCTGGTAAAACTGATAATGGGGACGTAATTCCGGGTACTCCAATGGGACCCACGTTTCCCGGTCACCAATGGGAAAAACCGTCCTCCGTAAACCTTTAATTGTTGTTGCCATGTGTACCACTCAGCAACATAAGAATCAACTTCTGCTTGACGTTTAGAAATGACCGCAATAGCGTGGGAACATGGGATACAAAAAAATTGCCATTTATTACATGTACATATATGTTGGCGCAAGTTTACCATGTACCATTTGTGACCTCGAATCTCATACTGTGTCGAACATCACTCAATATCTCAAACAATATGTCCAGCTGCCTTTGTATTTGGGTTACTGTGTGTCCATTCGCAGCTGCACTCCAACGGTGCAGCTCTGATGCTGCAAATTACGTAAATCAACATCTTGTCGTGAGGGAAGCGCTAGCCTCTTCTGAACGTTGGTTGAAGTATAAGATACAATTATAAATTGTCTTCTCGATTAATAAAGAAATCGACAAACATCAGTCATCCTTAAGAACTGCATTATAGCTTTCACTAAGTCCAGTCCAGACTTCATTCGAATGTCATCCTCATAGGTTAAACAAGTATCAGATCCTCTCACCCAAAAAATGGTAAACGAGGAACAATCGGTTGCATGATTTGTTCATCAGCTTACATCTCCTCGTTTACGATATTATCTTCAACATCTTGATCACTATCATCTTCCATATAAATCGTCGATTCCCCAAGGGATGAAGTCATCCAAGACATGATTAACCTCTCTCAGCAGGGCGTCACTCATACGCCATTCGTGATCTGTAGATGGCTGCATTATAGGCACATCAGTGCTAGAGACAACGGAGGGTCCAGGAGTAAGGTGATCGTCCACATCAACAACATTCGGGACTTCGCCTACCGATACAGTTTCAATAATAATGTCAGTAAGCGTCGATTTCGCAATGGTCCGAGCATACACAAAAACTCCTTGTACATCATCATCATCGACGATAGACGAAAACGTTGGCTCTTCGCCTGTGCCCCGAGGGATGTGATGTAGTAGTTGGACTTTTTGATTATTCACATCCAGGTTGAACTTACGGTAGACTAGGTTCAACATCTCATCGAATGTCATAGTCGGCATTAACCTAAGACCACGTACATTGGATGTCGAAGAACCAATAGTCGCACCCTTCAAAAGAACATAAATATATCTACTCCATTCCCACGTAATATGTGAGGCAACATACAACTCAATATTATACAATCATGAAATGAAGAGAAATACGTGTATTATATATCATAAATCTAACAACAATAAAAAACATGGATTTTGCTAAAGCTTTGGAGATGTAACAGAGGACACGGGAGGAACGGCGACGGCGTAGGAGGAGGAGGCAGAGGAGGACCTAGGAGGAGTTGGCGAAGCGGGAGGAGGAGGCGGCGGAGCGGGAGGCAGTCGCGTCTGAGCAGGAGGTCGCAGGAGGCGATGGGGTCGAAGGCGCGTGAGGGTTTGCATAACGAAGAAGCTGGGTTTAACGGGGCCTTAACAGAGATCGCATTTTCGAAGTGTGATACCAATAGCGCATATAGAAGATGCGATTTCTCTGTAGTATGTGGGTAGAAAAATATTAAAGGGCGTTGCATGTTAAACATGCGACACCACTGTAGCATTAGATAAAAAATGTCGTAGTACTTAGGGATTTAAGTAAATCCAATGTACTACTTAGGAATTTCCCTCTAAAATTCTTATGTGTGTACGTTGTTGATTTTTTGTGGTTGGACTTTTTCTGTGGTTGTGTTGGATTTGATCTACTACCATATAGGACCCGCTTATCAACCTTGTGTTTTTTCCACAATCAGATCCAAATATGGGAACCATTTTTAACAACATTTACACATAATAAAAACAGGTTATCTCCGTATGGAAAAGCTGACAAGAGCCTATCAACATCAGCATATATCCAAAATTCCAAAAGTGCTGATCGTATGATTTCGCCAATGTGCTAAATTGGTCAATGCACCACAACATCTTTCCCATCAAAAGATAGTTTGATCCTTGTTTCTTTTTTATATGTTCTTTAAGCAAATTATATAAAAAGAAAGACTAAACTACTACATGAATGGGATATACAAAGTGCGAGATTATCAGAGAACGTGTCAGTAAAACTTGGTGGCAATCATGAAAGATAGAATGAGAGATATTCGTTTAGGGTATAATTGGGCATCCAGAAAAGAAAGATTGGCGTAGACGGAAGAATGAAAGTTGAGAAGGTGGTGGTCATAGAACCTCAAGGCCGGACACGACGAGCCTCTTTGTATCCTTCCTTCGTGGAGGTTGTCATGCGCCTCCCCTCCATGGGGTCCCTCTGGCTGCGCGGCTTGAAGGGGGCAGGAGAGCTTTTTCTCATTTGGGGTACCTTTGAAACAATAATCCCCAAAATGGATACTGGTGCAAACTAATGCCCACTAGGCACGTATCGGCAAATCATTTGCCGTACGTTGAGGTTGATGGGAATGATTCTTCTATAATTTGTATATATATTACAAAGATTTAATGGAGTTGTCCTCCGCGGGCAGCCAACATAGCTGTCCCGCCCTCTATTTCAACGTTTTTTTTTGTTTTTTTAAATCATGTATATTCATCCATATATATCATTCAAATTTCATCAGAAACATGAACTCCTACCGCCTCCATCGAGATAGTATCGATTTAACAAATCATGTTACACATTAAAAAGTGACTGTCTGGATGGAGGCCGTATGAGTCTCTGTTTCTGACAAATTCGAATGGCATATAGGAAGGATATAGGAATGAATATACATGATTTTATTTTCAAAAAAAATATCGAAAATGGCACGGGGCAGCCAAGTTGGGGGGCAACCTCATTAATCTCATATTATAATAATAGTATAGAAAAACTTATGTTATATATATTATAAGGGGAAAATGGGGTTGTCCCGTCCCATTTTTCCGTAAATTTTTTTATTTTTTTAAAAATATCATCATGTATATTCATATATATATATATATATATATCCCTCTACGTGTCATTCGAATTTCGTCGGAAACAGAGACTTTTATGCCCTTCATCTAGAACAGGTAATTTTAACAATTCAAAGATTACAATAATCGACTTGCTCTAGATGGGGGGCATAATCGACATGCCCTTAATTTTAGCGACTTAGCACAACTTCATCGTCGGTACATCAACGACTCGACGTCACTAATAATTCAAAGTCCACTTTGCCATTCACGTGACTACGTTTACATCGATCATCCATTCGTCGGTACAATTTTTATCATTTATTTGGATTTTTTATGTATGGACACAAATCGGCTAATTTTTTTTATGATTTTGGACATGAATCGCACATATATGTTTTGGACTCGCCTATAATTTTTTTGGCTCCGTCCCTGACGAGGAGGTCGCAACGGTAGAAGGCTGAGAAGTTAGGGATGAAAACACAGACGGATATTCCGAATATCCGCTTATCGGGTTCGCTCTTTATTCGATCCGTATTCGTATTCGATAAATACCTGATTTTAATTCATATCCATATTTTTTAGGATGTACTTTCTTTAATGCATATTCGAATCATATCTGTATCTGTATTTGTATTCGATAGAGATGAACTGAATATAGATATGGAAATATACATATCCGATCCGTATCCGGTCCATTTTCATCCTAGTGAGATGTTCGACCCCATGTTGAGGACCACTGCCTAGTGCTTCAATGGTCCGACCGTGTTCTGGAAGGTAATCTAACCACTCAATGCACTCACTAACCGCACAAGGACAAACTTTAATATTATTATAATATGGATTCAATGGGTTACCCCTCCTCATTTTCGGTATTTTTTTATTTTTTGAAAAATATCATATGTATATTCATCTATATATTCCCTCTTATAAGTCATTCGATTTTCGTTAGAAACAGAGACTTTTATACCCATCATATAGAGCAGGTCGATTATTATAATCTTTAAATCTTTAAAATTACTTGTTCTAAATGAAGGGTATAGAAATCCCTGTTTCTGACAAAATTCGAATGACATATTGAAGAGATATATAGATGAATATACATGATGCTATTTTCAAAAAAAATAATAAAAAATTACGAAAAAATGAGGTAGAGACAACCTGATTTTTTCTTTATAATATATATAGCATAAGCTTTACCTTACTATTATTATAATATATATATAAACTTTACTTTACTATTATTATAATATATGTAAAAGTTATCAAAGAAAACACTTCCATTAACCTACGGCATACCATTTGCCGATACTTGCCTATTGTAGGCATTTGTTTGCACCCGTATCCATTTTTGGGATTATTGTTCCCAAGGTACCCGCAATGAGAAAAAGCTCGGGGCAGGAAGCAGAGTAACAATAGTTGACAAGACATGACCTGGGCTTAGATAGCTTTCATGCAGAATACCCTCCACTTTTCCAGAGCAGATCCTCTGCTGTGTGAGACTACTGTAAACCCATCGCACGCCCGTACCGTTCGATCTTGATCGAGCGATTCACGTGAAATCCGGT
Source organism: Ottelia alismoides (assembly GCA_037367405.1). NCBI lineage: Eukaryota > Viridiplantae > Streptophyta > Magnoliopsida > Alismatales > Hydrocharitaceae > Ottelia > Ottelia alismoides. The sequence goes on from JAZKJV010003379.1 coordinate 125,896, forward strand.
CGGACGTCACATGGGTTTCCAGCAGTCCTCTACTGTACAAAAGAGGATATGCACTTTAGCTCAAGATAAATTATTCCTACGTAATCCTTAATTTATTTTTTTGTAAAATCCTTGTGAAAAAAATCCAACCACATGGATGCAATGTATACACATTATTCTATATAGCTATCAAATTAAATTTTCATCGGACATTTTTAGCTATTCTGTTTTAAAGGTCGAAAAAAAAGTCAGCATAGGTGGTACTCAAAAACCATTTCAAAATTGACATTTTCTTTGACCTTTAAGATAAAATAGCTAAGAATATACGATGAAAATGAAAGTTAGTAAGAATGTAGAATAATATGTATCCATTATATCCATACAGTTGGATTTTTCACAAGGATTTCGCATAAAAAATTAAGGATCACATGATCCACGTCAAGTCATGTTGTAGAATACTCTACAGCAGAGGATCTGTAACGTCCCGGGCTTAGGTCCCCGGTTCGTTATCGAGGAAAACTTGTTGTAACACCTCAAAACCCCAAAGATAGTGCCATACCTAAAACTCACGAAGTGTGTGTGTGGTTTATAAGTGATGGGGATAACTACTTGACAACTTGGGCTTAAGCATTTTGGGTGGTTGCCAATGGGTCCATTTGGGTCCGTACCCAACAAGTTGTCAGGGCCAGTTTTCCTCGATAACGGACCGGGGACCTAAGCCCGGAACGTTACAAATGGTATCAGAGCCAAATTCTCTCTGATAGTGGAAAGGACTACCCGAGAGGTGGAGCCGCCCCTACAAGAGGTTGGAGGAAATGGCTACTCGGAGCGTGCAGCCGCCACTATCACTGGGAAGAAGTGATAGACCATGTCGCAACGAGGACGTTGCGAATATAAGTGAGGGAGGTTGTAACACCTCAAAACCCCAAAGATAGTGCCATACCTAAAACTCACGAAGTGTGTGTGTGGTTTATAAGTGATGGGGATAACTACTTGACAACTTGGACTTAAGCATTTTGGGTGGTTGCCAATGGGTCCATTTGGGTCCGTACCCAACAAGTTGTCAGGGCCAGTTTTCCTCGATAACGGACCGGGGACCTAAGCCCGGGACGATACAGGATCTGCTCCCCATGATCCCTGCCTCACTAGGATGGACTTTCTGACATATTTGTAGCATTGAAACTCTAGCCAGATTTCATTTTGCTTTAAGAAGGTGGTCTTATCTTTTATGAGTTTTTAATTGATTTTGCACTTCCAAAAAAGATTCCAGAACCGTGTAACAAAGGTCATGAGCATTTAAAAAAAAATGATGGATAGTGATAGTTGTACTCTAATGTCGCTTATGATGAGGGAAAATCGAGCATAGGAGTAGTGGAGGATTGATGATAGGGAAGATAATGGACAAGCACGTAAAGAAGGGGGAAATTATGTCTATTCCTCCGTATTTTAGAAGGGATGGAGAAGGAGATCGCCGATTGAAATGGATTGGATCCTTTCTTTGAGTAGTTTCACAGCAAGGGATGTTGTAACAGTTACAACTGCTCACGAGCGATCCAACGATTGTGATCATTTGAAGCAAAAAATCACTCAAAGAAAAAACCCTTTTAAATAAAAAAACACTCAACATAAAAAAACCAGCTGATCACAGTCGTTAGATCACCCATAGGGGTTTTGTGATCATGACAGCATCTCCTACTGTGAATCCAGTGAGAACAAAAGATCCTCTCCTGAAAAGAACAGTTAGTATGCAAGAATTTCGAGGGGGAGAATAAGACTACATGTCTTGTTAGATATAAAACAACGAGTTCATTTTCCCAGGAGACCCTTATATTCATGATTTTAAATCTTATTGTGGTGCATGAGTAAAGTAAATAAAATATTTTAAAACTAATCAAACTTCTTATTAGAACTGTGTATTTAGGTACTTGAGTTATAGGTTCAAACCTTAATGTACCAAGCAATGTTTCTTGGAGATGTCCAAGAAAAAGTGGTCGTACATGAGATTTCATTATCCTTGTTAAAGTAGAAAGAATAGTGGAAGTGTAATCTTCAACAAGGGGGCGAAGGTGAAATCTTACATCAATGTTTTGGTTCATGATTTTTACTTACTTGAGTTTCCACATTTAAAACAACCTGTTCATTATGTTTCTAGTTTCCATTCCCGAAATTTATTTTGCAATTGTTAATATAATTTCATTTACACAATTTAACTCCCTCTTTCATTCTTGTGCTTGCTCACAAATCCACGGGAAAAAGATATTTTTTAGAGATTCTAATTTTGAGATGTCAAAATCCATTATAGAATAGGTATACCCCCAAAAAGAATAAAAAGAGAACTCTAGATTCTTTCTTCTTAGTCATGGATGAAAACATCAAATTTACATAGAAACAGCCAAGCTTTAGGAAACAATGTGACATTTAGCCTTCAAGGTGATTTTTGGGGAATGGCAATGAGAAATTTAGGGATTCCTCCCCTAACTTGAGTTTTCCATATTCATGGAGTGACCATTTTCTTTCTCTAATATGCTACTTTACTTTCCTATATCTCTGTCCTTTAAATGATGGAAATTAGTTATCTTTCATCCACACTTCCCACATCCAAGTAAGTACCACTTAACCTATGTCCTAAAGAACAAACCTAATGCTTTAAAAAGAAGGGATTTTTCCCGGCAGACCCTATAATCTTTTGTAATTACCTCTACAACCTTTGAAACATCGTAATTCCTCCCCTGACCCATGTAAAATTGCTAACCCTTACCCTACAGACCATGTGGTTAAGTCCTAATAATTTACCCGTTAAAATTAACCAGATTCCGTTATGTCCCTTTATACTATACCCATTTTGTTTATTAAATTTACAATGAGTGCCACTCCATCATCCGAGACCGCTCGGGCAATGGAAGCCCCGTTGTCGTAGCTGCTTGGCTCCCTCCCCCCCTCTCTCCTCCGCGGCCCAGGCGATACTGCTCCCCCCGACTGTCGTTGCTGCTATGGAGGCCCCTCCTCGGCCGCAGCTGCTGCTATGGAGGCCCCCCTGCCCGACCGCCGATGGAAGCCCCCCTGCCCGGCCGCCAATGGAGTTCCCTGGTCGCTGCTGCTTCCCCCACCCTCTCGGTCGTCCACCGCACGATGGAGCCCCTCCACCCCTAGCGCGATGGAGCCTCCTGCGCGTGATGGAGGAACCCTCCCCTGGCCGAGGAAGACTCCCCACTCCCCCACTCCCTCGCGCGCCGACGATGGAGGATCCCCCGGCCGTTGTTGCTTCCCCCCACCCCCCGGCCGCCCCTCGCGCGATGGAGCCCCCCCACCCCCGGCGCGATGGAGCCCCCTGCTTCCCCCTCCCCCCCGAGCCACCCCCCCTCCCAGCTGCTGAAGCCCCCACCCCCTCCCTCCCTCCCTCCCCTGCACGCCGACGATGGAGGATCCCTCAGACTGTTGTTGCTTCCTCCCACCCTCCCGGCCGCCCCCCGCACGATGGAACCCCTCCCACCCCGGCGCGATGGAGTCCTCTGCTTCCCCCCCCCCCCGGTGCGCCGACGATGGAGGACCCCCACCCCCCGCGCGATGGAGCCCCCCCCCGCACCGACGATGGAGGCCCTCCCCCTGCAGTCGATGCTTCGGCCCCCCCGCTCTGCTCGATTTTCTTTCCTATTCTTTTTTTATTTTGTCTAATCCTAGCCGTTCAATGGTAAATTGGTTAGATTAACTCAAGACTAACCCAAGTATTTGACTCAAATATAGTTAAAATTGACGGCATGGTTTGTTGGGTAAGACGGAGCAAGTTTACGAGGTCGGGGGAAGAATTACGATGTTTCAAAGGTCGTAGAGGTAATTGGAAAAGATTATAGGGTCTGCCAGGTAAAAATCCCTAAAAAGAATTAAAGAGATAGAGTGAACTCATCAGTGCCTTGGTCTTAACGTGTAAAGGGTTGATTGATGAGCCTTAAGAAGGCTTGTTAACACATCCAAGAAGGGTTGGAAGGAACCATCGAACTGCTCGTTTGGATCTACACAGATGTGGCCAAAGTTTAGACCTAATTTGAAGCAACAAATCCAGGCAGCCAACTCCTTCCCAATTGCAGACCAGGTATTCGAACATGCCAAAGTTCATATTATGTATCAAATATGATACTATGAGCTCATGATTCTGTGGTTTGGCCTAACAAATGCACCAGCTTTGTTCATGGATGTGATGGATTAATGGTCCTATATGGGTACATTTGTGATAATGTTCATAGATTTTGTTCTAATCTACTCGCACGATGAGAATGAGCATGAGTAGCTGAGTACCACCTTTGGCCAACATAAGCTTTGGGAACGATTTTGTTTACGAGTAAGAGTCTAATTGAGGTTATGGAATGTCAAAAATATCATTGAGATGCTTTTTCTATTCCACTAACCAGGGATTTTATTTACTGTTATTCTGGCACGTTCTGCTCTTCTCAGATTCTTGTGAGCTCCTCTGCATCCTGAGTAACGATTTGGATCCTGAAAGAAGACATGGGTATGAACATTTCCTAAATTGGAAAGTGGAGAATAGTCATGTTGCTGTAAATAATATATGGACGGTTGACCATATTATATTCGTCCAACCAATGCTCCTCTGTGCGTGCTGCCATCCATTTGTCGACTTTGTCCATTATATTTTTTCGGCTGGAAGCTTCTTCTCTAGACTTGGCTATTTGTCCATCTATGCTCTTCAGGAGATCAGCATAATCCAAACCTACATGTCAAAAACACCCAAAAGGATATAAATAAATGTGCAATAACTCCATCTAGATCACAGAAGTTACACTTCCCTACCAGAATCTAAAAGGTCCGTTACATTTTCTATTTGTGGCTGCCATGGATTTTTCATGTGAGATGCCCTGCATATCTCCTCAAGATGTATGCATTTCTCAAGGAAAAGCTCCTTCATCTTGTACGCCTTCAGTCGATTCAATCTTTTGACCTCCAGTTCCACCTGCAAAATTTTGCAATTGTACAACATGAAATGGCAGTGCAATCCAAAGCTCAAAAGAATTTTAAGTGCCGACCTGCTGGATCCTATCGAGGGCAAGGCTTCCTGGTGCTGAAATCATGGCTGTTGTTGCTGATGTGAAAATGATGAAGTGAGAATATGGCCTTTTCTCTTCAGATGCCGTGTCCAGAAGCTTCCACAGATTTGTGAGTTCACTTCCTAGTCTCTGAAGCTGCAGGACATGCAGAGAATGACGATCATATTTATTAAATCCAACTGACATGTAATCTATTCATATGTGAGAAATAGCAGGTACGTGATGTATGGTTCTGAAATTTATTAATTAGGCTGCACATAAAGTTGGATGTAGAGCACCAAGAGCAGTTATGACTAAAGAACAAAGCCATGCAAAGGAAATTTCTGGAGCATTTATGTACCTTCTCTAGTCTGTCTGCCATTTCTTCTTTAAGTGTTATCATCATGTCTTGAAGTCTGGTCAAAGTTGAGTCACTTATATCTTCTGTTTTTTCTTGTGATGAATTGCCTAAACTTGCATGGATGCTTGTGAGTTTCTCGAAAGGATCCATTCCCATTATTGCACCAAGATTTCGCAAGGTCCCTTTGTATTCCTCCATTCTTAGGATTCTTTCTTTCTGCCAATTCCCATCGTTATATCCGGGCTATGCCTTCAGAAAATTAAGATGGTTCTTTACTTACCTTTTCTTCTTGCAGCTTCTGGAGCTCACATTGGTATTCCTCTAATTTGTTCCGCGAGAGATCGTTGTTTTCGACCGTTATATCTGTAGATAAGTTACCCCTGTATGGTTCTCCTGAAATTTCTGAAGATATCTTCTGGATCTGGATCAGTACTTCCTGGAATTGTTTTACCCGTTCTTCTTTCATTTGCTTTAATTCTTGCAGTGCAGGGGTTATTGAATCAAGCTGTTCCATCAGAGTTCCCGCCATTTTCTCTTGCTGTGATCGGAATTATATTACTTGCATGAGCATGCCAATATTTGTTATGGGTGGCATCAAAGTAAATGCTCTCCAGCCATTGCAAAGAGCAGAATGTAATTGTGTTTAATTGTACCAGTGCAGAAAAGGATCTTTCGCCAAGCGAATGACGAAGGCGAGTCAACTTTGCTTCTGAATCTGCCAACTTCTGCTGAAGCTGTGCTCGATAACTATTCGCCATGTCAACTTTTCTCCGGTAAACTTCTAGGCATTCTTGTTCTATCTCAAGGAGAACCTGCTCCCTTTCAGCATCATTGTCTCCCACCTCGTCCCATATCAACTTTCAACGGGGTGGCAGGCAACAGTCAGTGTACAAAGATACAAATACAAACACATTGAAAAAATCTACCTTGAGCTCTTGCAGCAGATATCCGCATGAGGACTCTGGCAACGCAAAACGGAAAGCAATTCCTGGCATTTGGATCGATCCCATCTCGCGATATCACTTGGATTGTGAGAGCAACTTCTCAAGCTGTCACCAACGAGAGAACAAGTATCACGGTGGTGTTCCTGTCAGATGGGCTCTCGGGAAGGATGATAAGTATAAAGAGTATTGGAGAAGCTTTGGATGTTAGATTTGCTTGGAAGGCAAGGCAAATGCTGGTTGGTGCTTCCATCTTTGCGAAGCAAACTAGAAGCCTTTAGGATGAGATGATGCCTTTATTTGTCTGATGTTCCTTCTTTTTCTCTTAGCAGTGTTTTCTATCTTGAAAAACGGATTAGAGAAAGCCTCTCACTCATTGCCGCATAAGTATTTTTAGGTGCATTCTTTTCGTTGGAGGGTCATTGTGATGAGATTGGGTTTGGGTCATTATTTTTTATGGTTGGCAGGTCATTGTGATGATACTTATTTTTCTAACATTCCGTCATAAGCAGTTGCAGGTCCTGGCTTCGTTCTGTTTTGCTTTGCTGCATATTTCCAATGGCGACTTGTCACCCACGTCCACCTTATGCAGCTGTTTTACATTTTGATTGAATTTTCCGGATTTGGACTAGAAAAGAAGCACGTCTAAGTGCTGGAAATAGTTTGGATCAGTACTTGATAAGTAGGCCTTCTATTAATTAGTCAGAGTTCCTATCTTAGGATTCTTGCTTCTATCAACAATAACTTTGTACCGTGGAAGTTTTTTTTGGTATTCAAACTACGAATCTTTGTTGTAGATGGAAATTTATGGATATGGTGAAACTCATTTCTGATAGAGCTTCAAATGATATCTAACTATTACATAGAGATTGATGGGAGACGGGCAACAAGTTGCGCCGCCAATCCCTTTTGGATGGTAAACCCAATTCTATGAAACACAACATCTATAGATCTGGGGACCATAACATTGCTACGCATAATTTTTTGGACGCTCTTGAGGAGCTCTACCGCTTCAGTTACCATGAACCCAAAGGTATCAAACCCAAAGGGGATGAATACATGTTGATTGTCAATACAAGACTTTTTATGCTTAGCAACTTTAGTTGAGGTAGCTTTTTGTGCAGCGTATCCCGCAATAAAATCACTCATTATCAAATCCACAATGGAGAAACTCTAGTCAGAACAACACATGCATGTTTCCCTCCAGTCCATCCAAAAATTAACAATATCTGCTGGTCTGAGTGTTGATCTCCTCTCTTGCGGATCTGACAGGAAATTCACAGGTACTTCTTTCTTTGAAGCAACCCCAGCATATATGAGTACATCATAAAGGACATCCCTGACAAAATCATGCCTATATTTAAAACTTGGGAGTTCACGACAATGGACTGCATGCTCCCCAAAAGCGTTTAGGCAAGATTTGTGGCATAGTAGACAAGCTTCATCTGCTAGGAATATGGGAATCATAAGGCACTACTTAAGAATAGTACGATATTCAATGGTTGACATATGCATTCCAAGACCCTCAATAGGAATGACAAGAAGGAAATCTTGAGCATGATCAGCTTGTAAATATCGAAAAAGTGTTTTTATCTGACAGTCGTGTCAAACTCAACTTCCATTTCTTTAACGATTTGCTAAAAAGGGAACTTGCCAAAGCATTCTGAGCTTTAGGAGGATGGTATCCTTCTTAGTAAAACATATAAGATCGAGAGATGGAAGTGTGACACATAGGCCCTTCAAAGCGTTTAGAAAATCAGAATGCATACCATGTATCTTATTGTCTCATAAATTGTAGTCTTGGAGTACCCAAGATTGAGCTCTAGAGGTCACGAAAGCATACGAAGAAGCCTCCATATCTGAGTGCAAACCCAAGTCACCGAGTCTAATAGGTAGTGACGCCACCTGCCATTAGAGGTCACCAAAGAAAGGACCTCTACAAACTACAATATCCTCAATAGCTCCACATAGTCCTTTATCAAACCACGTAGCAGCTCGTTCCATGTATGCGAGTTGACATGTCCTTAAGCCGAACATGAGCTTGATAGTACCCATACAAGATCGTAATAAAAGAAACTCGCTTTGTGGATCATCCAACTGAGGAAGTAAATGCATTAAGTTAACATCTTCGGTGGCCCTCGTCATAGCTAGGTCTTCAACAAAGTATTTGTCCCTACTCACTGCTCCTCCAAGTAGCCTCACTCCTAGCTCAAGCCTCCCAATATCCACAGGAAACAACCCTTTGCGGATCTTCTAATCATCACATAAAGGCCATAAAAGCTTTGTTTTTTATATTCATAATAAGCCCCATCTCTGGACCCTTGCGTTATATAATATCAAGTACCTTGGTCACCTCCAATGTGTCCCTAATGATAGTCCCATCATCAAGATACCAAGCGTGCAGAAGGAGTTTACAATTGTCTCTAACCTCATGAATAAGTGGATGCAATGCCAGAGAAAAAAGAAGTGGGCCTAAAGGATCACCTTGTTGTACTCTGGTAGTTGACCGTATATGATTATCTCCTATATATAATCTGGAGGCTTGAGCATATATAAATTCCACCCATGAAGAAATAGATGGACATCTCCTCATAACTTCATAGAGCATCAAAGATATATCTATCATGTTGTACGCATTAGAGAAATCTACTATAAGCATAGAGGGAGACCCATCACCATGAAACTTGTTCAAAAGTTTGTTGGTGCTGTGTAAAATAGCTTTCGCTCCTCCAGATACACCAACCCCAAATTGAAAGTCATTGAGATGCTTAGACATCTCTTTGCCTACCCCTACCATAGCAACTTTGGATACAAGACGCGTTCAGATAGTGCCTACAGTAATAGGAAGTATGTCGTTGTCAAGTTTGAGTGGTGGAGTAAGAGGTGCAGAGGCTACAAACTCAGCCAAACTCAAGGGGCATCTCCCACCTAGCCCTAAATTAACTACCATGAAGATAACATGTAGGAGATCCGTGGCAACCACTGACCCCTCCCCACAAATTGCATATAAAATGTGTTGAGCTCTCAAGCCATCTCTGCCACAAGATGTCCATTTAGGAAAGGATTTGATAGCCCGTAAAATAGCATCTGCATCAGCTGCAAGAAGAGTCTCTAAAACCAAGATATCTGGCAAGGAAGGAGGTGGCTTGCATAGATGTTTCGCCTCTAAGACCTTCATGGTGTCTTCATTATAAGGAGCCACTCCTGAAGAGCACAAAACATATATGAATGTTGTAAATTGTCCAGCTGACACTTTGCAAAGGCACTGTCTGATGTTGGAGCTTTGATATTTATTCTTCTCCAAGGATTTGTTCTGACTAAAACATGAAGTTCCAGGTATATTACATTTCAAAATATCACCTACCCACTTGGCGAACCCGTCTGTACTGCCCCACATAGTGAGTGTGCCCAGAATAAGTCGTTGTTATAAGGACTTTTTACTGCCAAATCTTCTATCCTGACTATTCATAGGCCTAAAAACCTGTAGGGTGCAGCGGGGAAGATGTAACAATCTCACCCAAGCATGTACGGATCCCGGCCACGATAACTTGATATAAAACTGTTTTCAAAGCCTGGGAGAAAGCAAGATAACAACTGGGAGGAATGCTCTTAATTGTGGCGATTGGATATTTGAAAATACGATCAAGGAACGTAGCATCAACAACCAACCCATCCGTGAGATAAGGTGCAACAGGTAGGATGGGTTTCAAGATGCCGATAATGCGCCCTTTAACAACCCCCACGTCATCTATAACTCATACAAGACCATCATCATGATGGTAAACGTGACTCACAGTTTGTATCTTCATGCACCTCCCACATATCCATTGATCAAGGACCCTCAAGGTCCTTTCTAAGGTAAGATATAGATCAAGATCATTCATGATGGCATCCCACAAAACAGAAGCACACTCGTTGCTAGAGAAGATGTACTCTCTTGATATGAGAGATTAAGCGTGTAAACCCTTTGCTCCCTTCCTACCATCCGGGCATCAGTGAAAGTTCCAAAATGGACACAACAGTCCACCTGCACGATGTGAGACACCATGTTAGAAAATCGGAAGCGGAAGCTTAAACATGGAAAAGATAAATAACAAGAAGAAAAGAAGAACGGGATTTTACGTGGAACCCTACTCCAGAAGGAGCGGGATGAAACCACGGGAGAAGCCCTCAATGGGGCGTGTTTGTCTATTGACTTTCTCAATGAGTACAGGAGGTCTGGGGCTCTTTATATAGCCTCTCCAGAGCCTCCAAGTCCCACCGTTGGACGATGTGGGACTAAACACTGGATGGGGTAAATGGATCTCCTCCAGGATCCATTTACCCTGTTACAACATAATGGACGCATACAACGAATGCTCCAACACTCCCCCTCAAGCTGGAGCATGCAATGCTCAGCTTGGACAAACAGACAGAAACTCAACTCAATGCTACAAGACACTACGGACAATATCAACCCAACGCGCACATGCTGCAGTCGAGGACGTTGCTTCTCATGCTGTGCAGGTGAGGAGGACGAACGGGCTGGAGTGTGAGTCAACTGAAGACTCGGAATCTGACTATCGAGTCTGAACTTGCGCCTGAAGTCTCCTCGTCGGAGAACTGGGTCTCTCCCATCTGGCTCAGAGAATGGTGCACTGCTCTGGTGTACCTATGATACCACATGAAAACCCTTGCCAACATATGGCATAGGGAATGGTCATCTACTCTGGAGTCCCTATGGCTCACATGAAAACTCTGGCCTGACAACTAGAAGAATGATGGGGACCTCTGACAATGATGGCAACTTATGCTCATCTGACAATGACCGCACACTCGTGCGTGTCTGAAACTGGAGACTCGGAAACAATCGTCGAGTCTGAACAACCGTAGAGTCTGATCAACTGGCTGGTCTGGAGACTGGTATCTGAATCTGGCTCCGGAATACAAGACCTGTGACTTTACATATACTCCCCCTTTCTCCCATACTTGTCGGAACATGAACAACGACAAAGTTGGGAGAAGACAAGATAAATAGGGGGTAAACAACAAGAACATGAAACTTGCATCTTTTCTTTTTTTTTTTAACCGCAAATTTTTTTATAAGCCATTCCATCATTTTTTTCGGCTTTTGCATCAACAAAATTTTTTTTTAAATAAGCCGTCACATTTTTTTACGGCTTTTGATCATTTTTTTTTCAATTTGCGTACGGCTTTTTCAAATGTACGTGCCTTTTCATTTTTTTTTTGAAACAATTTTTTTTTCATCGGCCCACTTGGGCCCAACTCTCTCCTTTTTTTTTAATCGTCTGGTCTCTCTTCTCCGTCATTTTATTTTTTTTTTATACAGCCCAAAGGGCCCAACCTTCAAAACTCACTCCTCCCCTTTTTAATATCGGCCCAGCAGCCTCTCTTTTTTTTCTGGACCTTCCCCTTTTATTTTAATACAGCGCATTTTTTTTATTTTGAACCGTACAGCCTTTAGGGTTCCCAATCGTGGGAACCCCACCTCTCAAAGACGCCGCCCCCTTCGGGGCTTCTTCTTCATGTGTCGCCGCCAATTGGAGGCGCGCCTCTGCGCTGCTAGAGGGATCGTCGGGCGATGCCGACAACTGAGATGCACGCCTGCGCGCGAGCAGGCGGGGAGAAATCACTGGAGGTATGCGGGTCCTAGATGCCTGCCGCCGAGGGCTTGAGAGAGGAGCGGCTCCACCTGGTTGCGTGCGCCGCTTGGAGATCTGGTGGAGATTGCACCGCGCGCCTGGATGCGCGCTTGAAGGGAGGAGGCGCGCCTGGATGCGCGATGGCATCGCCAGCAAGGGAGGTACGCGCGGGAGATCTGGCTTCGTATGGGGCGTAACCTGTTGTTGATCGAGGGGGTTGCGCCGGAGGTCTTTAAAAAAGGGACTGCGGTATTGCGTTGCACCCTGGAGGTTTCGCCCAAAGAAGGAATCGCCTGGGATCGCCAGAAGAGGGGACACGGCCTTTTTTTTTTGTTGCCCGATATACGCCGCCTCCCGGAGGGATTGAGCACAGCCCCTGCCGCCGTTGATCTTCATGGAGGAGCACAAAGGGGTCTGGAGTTTGAACTTGGACATGATAGAGATAGATGCAGGGGCCGTTGATTCAGGATCCCGCACCCCATCTCACCGCTTGAAGCACTGATAGGGCTACGGCCTGTTGAGAAGATGCGGCAGGAGCTTGGAGCTCTTGCGATGGAGACGGTGGAACCCTCAAATCACGTGGGGCTCATGCCTGGATCTGCTTTTAGGACTTCGATCGAAGCCCTGAATGACGTGAACAGAATCATGGTTCCAGGAAACCCTAATCTTCTAATTCAGATTTTAATCTTTGAACAGAAATTTGAATGATACATCAATCTTTAAGAACTCCAAAACTTGAATCTCGAATACAAAAGAAATAATGAATATAAAACTCCTCGAGAATCGACCTGCTCTGATACCATGTTAGAAAATCGGAAGCGGAAGCTTAAACATGGAAAAGATAAATAACAAGAAGAAAAGAAGAACGGGATTTCACGTGGAACCCTACTCCAGAAGGAGCGGGATGAAACCACGGGAGAAGCCCTCAATGGGGCGTGTTTGTCTATTGACTTTCTCAATGAGTACAGGAGGTCTGGGGCTCTTTATATAGCCTCTCCAGAGCCTCCAAGTCCCACCGTTGGACGATGTGGGACTAAACACTGGATGGGGTAAATGGATCTCCTCCAGGATCCATTTACCCTGTTACAACATAATGGACGCATACAACGAATGCTCCAACACACCCTAAGTCTCAACAGAACAAGATTGCAAGAGCTCACGATGTGTTTGATGTGCGGGGGAACAAGCTATAAGAGGAATCTCTCCTTCTTCCAAGTCAGACATAGTGGAGGCCGTCTTGATGGGAGAAGGGGACAACGACGAGCCAACAACGTCACACGTCAAGGTGTGCATAAACCTCTTCGACGGTGAAAAGACAAAGCTCCACCATACGGTGGTGGAGAAGTTGATGTTGATAGAGCAGAATGGGGTGGACGGAGGGAAGGGGATGCTGGGTACGGGGAGGCAGGGATTGCTGGGCGTAGGGACCATTGAATGCAATCAGTCGGGGCGGGGCTGCATGCAGGCCACGGGGCGAGGGTGACGGAAGGGGGAGGACTGGGGAGGCGTTGGACGGGGGAGGGCGGAAGGGGTTGGGGAGCGGCTGGGGAGGTGCTGGGCAGGGGAGGTGGGCAGCCTGGGCAGTGGCTTCAGGTGGAAGGTGGAGGCGTTGGGCAGGGGAGGACATGAGGAAGGGCGGAAGGGGCTGGGGAAGGTCGGGCGGGAGGGGTTGGGGTGGTCGAGCCAAAGGATTGAAATGGTTGGGGAGCGGTTAGGGAGGCGGCTGGGGAAGGTTAGGCAGGAGGGGTTGGGGTGGTCGGGCCGAAGGGTGGAAGGGGTTGGGGAGCGGATGGGGAAGGTCGGGTGGGAGGGGTTGGGGAGCAGTTGGGGAGGCGGCTAGGGAAGATTGGGCGGGTAGAAGTTTGAACTACAGGAAACCTGGACGAGAGGTTTTCTTTTACCATTTAGATACTTTAGTATTCGTTTGGGGATAGCCCCAACAATAAGGTTGTTATTCCTCTTTCCTCCTCTCTCCTTCCTCTTACGACTATTCCCCCATGCACACATGTCTCTACTTTTATTCAACCCTTATTCCTACCCTTATCCCACTTTACTTAGGGCCTGTTCGTTTGGAGAATAGGCCCTGGAATAAGGGGCCTATTCTCCATTCGACACGATTTCCCGTGGTACGATTATTCCTCCTCATTCTATCTTATTTCACTATTATTCCTATCTTTATCTCACATTACCTACCTTTATTTCATCTCATTCTCCTTATTCCTATTCTCCAGCCGAACACATAATAGACCCTTATTCTCCTTATTCCCAATCCTTATTCCTGCTTATTCCCGAACCGAACGGGCCCTTACCCTTATTACACCTTATTTTGTTCTTCCAGCCGAACAAAAACAACACCTTATTCCAGCGTATTCCTCAACCTTATTCCTGCTTATTCCCGAACTGATCGCACTTAGAGTTATTAGATCATGTCTTTAATTTAGTTTTGGGGTTTTATTACTTGTCTTGGATATTGAAATATTAGTTATGCCCCTCCCTTTTATGTCCCTGACTTCTTGCATTGCTATCGCTTTTGCCCTTCGGGTTAGTTGTCATTCACTCGCATCCCAAATGTACGTTAACTTTTGGGACATAAGGGTAATCAGATTATTGGGGTAGATGCGTCTTCACCTCCCTCGCCTCCCTTCTCCTCCATTGCCCCTCACCTCCTCCACCTCCCTCATCCTCCGACCCCCCTCCTTCATCCTCCTCCATCGTCTCCCCTGCACATCCTCTAGCCTCCTCCTCCATTGTTGAAGGTCCTGTGAGATAGTGATTAGGATGATTCTTCCTCTGTTGAAGGCTCTTTGAAGCACCTATAGAAGAAGAAAAAGATTCTTGATCCTCTTCTCCCAATGCAGGAGTCCATCTCATCCTTATCTAATCCGCGTTGCTCGCAAAACAAAGGGGAAAGGAAGGTTTTATGTATCATTGTTGGACATGTAACGAAGCTCGTGTTGTTGCGGGCCTATCTTTCAGTTGCTCAAGTCAAGTAGAAGAATGCACCCATTTGGGACCTTTAACTTCCACAGGAATGGCGGCGAGAGTGGCAATAGTAGAGTGTAGAGATGAGAGGATTGTGGTGGAGACTCGAGTGATGGTGGTTGTATGCAAGAAGATCCTTGCAACTGGCGACCTCCCCACTTTCATCAACATCTACAACATCTTTAGCGTACCGGCAATCGTCGAGTACAGTCTCATAAAGGTGGGACTAGAAGCTATGTTATTTTCACACGATTCATTTATGTTTGTTCCCATATTCACATTGTAAACGCAAGAAATGTTGTAGTCATCACCGTTTGTCCTTACCAATTCTTCATTTTTTCTCCTTATTCGTCTTCCAATCGATCCATTTCTTATTCTCGAATCTTCTATACCATTTCCCCTTCCCTTTGAGTTCAACAAAAGCTATGTATTCTCATATTTGGGCGTCGATTTTGTCATATTTTTGTACCCAAATCACAGTTGTGATATATGCAATCTCGTTGCATTTGCATTAAGAGGAACCTACACTTACAAGGGATGGTGATGGATTGGGGGATGTTAAGGGCGGTGGACAAGAAGATATACGATGGTAAGGGGCTGGAGGGCGAGATCGGCAGCGGAAGAGGAAGGGGCTAGAGGGGATGTGGGTAGAGGAGGAGGAAGGGGTTGGAAGGGGAGGTCGGTAGATGAGAATGAAGGGTCTGGAGGGCGAGGTCAGCGGGGGAGGAAGGGACTGGAGGGTAAGTTTGGCAGGGGAGGAAGGGGTTGGAGGCGAGGTCAGTAGAGGAGGCATGTTGATTTGTTTTTGACTATAATACCCCTCTTAACTACGCCGTGATTTGAAAAAAAATCATGTTTTAGGTCATCTCATTAACTGACAAACTAATGGAAGGACACAAGTGATAATAATGCAAGAAGTCAAAGATATAATTGATATTTCAATAAAGGGAGGGGTATAACTGATATTGTAATATCTATGAAAGGCACAAGTGATAAAACCCTTTATATTTTTATTTTCATGTAACCCCTTGAGGGGCCCTTATGTAATTATTACTTTTTGGGCTTTAGGATTTCATGCTATATAAGAAGCCCCATGCCCTGGAATAGAACATCTCATTCAGCTACGATGCTCCCTTCTCCCCCCCCTGACCCACCCCCTGACCCGCCGCCGCTCATCCACCCTAACCCTAGCCGTCCCGTGCCCGCCCTGTCATCGCTGGCGCCTCCATTAGTAGACAAGCAGCCCCCCACCCTCTCCGCTCCCCCTCTGCCCCCCACCTCTCCGTCTGCTTCTCCGGCCCGCTCTCACCCCACACGCCCCACCGTCGCCCCGACCTCCATTCCGCCTCCTACCCACTCGTCGGAACCCCGCCATCGCTACCCATGGACCCCCACCTCATGAACCTGCTCCCCTCAACCCATCCCCTCACCAGGTCTGTCTCCCCTCTTTCCCTCTCTTTGATGCTGCTCCTCTCAGCGCTCCAGTCAATGGGAGGCCATCGCTGGGAGTCGACCCTTTTGGTCAGGCGGGTGTTGCTGTCGGCCCCTCCTGGCGGGATGTCTGCACTACTGCTCGTCCGGTGTTGCCCTCTCGTAGGATGGCTTTTGTGAAGCCTGTGGTTGTCGCCGGTGAGGAAGTGGCGTTCGCATCGGAGGATGACATTTGCTCTCTGGAGAAGGTATAGGCTAACACCATAGTCTTCTACGTCCTGGGCAAGAGCCCTTACCGAAAGCTGCTGTCCTCCTTTATTGAGAAGGTTTGGAAGCCCTCTGGGGGGTTCAAGCTCTTCCCAAGGCCTAATGGCTTCTTCTTCCTGAAACTGGCTTCTGATGACGCATGCCAACGCATTCTCGATGGAGGACCTTGGCTCTTCCAAGGTCGTTTCATGGTCCTCAGAAGGTGGGAGGCCGGCTCTTGCCTCGAAAGAGACCTCCTATCGGAAATTCCGCTATGGGTCAAGTTCCATGGATTGAGTCTCGGCCACTGCTCTGAAGCCATCCTCAACAAATTAGCCAGCCTCCTTGGGACGCCGTTATTCATGGATGCGGCTACGGCATCGGGCCAACGGGAAGGATTTGCTCGCTGCTGTATATCCATTCACGCCTCCAAGGTAATCCCTGATGCTGTTCCACTCGTCTTCTTTAACGGGCGCCGCCAGATGATCGGGGTTGAATTGGAGTGGCGGCCCCAAACATGCTCTCGATGCATCTCCTTTGATCACAGTACCACCAGGTGCCCGTACTATGTGGATATTCCGACTCCGTGTCCTCCGGTGAGTCCTTTGACCGGTTTGCAAGGGGATGGTACTGATGGCGCTACTCAGACGCCCATAACAACAACTTCATCGCTCCTGGAGCCCACATTACGGGCGCCTGAGATGCCTCAGGGTCCCACGACCTCACACTCACCCCCTATGGCCCAGGGACATGGGGGCTGCCTACCCCAAAATGTGCCTCCGCTGGCGTCTGGAGATCGCCATTCCCCCACTCAGAGACACCTCTGCTCACCCATTGGGGTCGTGGGAGCCATCATTCCAAACCAGTTCATCTCCGGTGGCCTTCTCAACTGCCTTGATCGCCAAAGCGTCTCACCCCTGCCAGCAATCCCTGCTGATGAACCACATATTTCTTCAATTGAGGTGTCAACGTCCAAGGCCTTATGTTCGAACTCATCGGCCTCCGCTGACCTTGTTGTCTCGGATAATTTGGGTGGTGGCCCATCGACTAGCAAGGTCGCGCGAAGGCAAGCGGGTAGACCATTCAGTGCTTTCCCGTTCGGCTCGAGGGCCCTGATGCAACGTATTACCCCTACTGCACGTAAGCAGGTGCAAAAGGGGGCCCCTGACATTGACCTTAACTCCCCCAACGCGGAAGGCCACCATTCTTTCTGCGGGGAGCAAACTGCAGAACCTGCTACCATGGTGGAGGCCAACCCCCGTTGGGCCACGGTATCGCACAAGAAAAAGAAGGCCGGGAATGGCCAATACAATGAATTGGGCAGGGCTGCCCAACAAAGACTTTAATGTCTATAACTACTTGCAACGTGCGCGGGCTTAACAAGCCGCGCAAGCAGAAGGCAGTCCTCAAAATGCTAACCGATATGAATTCGGAAATCATTGGGCTTGTTGAGACAAAAATCAGACCTGATTATAGGGGGAGGTTTGCCTCTCGCCTACCCTCGGGCTGGGATCATATTCATAATGATACTGCCCTTGGCCGTATCTACGTCCTGTGGAAGGCTTCCTCATGGTCCTGCTCTCCCATCCGTATATCTCCTCAGTCGATTTCCCTCTCTTGCGTCAACTCTGGGGGTCTTGCCATCGCCCTCACGGTTGTCTATGGGGCTAATAACCCCGTGGACAGGCATGTCCTGTGGGAGGACCTCAAATCCATCAACCTATCTGATAACTTGCCTTGGCTGGTTCTTGGAGACTTTAACACTGTGCGGTTTTGTAGTGAAAAACGTGGGGGCAGAACCCCGCCAAGGAGTACATTGGACGCCTTCAATGACTGCATTGATTATTGTGGTTTATTGGATATGGAAGCTTCCGGGAACCATTGGTCTTGGACCAACTCCTCCATTGGGCCCTCTCGCATTGCTGCGAGACTGGACCGTGCTCTTGTCAATGACGCATGGCTGAACCTCTTTCCGGATGCTAAACTGAAATACTCACCGCTATCGTCCTCAGACCACCTTCTCCTCTCTGTCGCTATTGCAGGATTTGCGGGGGGACGGAAACCCTTCCGCTACTTCGACTATTGGGCTGCTAGACCTGGTTATTCTGAGATTGTATCTAATGCTTGGCACTCTTCTAAGCGGGGAAACCCGCTTTTCTGTCTGCAACAAAAGATCAAGTCTGTGAAGCGTAGCCTTAAGGAGTGGGCGGCAAAGGAAGCAAATATTTTCAGGGAAGTTAAGGAGCTTCAAGGGGTTCTCTCCTGCATAAACGATGTCCTTGCTGTTGATCCTTTGGACCCTTACGTGGCGCAACTTGAGGGGGATGCAAAGTCCGCCTTGGCTAGCCTTGACATGGATCTGGAGTCTGCGTGGCGGCAAAAGAGCCGCGTAGATTGGCTTATGCTTGGGGATCGAAATACGAAATACTTCCATCTTGCGGCTAGGGGTCGCATTGCAAGAAACTCTTTGCCAACTCTTATTGACCAAAATGGGTGTGCGGTGGATAAAAGGCTTGAGGTTGCTTCGGCTGCAGTTGAATTCTTCTCCAACTTGCTTAGCCCGCCACTGCCACGCCCCCTGCGTGTGGACCCTCCCCCACCGAAATTCTGTCTCACGGATGAGGCGCGTGCTTGGCTTTGTCGCCCGTTCTCTGAGGACGAAGTGTGGAATGCATTGCGTGACATCCCCTCTTCAAAAGCGCCTGGCCCTGATGGGTTCAATGTCGGTTTCTTCAAACGTCACTGGAGCTTAGTCAAAGGAGATGTCTGTGCTGCTATGGATTTCCTTCACCGTGGGGGCAGCATGGTTAGAGAGGTCAACCACATCTTCTTGACCCTCGTACCTAAATCCGCTACAGCGAGTGGGCTGAGCGACTTCAGGCCAATCTCTTGCTGTAATGTTTCCTACAAGATCTTCTCTAAGCTTCTTTCTTCGCGCCTCGCGCTTGTCTTGCCAAAGCTTATTTCTCCCAACCAATTCACCTTCGTCAGAGGAAGATCTATTGGGGATAGCACTCGTCTCGCCCAGGAGCTCTCTTGCGGTTTTGACAGGAAAGGTAGCCGCCTCTGTGCATGCATGAAAATTGATCTGACAAAAGCCTTTGATTCAATCGAGCACTCTTTCATTCTCCGTTGCCTAGACTCAATGGGTTTCGATCCAGTTTGGATTGGGTGGATATCCAACTGCATCGCTACCACTTCTTTTTCCATTCTGGTGGATGGCTCGCCTTCGGGTCTCTTCAAGGGGACGCGTGGCCTCAGACAGGGGGATCCCCTGAGCCCTCTTTTGTTTGTGATTGCTCTGGAGGCTCTCACGTCTTTGGTGGAAACTGCGGTGGGGGATGGCAGGATCAAGCCGCCGGGCCATGCTAGGATTCATGCTCCAACCCACTTGGTTTATGCAGATGACCTCATGTTCTTTTGCAGAGGCTCCTCGGCTTCATTGCTTGCAATCAAAAATATCCTCGATGTCTTTGAAGGCATGTCTGGCCTTAAAATGAACGGCCGAAAGAGTAGGCTCTATAGGCCCAAAGCGGCCTCTATGGGTGACTTCGGGCTCACGCTCCAGTTGGGCATGTTGAGTCGTACGCTTCCTACTTCTTACCTGGGCATACCTCTGGATTCTTCTTGCGGGAGGAGATCTGTTGCTCGTATTTTGGAGGATAAAATCCGGGTTCTGCTTGGGGGCTGGAAAGCTTGCGCCCTTTCTCTCCCGGGCCGTTTCCAGCTTATCAACTCGGTCGTGGCAGGTGTGGCCCTCTATTGGGCTGCAGGTACTATTATTCCAGTTGGTGCTGCTCGTCGGGTCGACAAGATGTGCGCGGATTTCCTATGGGGCTTCGGGCGACACCATGTCAGCTGGGCCACGGTTTGCAAACCGAAGATTGAAGGTGGGTTGGGGATGCGCTCTTTGGTTACTCTGCGGTTAGCTATGATCGTTTCTTGGACTTGGAGGTTACTTTGCTCGGACTCCTCCCTTTGGGCTCGGTTTTTGCGTGACAAATATCTCCATTCCACCTCCTTTTGGGACACTCTCCCAAAAGGGGGGGATTCTCTAATTTGGAAATTGATGTTGAGGGCTAGGCCCATAACCAGCAGTGCTATCTCTCACTCCGCCAATGGCTATCTTTGGACCCGTTCGCCTGCAGGTTTCTCATTTAGGGGGGCGGTTGACTTGGTCCGTCCCCATTCTGCACCATTCTCTTGGGCCAAGGTGGTTTGGAATAAACGTGCTGTGTCGAGGCACTCGGTCACCCTCTACCTTGCTTCTCTAGATAGATTGCCGACCTTGGACAGACTTGCTCGTCATGGAATTAATGCGCCAGGGTTGTGCTACTTATGTGAGGCCGATTTGGAGTCTTGCGACCACTTATTCTTGAGATGCATCTTCACCGCTCAAACTTGGGCCTTGGTCACCTCAGGGCTTGGGGCGCCAGCCCTCCCATGCTCACATCTTGGGGACACCTTAGACTGGCTGGCGTCCCAGGCTGACGGGGACTTGCGGGATAAATGGTGCGCAGCGCTGGCTGCTACTGTATGGGAGGTTTGGCATGAACGGAACAATCGTTGGGCTAGAGGCAGCCGCTCCACGCCGCAAAGATTAGCTGGATCGATTCTCAATGTTATTAACATAATGACAACATAGATTTGGTAGGAACAGTTTTTGTAACCCCTGTTCCTAAGGGCTGAACTTGTACTTTGTTTTGGTTTCTTACATTCCCCGTCCTGTGGGGTTTTTGTCTTTTTGGTTGGCCTTGACTAAGGCTCACCCTGTATTTCATTTACACAGTGGAATGAAAATTCATTACTTACCCAGCAAAAAAAAGAACATCTCATTCATTCTATCATTTTCTAGGCATGGTACCTAGTTCTAATATATTCTCCACATGTCTAGTTGATAGAATTTATCGCCATCCGCCACCCCTTGCTATCTCTGGGATATTCTCTTCACCATGCATCATTAAACAATCCCAACGAACCTCCTCGATCGTTGTTGTGCGATTGAAGTGGCATGATCCTCTCAGGCATTAGACTGGGGATTCGCCAAGGTCCATCACATGCACACCCGACTTGCCTCAACGTGATTTCCAGGATGTCGTTGCCTGGAGACCACTAAGATCATATCGTCTGTGCAAGGATACCGCCAAGACCCTATCACCTGGATCGAGTATTGCATGTGCACTTCTAGGGCATCATCACCCGATCGAGATTTCCAGGACATCTTCGACCCTATCGCCGGCATAAACCTATCATGATTTTGAGGGCAACATCGCCTAATCGAGTATCGCGATTTCAGGGGTGTCATCGCTCTATTAGGTGTCCACTCGATTGTGATTTCCAGAGCATCGGACTATTCCAGGGGAATCATAACCCTATTGGGTATCCACAAATGCAGGGGCATCAATGGTTGTGATTCTAGGAAAATTCGTGTGGGGGTAACTTGGTAAACATATTCACTGTATGCGGTCGGAATTATTTTTTTTATTAACTACCGTAGATAAGCCGCCTCTTGGCTTTGCGCCAGAACCTTAAAAAAAAGGGGGAAGCAGCAGCTCTGCGGCTCGCAGAGCTGCTGCTTCCCCCTTTTTTTTAAGGAATTGATACGTTGGCGAAGTGAACGTCATACACAGTATGTAATACCAAATTTGATATTAGAACAACTTTAAAAGATAAGATTCATAGACAATAGTGAAGTGAAGACAATAGTGAGATTCATAGAAAGTAACTTGATCATATAGAAGGTTCATAACGCAAGCGACAAGACAATAGTTGCAAACACTATAAATTGACCTACAGCTAGATGAGCAGGTATTCAGTTATCACGTTGTTACGTTTTATTTTCAATTATAACGGGTTTTATAATATTTCTAATTTAACGCAGGTGATATGGAGGCCATATACAGAGGACGTGTTGTCCCAGTTGCCATTGTATTGCCGTGGCAATGAGGATTTACATATGGCTCGTGTCTCCCTGATTCATTTCTGTATTGTGGAGCTACACACACCGGACAGAGTCCTTCGACAGTTTGGGGGCATTCAGGGGGTTCCAAGGGCTAGCGACACTTCATCTCAATTGCATGCAATCGATCTCCGAGGAAAGAACAATGTGGATTGGACGGAGTTCCATGCAGTCTATATTAGACTATGGAACATCCGTAGGGACTACGTGGTGTCGATGACTCCCATTTCATTGGGAGGACCAGATACGATCGCCGAGTACTTGCCATGGTATCGTCGAATTACAAGACGTTTCATTGGACGACATGGATGCACACTCGATTACGCGGTAAGATAGCATTTACTTAATTTACATTTTGTAGTATGATTTAACATGTTTTAACAACAATTGCTCATATTGCCGGTGTCTCAATTCGAGGAGATTGTTCGACTTTGCGATGATGGTTCACCACGTATCTGCTGAAGCAAGTTCTAGGATACGTGACTCTATACAACGATAGTTCCGAGATGGACCTACAGATGAGCATTCACAGGAAGATGCCGATGCAGAAGCTACATCTCATCCCCGTTCACGTGTTCGAGGTCGTGGACGGGGACGTGGTAAACAACAAAGGGGAGAGAGGCCTTCTGGCGAGGAAGATGTCCCAGTGGATACACAACAACCCCTCAGTCTAGCATAGAATTTGAGACCCCAATTCGTGAGTGTGGGACATCCAGAGAGCCTACAACGCCGCCTGCACCACGGAGGGATCGAGCGGAGCACAATGCAGGACCTTCACATCATTCACCCCTCCCGTTGTCCTTCTTTGGAGTTGAAGGAACCGAGATGACCAACATCGACGACATAGATCGCAACAGCCAACTGCATGGATTTGAGCCTAGACCACCGGAGACCACCACAGCGGATGAAAGACCCGTCAAATTACAATACAAAAGGAGGAGGGAGCGTAGACCATAGAATGTGATGTTGGAAATTTTTTGTAATGTAAACCAAGCAAGTAATTTATAGTGTTTGCAACTATTGTCTTGTCGCTTGCGTTATGAACCTTCTATATGATCAAGTTACTTTCTATGAATCTCACTATTGTCTTCACTTCACTATTGTCTATGAATCTTATCTTTTAAAGTTGTTCTAATATCGAATTTGGTATTACATACTGTGCATGACGTTCACTTCGCCAACGTATCAATTCCTTAAAAAAAGGGGGAAGCAGCAGCTCTGCGAGCAGCAGAACTGCTGCTTCCCCCCCTTTTTTTAAGGTTCTGGCGCAAAGCCGCCTCTTCAAGAGGCGGCTTTTGTTGAGAGCCGCCTCTTCAAGAGGCGGCTTTGGTCTAAAGCCGCCTCTTCAAGAGGCGGCTCTTACTTAACCAAAGCCGCCTCTTCAAGAGGCGGCTTATCTACGGTAGTTAATAAAAATAATAATTCCGACCGCATAAAGTGAATATGTTTACCTAGTTACCCCCCACACGAATTTTCCTCACAACCATCGGCACCACCCTTGAATGTGAAGACACGCCACTAGAAATAAGGCACTTGTGCCTTAATTTCATGAAAATCTAGATATATGCAACTATTTCTTCATCTTTGAACTTGACCATGATGTTTACGTCTAGTATCGAGACCAAACCCATGTACACTATGTTTCTAATGATGGTATAGGGGATCGCTATCAAATTCAAGGGTACGGATAACTTCAAAGTTTTCGTCAGTAATCAGATCAAGAGTTCTATTCTCACAAAAGAACCACTAAAAAATCTGACAAGGAATATGAGTCCTACCTTAGAGACAAATATCGGGTCATCACATGGATGACCAACAATGTCAAATCCCATATTGCAATGAATCTCTTGTCCAAGGATACTGCAAAAGAGATGTGGGATGAACCGGCATGGACATACTCTCAACAGACTACCAAGTCACGCCTTGCTGACATCTACATGCGAATCTGGTCCACATCGCAGGGAGAGTTCACTCTTATGGAGTACTATCACCAACCCGATGGTCTCTATGAGGAGCTTGCCATATTTCAGCTAGCATGTTGTACCAGACACGTGACAGAGAGATCAAAGCAGCAGGTCTACATACTTTTAGCCGACCTACATCCCCGTTATCATAATGTGAAGGAACAACTCCTTACATGATACATCTGATACTCTACCATCCATCAAGGTCATCGTTGGCCACCTTCAGGAGACCGAGACTTTAATTGGTGTAGCTCCTTTCTGCATCCTGCAAAGAACTCCGCCTTCCTCGCATCCTCTGGGAGAGGTGATGGGCACATTTTTCATAGAGAATGTGGTCATGACTCTAACCATTGTCGTGGTCATAATTTTGTCCATGGTTGTAGCCGAATTTTGGTTATCCTTAGTGCATCCACTGTTAAGTGGTGGAATAACATTTCTTAGCAATGATGGGTGAAGTTTGGAATCCTCCTCATGCCAGTGATGCTTCTGCATCAGATTATGGTGCACCTGGGCCAGAGACATCTTTTGATTAGAACTCCAATGGATAAACAATGCAACTCTCCTTCGCAGATTACTCCCGCTTAATGCAGCTTCTTCATAACTCCAATGCCACTTATAGTGGGACCACCCCCACCGCTAACCTGGATACTATTTCATGTACTGTAGTCAACTCTACTATTACCACCGCACCAATATTGATCATCGATTCTGGTGCATCTACTCATCTGACGGGAGAAGGTATCCTGCTGGCTGATGAATCTGCATTTCATCATCTTTATTCATTTATTTTAGCTTAAAATCTCTTATAAAATACATGTATATAATACTGACTCCATATTCTTACTAACTTGCATCTGTGTGTCAGTATTATACATAGATTGTTATTTTAACCTATAATAAATAAATAAAAGAAAAAAAGAAACGAAAAATAAAGAAAAGAAAAAAAAGAAAAAAAGATTGTATATATGTAATAGATAGAGGCTGACCCGAACCCCGAGAGAAGGTCGAGACTTGACCTGATTGACCAGGAATAAAGTAGGGGGAGATAGGGACCTTAATCGGAAAATCCAAAAAAATGTGTTGTAAATATTTTTCTATGTATATTTGCATACTTACACTATTTTATTTTGTACATAATTTGACCTCAAATTAAATAATTTTTAAAACAAAAGTTGTAAATAAAAATGTTCCCTAAATAATAAAAATAATTGCAAAATAAAATCATGTACAGAATAAAAGCAACCACACTTGGAAAAAGCTGTAAAGCGATAATTGAAAGACCCATTCCGGCTCCATATGAACTCGAATTAAATCAAACTCACTTTCATCGTATTCTAAATTAAATTATCTTTAAAATGGCTATGATTTCGTGATTTTTGGATTTACGGTTGAAAAGTCGATTTTCTGGAGTGGTTTGTGCAATTTTACCATTTTTATTATATTTTATTATATTATTTTTTGTACATATCATATTTTTCTAATAATTATAAAATTATTTACTGTAATTGAGTAAATAAATTTAAAAAAATTAATTATTTCCTTCTTTGTACATGTAAGATCACAATCACGCTTCAAGAGGTAAACCTTATAATCGGTTGATCTTGATGGAACAAGATGACAATATTTCCCAATCCATGTGGTTTCATCAAAAAGTTTTAAAATTCCAGTGCTAGTGAAACTTGTATGACAAGTCTTAATTTTTGTCGAATACGATCCAACTCTCACGCTTCTGTAATGTGAGAGGCACTATCTCCTCCCTTCATTGGTTCCCATTCAGACCGTTGATCTAAGGATAAGAATGTCTCGTGTGATATCTTTTGAACTAATCTATTTCATCTCCTTACGAGTTGATTTGGATTGATTTCCAAAAACTTAAGGGTATCGTGATGTCCTTGTCTTGACATTTCTAGGGTCATCTTCCCTATCATTAAGGACCTAATTAACATATATCCTCTTGGATTGGCATACATGAATGTGTAGCGAATCATAGAAATGGAACATACATAAATGATCAATCACACAAGCATGAAGACACCTGAATTTATAAAGTCCACCTGCAACTGAGCTATGTTCTTGGATAGTAGCAATCGATTTTCACTATGTAGAGAAAGAAAAAAGTGCAGAGGATACTTAAAGTCATAATCCTACATGAATTTATATACTACTCACATACAGTAAGAGGGGTACATACAATGATTCTTCAACCCAGATCATATGATTAGGATTCAAGACATCGACAATTGGCATGCCCAAATGACATCTCAAAAGTAATGTTCCCTATTAATCGAGCAATACAACCTAATCAAAGGGAAGATCTTCAAGCCTAGGACACGTGCTCATTTCATGGGGATACTTTATTATCTCTTATCACATAGCAAATGTTCTTTTTAATTTCGAGAAGCAAGAAATAAGTTATATCCGTGAGGTCAAGTGTAACATGATAAACAACATTAAATTTGGTGTTATATTACGCTCTTACATATCTTATATCTTCAATTGTAAACTTTAGTGATGCTTTAGCTTGAGGGATATTTTCGAATACCCTGCAAGTTTTATTGAGTGAATAAGGTGCACAATTATAGTTCTTTGTCTATTGAAATACCTCTTCTTGTTCTCCATTATTTTCTGGTATCCAGAGAAAAAATTTTCAACCATTATTTAAGTCAAATATTATTTGCATTTAATCATCTAATGTAAAGACCCCAGATCTGGATAGTCAGCGGAAGTCTAAATATATAATATCATGATGGATCCTAGTGTTACACCTGACCCTTAGTTTGTATCACAAAGAGCAATAAATAATTATTTAAAATTTCTTTATTCATAAAAATCCCCATCTCTTTACAACAGAACAAGGATCTCTTATTTCAATGGTATACATATATCCATCCTTTGAAACTAAGTCTTTGCCTTTCCGCTTCACCAATCTCTCACACCTTGCTCCTCTGGTGTATCTACGACAGGGCAAAACCACAGGAGCGGGACAAATGCTTATAAGCAAAACATCTTAGTACGGTATCAACAGACAACGAAATTAACAAAATTGAAACGATTCAGAAGAGCGTTGATGATAACAAAATTTCATCATGTACGTCTTATAAGAATGAATGGAGAATTAACTATTATAATCAAAGATTCATATGTCTTCATGAGCAGATAATGTGATACTAATAGCAAAATAATCTAATCAGAATTTCTTGATCAATATATCTTGTATACCTTCATATTTTCTTGATTCATATTTCATGAATACTTTTATGATCAATATTTCATATATGCTCCCATACTTTCATTATTCGATCAATATTATCCTCATATTCAAATAGATTATATTTTACTTACCACTGGCACGATGGTTGATCAATCACTATGATAACATGATGCCAACAACTGCTGAGTCAATAGTGTACTTTTCACAAGGTTCCATTGAACCCGACACCTCCAGAAGGTGTTGTCCTTTAGGCCGATAATGTCCCTTAGGACTCGACAAAATTGACTCTAGAGGTGGCTCCCGCCTTAGCGTAGCACTTAGCTCCATATGCCGTTACAGTGCCATTCCTTATTATACTTTATTTTAGAATTTCCTTCTTTGGATCATGCCTTATCTTGATAATATATTATTAAGATAATTCATAAAATATATTATTAAAATCAAGGGTTTTTATCAGTTGTGCCCCTCTAAGATATTGTAATTTTAGTTATACCCCCCTTTTTTGAAATATCAGTTGTGCCCCTACCTTCTTGCAAAATTCACAGTTCTGCCCTTTTGTAATATCAGTTATGCCCCTAATTTACCTTAACAGAAGGGCAGAACTGTGAATTTTGAAAGAATGTAGGGCATAACTGATATTCCAAAAAAGAAAGGGGTATAACTGAAATTGCAATATCCCGGAGGGGCACAACTGATAAAAACCCTAAAATCAATAGGCATTTATCCTCTTTATCGTGTATATTTACATAATATCAGAACATGTATACCTTTCTGTCTTACAATAATATCCCTTGGGCCTAATTATAATAATCTCTATAACATCTCTATATCATTTTAATACAATATAATCAATTATACCATATATTATATGTAAATATCACTACATTATATACATACTTATCCTACTCCCGATGGATCAATAAAATGACACATGGAATAATTTCCCTTTCAAGGTCGATGCTTGATAAGATCGCATATAATTGAAATTATGCAAAATTCTACGCATAATTTGCATGGTGTGAAATATCTTGCATAACAGTAATGGATACAATAATATGGACTTCGAGCATGAAAAGGTAACAAGAGTAATCATATACACAAGAAAAGAAACCATACAAAAGTAACCATACCTATAAAAATTATTTCCCTCTATCTCTCTTTCTCTCTCTATCTCTTTCCTCTCTCTCTCCTCTCTGTCGATCTCTCTCTCTCTCTGTCTCTCTTCTCCCTCTCATTTTCTTTGGTTGTGCCTCTTATCGTACCACACTCCTCCCTATTTATAGTAAATTTGAAGGGGGTACGTAGTTGTGCATCCTTCGTGCGTCTCTAACATGTACCCTTTACATGTTGGTCATGCAGTTCCCTCCTCCTATTGAATGACACTGCCTCGTTCATGCAATCGATGTTTCCTCTTTTATTACTATTTTATAGGAATTTAATGATGGTATCCCTTGGCAGCACATGCTATGTCACAACCTTCTTTTTGCACATCCCTCTCATCCGATTTGCCATGCACACACTTCTTCCATGCTTATCTCTTATTATTATTATATGGAAAATTTATGTTGGTGACCTTTGATTGATAGGTTATTACAATCTACCCTATTAAAAAGAAATTTCATCCTGAAATTTATCGATCAATAATCTTACCGAGAGTTTAGGGTATTTGACTCATATATCAACTAAGTCAAGGAATCCTATATGAACTTAGTCTCCTATGTGAACTTCGAATATCTTAACCCAGAGAAACTCCTGTAATACCACTTGTAACGACCCGAATCCATACTACCAACATAAGCGTCAATGCATAATGCCGTGCTGGATCAGAGTGTTACTCCTGACTCTCAATTAGTATCACAAAGAGCAATAAATAATCATTTAACATGCATATATATATATATATATCTACCCAATATGTGTGCGATTTATCTATATATGTATATATTTGTATGTGAATCATATATACTTATATATTCATACACATAAACACATTTTTAATGAGGTTTCAGTTTTCTATACCTCATCATGAAAGAGTTGAAGTTATCTAATGGAGGTGGAATTTGAAACAATTCTTCTAATGTTATCAACTTTGATAACCAAATAGATAATCATGAGATTTTATACACCTAAACTCCTACACCAAAACCTACACAAGTCTCACTTGGTATCCACTTCATACTATAAAAATTGGCCTAAGACAATAAATAAGCTAATATCTATTACTATATCTTATG
This sequence comes from Ottelia alismoides, assembly GCA_037367405.1. Taxonomy (NCBI): domain Eukaryota; kingdom Viridiplantae; phylum Streptophyta; class Magnoliopsida; order Alismatales; family Hydrocharitaceae; genus Ottelia; species Ottelia alismoides. The sequence goes on from JAZKJV010003379.1 coordinate 155,882, forward strand.
TAGTTAAATATATATCAACAAATATTATTTGTTTCTTCCTTCTTTAATTTCGCAATGAATACCATATTTGTTGCTATATTCCTCACAACAAACTATATAACACAAATTATTTCTTAGTCTTTTTTTAGTCGTTTGCTAAATCTAGTAACAATTAGTAAAAACTTTAACGAATAAGTCAATAGAAAGATCATTGTTATATGAACTTTTAATAATGAATATGATATATGTTTCTAACTGCATGAAGAACAATAATTTAGCAATGAATGATATTCATTATTATATCTTTACATTGAGAGATATCACAATAAATATTCAAATTATTTGTTACCTTAGACCAATTTTGTTATAGTGTTGACACACATAAATGTAAAAAATTTAATTGTTTGGTAAATCTGTAGACAATGAGAAGCATGGACCCATTTGTTGCATTGAGTGCAACAATGTGATCGACGATGGTGACTTGATGAACACCGAGCGGGTGGTACACGTGGTGGCTCCGAGCAACGCAACGTGGCATGACGAGTGTAGGATGGGTGGTGCATGCAATGGTTGTGCGGTAGTGGTAGAGCATTGGTGATAGTGCACCTATAGTGAGTATAGGGTGGTGGCTATGGTGGCAGTGGTGATGTCGTAATGACGACGATGGTGTTTGCGGTAGTGGCTATGATGGCGGTGGTGATGTTGTAATGACGACGATGGTGTTTGCGGTAGTGGCATGGGGATGATTGTGGTGGATTGGTGGTGGCATGCGAGGAGTAAGGAGAAGCTGACGCAGAGGCAGGTGGGAGGGACCTGCCTTTAAATTAACTAGTAATATAGCAGGTATCTAAAGAGATGACATTAAAACCGAATAATAATATGGCAAATTGTCAAAGATTTGCGATCGAATGTTCAAATAACATGATAGGTCTTCGAAGACCTACCATAAACCCGAAATTAAATTCGTGACATATCTCTAAATGTACATTAAGTTGGCTCCAAGATTTGTCTTAAGTAACAACAAAATCGAATCCAAGTTTTAATATGAAAACTGTTTGGCAAAGATGCAACAAATTCTGATACATTTACCATCATCACAATCATGGTAGTCCCACATGACATATGAGGTATTATGTCGCGTAAGATGGGTTAAATTTTGAGTGACTTTTTAGGTGAGAATAGTGAGAACCGATTTCCATAATCAATAATTTGCCTCGAGAGGAGTGCTTCCTATTTGTAACACCCCTACCCCAAACGTAGTCCCACATCAAAAACTCACAAAATGTGAGAGCGTGTTATTAGAATGTGATATTACCACTTGACAACTTGATCTTAAGTATTTTAGACGGTTGATAATATATCATTTGGTCTCAAATCTAACAAATTATTAGAGTCAATTTTCCACGATAATGGATCATATAATCAAAACTCGGGATGCTACACTCTCTCACTCTCTCTTTTCTCTTCCCTTTTATAGCCTTATCAAGAAAACAAGTAAAAACGCGTCGGCTTAACCTCCGCCGCAATTTGACTGAATCGGATCGATTTAACGTCAATCTTCCGCATGTCTGCTCAAACCGAGTTCTCGGAATACTGTCAACCACAACTTTTACCGCCCCTCTGCTCTGATTGGATACTTCCCCAACCGCAACAACCAACAGCCTTCCACTGCCCTCGCATGGCTTCCTACTCACAGCTTCTCCCGGGGAGCCTGATACCCAAGCCCTCTCCCCTCCCTATCTCTACCCCACGGCTCAAATCCCCATGGACATCTCCACGATCCCTTCCTCGCAGGCAGAGGATCCTGCGAGATATCACGCCGCGGTCTGCCCTCTCCACCGCCGCACGATCGCCGTCCTCGCTCGTGTTTTACGATCTCGATGCCGATGACTTCCGGCACCCTCTCGATAAGCAGGTCTGGATTAAGTTCGTATTTCCCCTCTTTACCTCGCTATGATGTCTTTGCATACTGTGAAATGGAGTTTGGTGTGTTGATTTGGTCCAGAACACGTTGCTGCTGAGGGCCGTGCCGGGACTGAACGAGCTCGGCAAGGCCTTGTTAGGTAATTGAGTTCGGGAATGCCTTTGTTTAGATTTTGTCCTTTTTCTCGTTGTTGTGCTTTGTTTCGGGGATAACCTAATCCACTTTAACTTAACTTGTTTCATGATTGTGAAATTCCAGTAGAAGTCCTAAAATCCATGATGAACTTGTCCCACCTTGAACGTGACGAGTTATTCTATAGTCGTAATTATGCCTTTGGCTGTTAATAAAGAAATAGTGATATCATCCTCTCTCCTTCTATGTTTGGAGCCCGCCATTTTTCCACTGTACCAGATTACGTCTTCATTCTTGTTTAGCGAGGAAAACTGGTTCGTACCGCAAAGGGAACTTTATAATTTTTTGGTTAAATACCGTAAACAAGCCGCTTCCTTTAGAGGTAGTTTCAGCTTAAGTCGAAGGCGCCTCCAAAAGAGGAAAGCTTTATGTAGAGATATATTTCATGTTTATGTATATTTTTATCTATTTCCTTTTCCTCTGTCTACTTTATGTAATTTGCTCATAGGTCTCTCCCTATATAAGAGAGCCTAGGGCTCAAGGAATAAACAACTCTCTATTTTTCTAACATGGTTTCAGAGCGACGGTCCTAAACCGGAGCTCTTGTACCGAAACCCTAACCCTAATCCCACCTAAAACCTCTCGCGCGCCACCTTGAGCCTCGCCACCGGCACGTTGCCTTGTCGCCCAGCCGCCTAGGGCCTTGCGACCCCGTCACCCACGTCGCCTCGGGCCTTGCGGCCCCGCCGCCATGCTCCTACCGCCAGGGGTGCTGCCGCATCTCTCTCTAAAGGGGCCCCGCCGCCGCACCTCTTACTTTTAGAGGTGCTGTCGTTCCTTTCCTCAAGAGGCTTCCTTCCGCGACCCTGTCATCCTTCGGCTACCAACACCACGTCTCCGTGTTGATGGGTTTGGTTGCGTAAGTCTACACATGCAACCAAACCTCTTCATGTCAGTGTAGACCAAAGTTTATCTAGTCTATAACCCAAGTCGTCTCTAGTCATCATGTCAGAAAGCAAGGTAGATATCCCCACCACGGGCGTCTTCAGAGGTCCTGCATCTATTGTGAAGATGGATGGGTCGAACTACGAATTATGAGCCATGCAGTTCATGAGCCTAATGAAGTCGATGGGTAAGAAACATATTCTTATCGAGGAAGAGCCGACGGAGAAGACATGGTTGTATGCCTCATGGGAGGCTGATGACGCATATGTTCAGGTCTGGTTGTCTGGTACCTTGATTCTAGACATTGCAAAAGATGCCTTGCATTAGCCCACTGCCAAAGCCATGTGGGACATTCTTTGCAGCCACGTATTTACAGGTCAAGAATGAGACAAAAATTCTATAGCTTCAGCATGACATCTTCATTATAAAGCAGTATGGTCGACCCCTGCATGCTCATTACACTGCATTGCGGGGAATGTTTGAGAAGCTTCATAGCTTCATGCCCCTCACAACTACTCCAGAGCAGATGAAGACATACTGGAATGTCACGATGGTGGGTGTCTTTCTAGCCTCTCTAGATTCACAGTATGAGCTGTTTCTTCTCAGATTCTGGCATATGCTACCATTCCTCCCATGGAGGAGGCTTTTCGTAAATTGAGCTGGATCAATATCTCAAGCCCTGCTCTAGTGTCAAATTCTTCTGCTATGGCGGCCTCTCGTCGAAGAGGTAGCCCATCTCAATTCAGTGGACGGGGACCATATGGTAGAGGTGGATGTGGTCGTGGACCACCTTGTACTTACTATCATCGATCTGGTCATACCGAAGATACATACTACTCCAAGCATGGTTTTCCAGCATCTGCCCGCATAACAGAACATATTCAGCATCATAGCACTCCACCCGCATTAGATCAACGGTATGATGAACTTGTGTCTCAACTTCGAGATATCATGGTCCCAGCCAGTACTCCACCTGTTTCAGAGAACAGCTCGGATATTGCTGCTACTGTAGGGGATAGTACCTCAGGTAGTGCTCATACCTCTACTTCTCAACATGATTCAAGTATCTCGGAATGGATTATAGATTCGGGTGCAACACATCATTTGTGTAGAGACAGAAATCAGCTCATATCCTACAAGCAAGTTTCTCCAGGAAAGACATTGATCACATCATATGGGATATTCTCCCATCACAGGACAGAGGGAGATTACCTTGATGCCATCTATGCAGTTGCAGAATTTGTTGCATGCCCCTAATTTCTCAACGAATTTACTGTTGATTAGTCAGATGGCTAAGGATTTACATTGTCGAGCAATATTTGACCCATCCTCTCTTGTATTCAGGACATTATTACGACCAGAGTGATTGGGTGTGGCCGTGAGCAGGACGGGCTATATCGACTGGTCCAAACATCATATGCTGGAGCACCCTCTCATTCTACTGGGCATGTCTCTCCTTACCTATGGAATCTACGCTTTGGTCATCTTCACATCAGAAACTGCGTCAAATCCTTCCCCAGATCTCACCTTGCTCGTCGTTCAATTGTGAAGCATTTCAGTTAGGGAAGCGTCACTGGTCTGTCTTCCCTAGTCGTCAGAATCGGAGCAATAGCTCCCCGTTTGAGTTTTTCCATATAAACATTTGGGGTCCAAGTCGTGTTCCCGATCATCAGGGACACATGCTCTATTTAATTGCTGTGGATGATTCAATCTTCTGTCTTGGATTTTCTTGTTGAAGAATAAATCAGAAGCGAGCAATGCTATTATGAATTTTATTAAAGAAGTGCAGAATGTTTTTTCCACCTCTGGCAAAATTGTGCGAACTGATAATGCTCCTGAATTCTGTACCCATATACTATCTCAATTCTTTTTATCTCACGACATCCTTCATCAAACATCTTGTTCTTACACGTCCCAACAGAACGGTGTCGCAGAAAGAAAGCACCGTCACCTTTTTGATGTCACTCATACTCTCCTTGTCCAAAGTTGTGCACCTTATTCATTCTGGGGTGATGTGGTTCTCACAGCATGTTACTTCATTAACTGTATGCCCTCATCGATACTGGGAGAGAAGAAACCTTTCTCCATTATTTTTCCTGACAAGGAGTGGTTCTCTCTTACCCCTCGTATTTTTGGGTCCGTTGCGTTCGTCCATCAGCTGTCTTCAAGGATTGACAAGCTCTCTCCTAGGGCTGTCAAATGCGTTTTTGTCGGGTATTCCAGGACTCAAAAGGGTTATCTTTGCTATGATCCGTTACACATTAGGTATTATGTTAGTGTAGATGTCACATTTTTTGAGTCAGTCATGTTCTTTTCTCCTACAGTTGATAGATTGGCACCATCAAATTCAGATGATGAGATCTATATTCCTCCTCCCCCATGTACCCACTATCACCTCCACCACCACCTCCACCACCACCACCTCCACCAGCATTACCTCCTCCCATTATTTTGGTTCCTCCTCTACCACATCACTACAGTCGACGACCAACCCCTGTTCATGATCATGGTCAATCATCCAACATGCCCCAAGTTTGTTATGACAATATTACTTCTAATAATAGGTATGATGGTGTTTCTCAGCAGGGGTTATTTCAGGAAGGAGATGATCAGGCAGGTGGCACAGATAATGCAGAACATGATTTGCCTATTGCTCTGAGGAAGCAGAAGCGTTCATGTGCGTCATATCCGATTGCTTCTCATGTCATCTTTGAGCATCTGGCGGGTGACTTCAGGAGGTTTGCAGTTTCTTTGTCTGCTGTGGACATACCACGGGCATACAAGGAGGTAGTGAATGATAGTAGATGGTGTCTGGCTATGGAGGAAGAGATGGCGACTCTGCAATCGAGAAGTACTTGGAGCCTTGTTCCAGCTCCCACTGGGGCATCTACAGCAAGTTGTAAGTAGGTATTTACAGTAAAGCAAATGCAGATGGTAGCATTGATAGGTACAAGGCTCGACTGGTTGCCTGCAGGTTTACTCAGACGTACGGGGTGGATTATCTTGACACATTTTCTCCAGTTGCTCGTCATTCTACCTTACGGATTCTTTTATCTGTTGCCGTGTTTCGAGATTGGCCCTAGTTTCAGTTGGATGTCAGGAATGCTTTTTTGTATGGTGATCTTCAGGAAGAAGTCTACATGCAGCAACCACCAGGGTTTGCTGCTGAGGGGGAGTGTTCATAGGTATGTAGACTTCAAAAGGCAATCTATCGCCTTAAGCAGAGCTCGAGAGCTTGGTTCCAGAAGCTCTCAGATTTGTTTGAGAAGCAAGGGTTCAAACGATCGAATGCAGATAATTCTCTTTTCGTACAGAGGACCTCCAGAGGTACGACTGCTATTATGGTTTATGTTGACGATATACTTATTACAGGAGATGATATGCAAGTAGTAAAAAGAGCAAAAGAATTTCTGGGCCGTGAATTTTTACCAAGGATCTAGGAACTCTTAGATACTTTCTGGGATTGGAGTTTGCCAGAAATCAACAAGGGATTGTGATGACTCAGAGAAAATATGTCACTGACTTGCTAAGTGACACGGGTATGCTTGGATGTCGACCCGCTACTACACCCATGTATCCGAGCATGAAGCTGTATCATGATAATACTGATGAGGTTGACAGGAGAAGATACATGGAATAGGTGGTAAAGCTTCTTTATGTTACCACTACCAGACCTGATATTTCATTTGCAGTCAGTCGAGTGAGTCAGTTCATGGAACAACCTCGTCAGGTACATATGAATGCCATACAAATGATACTATCTTAAATCATCTCCAGGTGCAGGCTGCTATTTAAAAAGGGTGGCACTATTACTATCTCAGCATGCACAAGCGTAGACTATACAGGGTGCCCCAAGGATAGGAAGTCTACATCAGGATTCGCTATATTTGTTGGAGAGTCACTTGTTTCATGGAAAAGTAAGAAGCAAACCGTTGTTGCTAGATCTAGTGCTAAATCTGATATAGAGCTATGGCCCAAGCATACACAGAAGTGATGTTGGTCCGAGCAGTCCTTACAGATATATATATAGATGTTCCTCTTCCCATGTCGCTGAAACGCGACAATCAGGATGCCTTATTCATTGCTAATAATCCAACATTTCACGAGAGGACAAATCACATAGAGGTTGATTGCCATTATATACGTGATATGATCCAGAAGGGCTTCATTTCTACATCCCATGTAAGCTTAGAAGACCAGACGGCAGGCATTTTCTCCAAAACGTTTCTTGGGGGGGGGGGTCCTTCCAGAAGTGTTCATCCAAGTTGAGCCTGATAGATATCTATGCTCCATCTTGAGGGGGATGTAGAGATATATTTCTTGTTTATTTATCTTTTTATCTATTTCCTTTTCCCTTGTCTACTTTATGTAATTTGCTCATAGGTCTCTCCCTATATAAGAGAGCCTACGGCTCAAGGAATAAACAACTCTCTCTATTTTCCCTACACTTTAGTTCAAGGTTATTTAAGCCACCCTTTTGGATGGTGACTTAATGCGGACTGAACTATAGCCGCCTCTATAAGAGACGACTTAATCTAAGACCTAAGCTGCCTGATACAAGACTAGAACCAATGGCCCCATGGTGCTATTGCTGGTCCTACTATTGTGTTACTACTGGTCCTGCCTTGTTACCATGGGCAAGAACCTATACTTATACGGGCTGCATTCAACTGTTCAAGTCTCGAGGAAAGAAAGGATTCATTAATTACTTAAGGTTTCATTCACCACGAAATGTAAATGCTATACATTAAAAATAAATGGTGAAACCTTCTCCCATTATAAGTAGAGTCGGCTACATGGATTCTTGCTCAAATCCATGTTGAAAAATTAGACTATTTTTTACGCTGGTTGTCGGCTACCTAACGCAACCCCCACAAGAAGAGATTTGAACCCTGGTCTTTTGGGTGATAGTAACAGTGCACTACCACCAGACCATTGAAGTGTGTGCATCAGTCCGGACAAAAATACATCAGTGCCGCCCCTTTCTCTGTTGTATTGCAGTTTTACTGGTTTTGCCATTGAACCTTGTGCCTTGGGTGATCTCCTTTCAAAGCCAGTGAGTAGTTGACCAGATTGATCTATGTGGGCGATATGTGATGTGTCCTTGTTGTCGGGGCCACCCACATCTAATGATGGGAAGGGACTGTACTGGAATAGTGTATTGGGAATTTGGGTGATTGTGAAAATGTTTGCAAAAGGAAAACAATGTGGTTTTGTTGGGTGGTGAGAACGACATAGAGAAAGATCCTTGGAACGGCACGAGAAAGCGTGCGTTGAGAATTAACATGCCTTCATTCTTTTTGGTTTTGATATTTTTGGATTCTTAACACCAAAGGCTGTTTAGCTTTTGAAGAGGGTTCAAAAAGTCATGGGTAGTAATGTTATGGTTCCTAGGTTTATGGATGTAGTATTTAGAAAGATCAGTGTTGCAATTCAAAAAGGACTAGCGGTGCAAATTGTTGCTCTCTTGTCTCCTATTTCGATGTAATTCTTTCTTGTAAAATTTATATATTTATTTAAAAGGTTGTAATAAAAAAGGAATTTGCGTATCATCAAGATATGGATTAGATTTGTGGAAGATATTATAAGAAATGCAGGATGAGGAGCCAGGATGTTGAGGGTGGTAGCCACTTTTGAGAATTTGTTCAGATACTGGAATGAAAGTTTGTTTAAAATCGGTCGATTCTTGTTATCCAATCACCTTTAGTCAGAGGAAAGCCGAACCCTGTCAGAGTTCAGTGTTGCATTAATGAAATCATTTTAAGTGTAATCAATTACTTCTCGACCCATGATATCTTATTATCCTATTGAGGCTTTACACTTTTTCCAAAAATATATTGAGGCTTTAAACTTTTAAATATTGCAGGACCAGTTGCAGAGCAGGTCATGGTTTTGGATAATATAGGAACCTCTGTTTTGGTGGCTGAGAATCAGGTCGGGATTTTAGCCGTTCTGTGAAGTGCTTGTTTTTCTAATGGGCATCAAGTTGTGAATGGACAGTCATCTGAAAACAGCCGATACTGCAAATATAAATATTTTAATACAATTAGAGTTATAAAATCTTGGGCATAGGGCTTTGTTAAGCAGAAATTTGCGTTTCTTAAGCAGTGGTTTCGAGTCATAGCAATAAATGTTAATGATGCATGTAAAAGCTCTGTGTTCATGAATGTTTGGTTTCCTTTTGTAGAGCACTTCATCGAAATGGCAAGTAATCCTTTTTTCCGGAAAGAAAATAAAGATTTGCAGTGTAATACTAACATTTTGAGAACCGGAAAGAAAAAAAAGCTTTGCATTTTAATAGTAACATTTTGGGAACCAGAAAGAAAATAAAGCTTTGCAGTGTAATAGTAACATTTTGAGAACCGTTTTAGAATTAGTAGAATCATCAGTATAGCGAGCTTCCTTTGCACAGTCTAATACGTGAAATTGTTTATGGGAACAGTCTCTTTGTTCTTAAAATACATGAAGTTGCGAAAACAGATATTTCTTAAATCTCAACAAATTTGAAAAGACCCTTTCTATAAATTCATAGATATAGTTAACTGTATCTTTAACTGCATTATGTCTTCACTTGTACTTTTAAAGCATGCACTTAGGCATTGTAGAAAAGTTGCTGTTATTGTGAGCCCCGTAGCAGCATTACCAGTTATTTCGGTGCCACTTCGCCTCTTTCCCAGATTCCCCATTGCTATCTGTTAATGCAGAATTTCTCAATAGTTTTCTGCTTTTCCTGCCTATATCCATGCTGCAGTTTCACCTTTCCATCTGCCACATGCTTCTGTATTTATCGTAAAATCAAGTAGATCTTAGCCTCTTCTCACACGGTTACTAATACGAAGAATTGAATATCTTTAATTCTACCCTCTCGAAGCCCTTCTTGTATAATTGGAACAACAAACAACTAGAGATGTACATCGTAGACAACTTTATTTGACGGGGAGAAATAATTAATATTCCATTTCCAGAGAGATGCTTTTTCAAGCCCAACGAATTTATCGGGTAAATTTATTCAAAAGAATTAAATCCTCAATCTGAAGGTTCCGTGACAGATCGTTCTTAATCAGCTTTAGGTAAACTGGTTACCATGAAGGTGACAGAGATATCAAATAGAGAAAGCACTCACGGAGTATTTTAAGACATGGTAATTTGCAAAGTTCGAACCCCGGTCAATTGGGGTGAAGGGACACTGTTAAAACACGAGGCAGTTGAATTGAGTTCAATTGACAAATGGACTTTTGATTTTAGAGTGGAAAGGATGGTTGCTGGATGTGAATGTTGGAGTTATCTAGTTAAGTTAAACAGATAACACGATCCCTCTAAGATCCAAATAACTATTTCTATCTTGTTTAACCTCACAATGCTTATGAACGTGACGTGTGAGTTGGTAGACCTATGAACAGATCCTTGCACTATCTTATTTACTTGAGAAGAATATAGTAAAGATATGACCTCATTGGATCTGTGGAGTAGAACGGTCGTCATACGGTCATCATGTCATCTCAAACCACGTTACATCTTGGTATTCCTGGTGCTATACTTAAGGTTTACATTCTTTTATATATTTTCAACTTGGTATTAGAGTAAGTTTATGCTACGGATTTTCTTGATCTCGAGGTTAGTCAATGCTAGGGTTTCATCTTGATGCCTCTGTTCTAGAGGTCTCTTTTACTTTAATCATATTCTTTTCCCAGTTCCTCAAAGATTGCGAAATTTCTCAAAGTTCAGGTAGACGCGTCATTGGAGAAAGACCACCATACGAGGCTGCCAGAGCAAGAAGCACGAGGAACATGATGGCACATGGTTGTATGGGGCAAGAGATTATTGCAATATGGAAAAGGACAGTGGGAGGTTGAACTCTACGTAAAGAAAAGGGATGCTGAAGGCATTGTGAGTTTTCCATGACTGTGAGGAAGAATTCTTGCATGGGTGATAAATTGAGGCAACATGCACATGGTGGAATGTGGTGTATATATGTGTACACATGGCATCATAGTCATAGACATACATTGCGAAGAAACAATGCATAATGATGCATGTGTAGGTGACAATGCTGGGAGGTGTTCAAGCGAGCGATGAGACAGTCATGCATGGGACAAAGCAACATTCCAAATATAGTCTTATATGATAGTATATGCATATTTTGTACATTCTCCGAATTGCATATTCCTCAGGCGGTCATTATGTAGTCTACGCACATAATTGGACTGCATGAACCATGTTAATGTGACTTGAATCCTAACTACTTATTGGGTTGCTGATGTGGCTGATCCGTGTCCTGGCTTCTGATTGGCTGAGAGCTGTTGGACCAGGATTGTTGACATGTCTGATCTGTGTCCTGCCTTCTGATTGGTTGAGAGCTGTTGGGCAAGGATTGCTGACATGTGTAATCTGTGTCCTGGCTTCTGATTGGCTGGGAGCTGTTGGGATGGATTGCTGAATACAAATGGTGTTCCTCTGTTGCAGTATAAAAGGGGCCCCAAGGCCATCAGATACTGCATCCTCAATTCTGATCCTGTTTCTCATCCCATATCTGTACCTTCTCAGTACCCTCTGTATTACATCTTTCTCCATATAGTGAAACCGATCGCCGCCGCCCAAGGACGTAGCCCATTTACGGGTGAACCTTGTAAATCCTTGTGTTTGCGTCTTGCTTGTTTGATCGTGTTTGTTTGTATTTGCTTCCGCATTCGCAACAAACTGGTATCAGAGCTTCAAGTTCCGTCAGGATCATCCAGTAAGATGGCGTCACACAATCTGAAGATCGAGAAATTCACAGGGAAGAATGGATTCAATCTATGGCAGATCAAGATGCGCGCCCTTCTGAAGCAGCAGGGCATCTGGGCACCGTTAGATCAAGAGTGGGCGAAGGCACTCGAGCCGTCCGAGTTGATGGTGCAGGAAGAGAAGGCGCACTCGACGATCATGCTGTGTTTGGCGAGCGAGATTATCGCGGAGGTTGCCGATGAGGATTTCACGGCCGGTCTGTGGTTGAGACTCGAAAGTCTATACATGACTAAGTCTCTGACCAACAAGCTGCTCTTGAAGCAACGTCTGTTCTCTCTCCGCATGCAGGAAGGTACATCTCTTAAAGAACATCCAGATCGCTTAAATACATTGTTGATGGATTTAAGAATGAAGATGAGGATGCTGCCTTGATTTTATTGGTTTCTCTTCCATTATCGTTTGAAAATTTTGTTCAATCGTTCATTGTGGGAAGAGAGTCAATAACTCTAGAGGAGGTTCGCGTGAGTCTGCATACGCGTGAACTTCGGCATATGTCTACCGGCAAGCAGGACTCTAACGTTGCAGGTTTGGTTATGACTCATGAGAAGAGTCATGCCAGTTCTAGCTACACAAAGAAGGGAAAGCAGAAGGCCAAGTTGAAGAATCACAATGCTAGGGACATCTGCAATTACTGCAAGGAACATGGACATTGGAAGAAGGACTGCCCGAAGAAGAAAGGGAAAGCTACGGTTGCTGCCGTAGCTCATGGAGGCGTAGATTCTGAAGATGATCTGGTTCTCACCGTCACAGATCAGAAGACGACGGATAATACCTGGATTCTTGATTCAGGCTGTTCCTACCATATGACTCCCAATGAAGATTGGTTCTGCACCTATGAGAAGATAGATGGTGGAAACGTCATCATGGGGAATGATGCAGCGTGCAAGATTATAGGAATTGGCTCTGTGAAGATCAAGATGCACGATGGAGTCGTGAGGACGGTGACAGAAGTACGTCATGTTCCTGATCTGAAGAAAAACCTGATATCACTTGGAGTCTTGGACTCTAAAGGATACAGGTACAACGCTGAAGGTGGAGTTATGCAGGTTGCCAAAGGTGGGGTTGTTGTCATCAAGGGCAACAAGCAGAAGACACTGTACGTCTTGCAGGGGTCTACATTTACTGGCTCTGTTGCAGTGGTGTCCCAAGTCGACAGATCAGAGTCAAAATTGTGGCATATGCGGCTGGGACACATGAGTCAGTTGGGGATGAATATCCTCATTCAGAAAGGCCTCATCGGAGATCTCAAGGGATCCAAACTGGAGTTCTGTGAGCATTGCATGTTGGGAAAACAACACAAGAAGCAATTCAGTAAAGTTATCCACAGGACGAAGGAGACGCTCGACTACATCCATGCCGACTGTTGGGTCCTTCACGGGTCCCATCTTTAGGAGGTGCCAGGTATTTTCTGTCTATTATTGATGATTACTCCAGGATGGTGTGGGTGTACATGATGAAGCACAAGAGCGAGGCATTTCAGACATTCAGGCAGTGGAAGATCTTGGTGGAGAACCAGACTTCTAAGAAGGTAAAGCGTCTTCGTACAGATAATGGATTGGAGTTCTGTTCGTCAGAGTTCAATGAGTTCTGCAAAGAGGAGGGTGTTGCGAGACATCTCACCGTCAGAGATACGCCACAGCAGAACGGAGTTGCTGAACGAATGAACATGACGCTTCTGGAGAGAGCAAGGTGCATGCTCTCCAATGCTGGACTTGGTAGAGCATTCTGGGCTGAAGCTGTGAATACAGCTTGTTACTTGGTGAATCGGAGTCCCGCATCTGCCATTGGTTGCAAAACACCTATGGAGGTATGGTCTGGTAATCATGCTGATTATTCTATTTTACGAGTCTTTGGTTGTGCTACCTATTATCATGTTAATGGAGGAAAATTAGAACCAAGGGCAAAGAAAGGGGTGTTTACAGGCTATGGTGCAGGAGTAAAGGGGTACAGAATCTGGTCTCCTTCTGAGCATAGAATTATTGTTAGCAGGAATGTTACTTTTCATGAGAATTCCATGCTTCACTCGAGTAGTAAGTCTATTGATGCAGGGACAAGTGATGATGTGCCCGAACAGGTGGAGTTCGAACTGACACCAAGTAGTGATCACACTACTTCTAATCAGGCTGCTGCTGAACGGCCTGAAGCTGAGCAACCGGAGGAGAGGCAACCAAGTGTTGCTACTGATCGGCCTCGAAGGGAGATACATCCGCCGCAAAGATACAGATTTGAAGACATGGTTGCATTTGCACTACATGTTGCGGAGGAGACAGAGTCTCCAGAGCCCTCCACTTACAGGGAGGCAATATCTGGTGCAGAATCCGGGCAGTGGATTGCTGCTATGGGTGAGGAGATGGAGTCTCTTCACAAGAATCAAACATGGGAGCTCGTCAAATTGCCAAAGGGGAGGAAAATTGTTGGATGCAAATGGGTCTTCAAGAAAAAGACAGGAATCTCAGGCAACGAAAGCATCAGAGACAAGGCACGTCTAGTTGCGAAGGGTTACAGTCAGAAGGAAGGTGTGGATTACAACGAGATATTCTCTCCCGTTGTAAGACATACATCCATCAGGGTGCTACTAGCTCTTGTAGCACATCAAGACTTGGAGCTGGAGCAGTTAGATGTGACGACAGCTTTCTTGCATGGTGAACTCGAAGAAGACATTCTTATGAGTCAGCCGGAGGGATTTATATCTCAGGGTAAGGAAGATCATGTGTGCAGATTGAAGAAGTCCTTGTATGGGCTTAAGCAATCTCCTAGGCAGTGGTACAAAAGGTTTGACAGCTTCATGATTGATCATGGGTTCAATAGGGGCCCATATGATTGTTGTGTTTACCACAGGAAGTTGGAGGATGGCTCCTTCATTTTTTTGTTACTGTACGTCGACGACATGTTGATTGTTGCCAAGCAGAAGAGTACCATAAATGATCTGAAGAAGCTCCTTAATTCAGAGTTTGACATGAAGGATCTTGGTGCAGCAAAGAAGATTCTAGGGATGGAGATAATTAGAGATCGTCCAGAAAAGGAACTTTTCTTATCTCAGAAGAACTACGTTGAGAAAGTTCTGATGAGATTTGGGATATCTACAGCAAAGCCTTTAGGTACTCCATCCGCTTCGAACATTCATCTTTCTTTTTCTTTCGCACCACAGTCAGACACGGAGAAGGAACACATGTCACGTGTTCCCTATGCTAACGCAGTTGGGAGTCTTATGTATGCCATGGTATGCACAAGACCTGATATTGCTCACGCTGTGAGCGTTGTTAGCAGATTCATGGGCAACTCAGGGAAGGAGCATTGGCAGGCAGTCAAGCGGATTTTCTGCTATCTGAGAGGAACATCAGACATTGGCCTTATTTATAGAAGTGATTCAGAATGTTTAGTTGCTGGATATTCAGATTCAGACTATGCTGCAGATGTCGATGGAAGGAGATCAATGACCGGCTATATTTTCACTTTGGGGACTTCGGTCATCAGTTGGAAGGCTACCTTGCAACCATCAGTTACTTTGTCTACTACAGAGGCAGAGTACATGGCTTTGACAGAGGCTGCAAAGGAAGGCAGCTGGCTAAAGGGCTTAGTTGGAGATCTCGGTCTTCAACAAGACCAGGCTATAGTATATTGTGACAGTCTCAGTGCGATATGCTTAGCCAAGGATCACGTGCATCATGAAAGAACCAAGCACATCGATGTCAGATATCACTTCATTCGTTCTGAGAAGAGGATCAAAGTAAAGAAGATCGGCACAACAGATAATCCAGCCGATATGTTCACAAAGGCGGTTCCTGGGAGTAAGTTCAAACATTGTTTGGATTTGCTCAATGTCGATAGTTGGAAGTAGCCCCAAAAGGGGCTGACGGCGGCATGGCGAAGCTTGACAAAGCTTCTCAGAGGATACAATTCAAGGTGGAGATTGTTAATGTGACTTGAATCCTAACTACTTATTGGGTTGCTGATGTGGCTGATCCGTGTCCTGGCTTCTGATTGATTGAGAGCTGTTGGGCCAGGATTGCTGACATGTCTGATCTGTGTCCTGCCTTCTGATTGGCTGAGAGCTGTTGGGCTAGGATTGCTGACATGTGTAATATGTGTCCTGCCTTCTGATTGGCTGGGAGTTGTTGGGATGGATTGCTGAATACAAATGGTATTCCTCTGTTGCAGTATAAAAGGGGCCCCAAGGCCATCAGATATTGCATCCTCAATTCTGATCCTGACTCTCATCCCATATCTGTACCTTCTCAATACCCTCTGTATTACATCTTTCTCCATATAGTGAAACCGATCGCCGCCGCCCAAGGACGTAGCCCATTTACGGGTGAACCTTGTAAATCCTTGTGTTTGCGTCTTGCTTGTTTGATCGTGTTTGTGTGTGTTTGCTTCCGCATTCGCAACAAACCACTTATACGGCTGCATAAGTGACTGAGTCTGGCATGTATTGGATGTGATCTAGATCTGGATCCATTTTGGATGATTCGAAATAAAGTCTACAAGAAAATCCTACCTACCCTTTTCCTTGTAACCCTCAACTTTGTTAACCATATCCTCCTTCAAGTAGTCCTGCCTCCTCTATGATGATGTGCATCGTGTTGCCCGCACAATGTTTCTTTGCCTAATGTCTCCTCGTGCTACTTGCACTACCTTATCCGCTATGCTGTTTTTATTTTTCAGTTTACATGTTCTCTTTTCCTTTTTGATTATAAGGATAAAACATACCCATCTTAAGTCACTCGCATATTAGTGTATCCTTAGCTCGCATGCATATATGTTACGAGCTTTAAAGAAGACATCAAAAGATTAATGACCCGTGTTTCTAAACTATTGCATGATTGATCATTTGAAAATTAATTTTATTGCATGATTGATCGACCAACTTTGACATCTTATCGATCATTTGACAATTAGTTTTATTGCATGATTGATCAACCATTAATCTATACCTGATTGATCATCTAGTAATTGGAAAGGCCTAAAAATCAATCTCTCCAGGTCCTACTGTATGGATATTAGATCCAACCCAACGAGACGAACCCAACGCAGCTTGTTTCGTCAGAATCGGATGCAGTTCCAAATTGTTATGAATTTTAGAAGTACAAAGGGATGAAGTCGGTTAACATGTCATTAACCCTTAATCACCATTATTAGCATTAATTAATCATGATTAATGAAACTAATAATGATTAAAGGTACTAATCATGATTAATAAATATTAATTATATATTAGTAGATATTAAACACTGTTAAAACTAATTAATCATGATCAGTGCTAATTAATCATGATTAGCACTAATGAAGCATCATTTGGGAAACCATGTAAGCTTGGACAAAACCATGGGCTGGATAGACCATGGTTTTGGCGATGAAGGGGCGACTGACTGGCACTGTACTGCGCAACATGCAGACAATGATTCACCGATCTTGCTGACTGGGCGTCGATTGGGATGACACGTAGGCATCCCAAAGGCCTATAAGTACCCCCACCCCTTCATTCTCTACTACTTCCATTCCACAACCAACCTAGGGCTAGGGTTGGGAGGCTGAGAGAAGGGGAGGGAGTCATGGAAGAAAAGCTAGTGAAGCGCTGTCGAGAAGAAGAGGAGAAGGAAAACAGAGCGCTCCTCTTCTTAATGGCTTTGGGAAAGAGGTAAGTGGATCCTTTTAATTATGTTTTGATCCATTTCTTCGAAGATGTATTTTCTTTCGAGTTTCTCTAGATATAAAGGGGAAACTCTATCGAAATTTTTCTTAAAATATCACCCGATATAATGGGAGACTTTGCCGAAATGTTCCTTGGAATATCGCCCGATATGAGTGGAGATTTTGTCGAAATTTTTCTTGGAATATCACCCGATATAAGGGGAGACTCTGCTGAAATTTTGAGAAAATTCATATTCTTCGTTGTTGAGGGAAAAGAATTCATTGCATTATGAGATGCCCTAGGGTTCTCTTATATATGAGGGGAACCTATTGGGCAAACTACAAGAAGAAGAAGAAAGAAATAGAAAATAAGAAAACAATAATAAATATACGAGGGTTTTAATCACTTATGCCCCTCCGAGATCTCGCAATTTCAGTTATGCCCCTATCTTTTTGGTAATATCACTTGTGCCCCTCACTTCTTTCTCCGTTACCACTTGTGCCATTCCGTCAGATTGACCGTCAATGAGTTGACTTAATCATGGTTTTTTCAAACCTTGGTGCAGTTAAGAGGGGTATTATTGTCCAGACATCTTCTTCATCTTCTTCCTCCTCCATTTGCTCTTCTTCCTTTCTCTTCATAATTTCTCTTTCTTAGTGACGTCTTCATGCATCCATCGAATCTCTAAAATTTTTGCATTTTCACGGATATATCACTCATTACAGATCAAACGGTGAATTTTATTGATTTTTTTGATAATTTTTTATGAATCAATTAATCAAAAATTTATCAAAATTTAACAAAAAAACCCAACTTCAGTTTCAGCCACAGGCAGAGGAGGAGGGCGGAAGGAGGGCACGGGGGAGGGGGAGGCGTAGGGGACGAGGACGACACGGGGCGGGGGCGACGGGGCGACCTGGGGGTAGGGGCGGCGGTGCGACATGGGGGCAGGGGCGGTGAGGGGAGGTGCGGGGGGCGGAGGCGACGAGGGGAGGGGGGAGGGGGGGAGGGGGGAGGTGCCAAGGGGTGAGGGCGACGGGGGGAGGGGGTGTGGGGGGCGAAGTGGGGAGGTACGGGGGTGAGGGCGATGGGGGGAGGGGGTGTGGGGTGCGGAGGGGGGGGTGCGGGGGGCGAGGGTGACAGGGGGGGTGCGGGGGGCGGAGGGGGGTCCCCGTCGGAGCTGCTCCAGTTCCTGCATCCCCTCCAACTCCGAGCTGCTCCTGCTCGACCTGGCAACCTGCTCCTGCTCCTGCTCGACATGGCCCCCTCCAGCTTCATCGGTGACCAGAATCCCTCCCCTTCCATCCCCGCTGTCCTTGCAACCTCGTGCACGAGGTTACCACCGGAGCTGTCGCCTATCAGGAACACGCGGGAGACTCGTGGTGTTGGGAAGCTCGGAGGACGTGGGGTGTCAGGCGAGGAAGAGGAAGAGGATGTGGGAGGAGGAGGAAGAAGTGCTTGGACATTTCAGCCCAATTTTTAAAAGTAATTCCTATTGTATCCTTAAAGTTAACGTCCGTTTGTGTTGGAGATGGACGACAACTAACCCGAGGGACACAAGTGATATATTGGCAAGAAGTGAGGGGCACAACTGATATTACCAAAAAGATAGCGGCATAACTGAAATTGCGAGATCTCGAAGGGGCACAAGTGATAAAAATCCAATATACTAATATCTCAACACTCCCCTCAAGCTGGAGCATAGATATCGATCAGACTCAGCTTGGAACTACATCTCTGATAAGGTCCTCTAGCTAGGGCCTTTGTAAGTACATCTGCCATCTGGTCTCTAGAGCTGGCATGCGTAGTGGCGATAAGACCCTTCTGTATCATGTCACTAGTGTAGTAACAATCCATCTCTATGTGCTTCGTTCTTTCATGAAAGGCTGGGTTGTTGGCAATGAAAAGAGCAACCTGATTATCACATTGGAGGTGCATGGAAAGAGATAGTCAGGTTAGTAAGTACATATCTGACCCACATCATCTCTGTACTAGCTTGCGCCATGGCCCTGTATTCCAACTCAACACTTGATCTGGAAATCACAATCTGCTTCTTACTCTTCCCTGAAACAAGAGAATTCCCTATGAACACAACAAAGCCTGAAGTAGACATTCTATCCTTTGGACACCCAGCATAATCTGCATCTGCACGTGCTGTAACTGAGAGAGATGTGCTTCTGCCGAAAAGGAGTCCTGTACCAGGTGAAGTCTTCAAGTATCTCAGAATCATATGGACTGCATCCATATGTACCCGTCTGGGTTGCTCCATAAACTGACTCACTGCAAAGGATATGTCGGGCCAGGTAATAGTCACATACAGTAGCTTGCCAACAAGCTCTCTGTATCTCCTCTTGTTGACTTCCTCAATATCATCATCATAGAGCTTCATGCTCGGGTCAATAGGAGTAGTGGCAGGTCTGCAATTTATCATGCTTGTCTCTGAAAGAAAATCTGTAACGCATTTCCTCTGGGTCATCACAAGACCTCGCTGGTTCATGGCAAACTCCAGTCCAAGGAAATAACGTAAATGTACAAGGTCCTTGATCACAAACTGCTGACCTAGGAAGTCCTTGGCACCCTGAATGCCATGTTCATCATCCCCTATAACAATAATATCAATTACGTAAATAAGACTGACAATAGTACCTCTGTGGGTCCTCTGCACAAACAAGGAGTGATCGGTAGTTGATCTCACAAATCCCTGCTTCTCGTTTCAAATCCGAGAGCTTCTGAAACCATACTCTTGGACTTTGCTTAAGGCCATAGATAGTCTTGTGTAGCGTGCAAACCTTCTGACACTCCCCCTCAACAGCAAACTCAAGTGGCTGCTGCATGTAGACTTCCTCCTGTAGATCACCATAGAGGAAGGCATTCTTCACATCAAGCTAATAAGGGGGCCAATTTCGTGTCACAACAACAGAAAGTAGAGCACACAGAGTAGAATGTCTGGCAACTGAAGGGAAAGTATCTTAATAGTCCACCCCATATATCTGGGTGAACCCACGTACCACAAGTCTCACGTTATAATGATCTACGCTGCCATTCGTATGGTGTTTCACAGTGAACACCCATTTGCATCCATCAACAGATACATCAACTGGAGCAGAAACAAGACTCCACGTACCACGTGACTGTAGTGCATCCATCTCCTCCTCTATGGCTAACCTCCACCGACTGTCCTTTAGAGCCTCATGATATGTCGGTAGTAAATCCAGGGCTAATAGTGCTAAGATAAATCTCCTGAAATCCTCTGACAGCCTGCTCAAATAAACCTAGGTTGCAAGAGGATAAGTAACACACTTGCATCTCTATTTACGTAGAGTCATCACATCAAGATCATTTGTCAAGTCCTTAACCTGTGAGTTCCTCTTTTGAGAGGGCATCTGCTCATCCTGTATAGAATCCTGCTGCACAGACAACTCAGTAGTGCCATCAGTAGAAATAATGTGCTTATTACATACCTGAGGCATGCTAGATGACGAGTAAGACCTGTGAGCAGGGGGAACCGAGCAAAACCTGTGAGTGAAAATACATGGCAAAAACTTAGTCATAGGAGCATGTGTAAAGGCAGGAGTAGGTGTTGGTGGTGGTGGCTGAAGAGGTGGTGGTAGAGTAAGAGTAGAGGGAGGTGGAGGAACGACAGTAGGAGGTGAAGGCATATAGATCTCATCGTCAGATAGGGCTAGTCTGCCACCTGTAGGAGAAAAATACATAACAAACTCAAAGAAAGTATTGTCAGCACTGACAAAGTACTTCAGCCTTAGCAGATCAAAGCAACGGTACCCCTTCTAGGTACGAGAGTAGCCAACAAACACAAACTTGACAGCTCTAGGAGAGAGCTTGTCACGACCTGCAGAGACGTCATGAACAAAAGCAACAAATCCAAACATACGAGGTGTAAGGGAGAAAAGTTCCTTCTTGGGAAACGCAATCGAGAAAGAAATCTTCTCTCCCAACACAGACGAGGGCATACGGTTCACCAAATAGCATGCAGTAAGGACAACATTGCCCCAGTAAGAGTGAGGAGCACAACTCTGTATCAACAAGGTTCTGATCACATCAAGTAAGTGACAATGCTTGTGCTCGGCAACACCGTTCTGTTGAGAAGTATAGGCACATGAGATCTGGTGAACAATGGCAAGAGATCTAAGAAACTCAGAAAACTGTAAGTTGTTGAATTCTAAGGCATTATCAATGCGAAGATATTTGACATTAGCAGCAAAAATATTTTTTACTTCATTAATAAAATATTTGATCATATATCCAGCCTCAGACTTGTTCTTCAAATTAAAGACTCAGGAAAGTCTAGAAAAATCATCAACACCAAAATGATAAAAACGGTGTCCTTGATGATCAGGAACACAACTCGGACCCCATATATCTAAATGAAGGAGCTTAAACAACTGAGAACTGCTCTGACTCTGACGGGATGGAAAGGAGGAACGGTGGTGCTTCCCAAGTTGACATACCTCACACTGAAAGGAGGATCTCATGGAAATCTGAGGGAGAACATGACACAGCTTCTGCAGAGGATGGTGGCCAAAACGAAGGTGCCACATATATGGAGAGACTGGTCTAGTAGGTATAGTGGAAACGCTAACACGAGGAGGTTGGACCAGTGTAGAGTTCCTGCTGCTCACGACCACATACAACCATCCTGCTCGTGATTATGTCCTAAAACACAGGAGACGATGGATCAAAGATGGCACGACAATGCAGATCCTTAGTAATCTGACTATTGGAAAGTAAATTCATCTAAAAGTCAGGAGAATATAAAACACTCTGAAGACACATAGATGACGTCAGATGCACCTCCCCCTGTCTTGTAATTTGTAAGCGGTCGCCATTGACAATGACAACCCATCTTCTAGGTGGTATGGTCCATTGCTGCGGTATATTGTTGATATCATTTTTGTGAAGGGTGATGTTAGGGCGATGAAGGGTGTCATTGCTGAGCTTTTAGGTTTGGTCACCGTCCTGCATTTTAATGCTGCAACTACCAGGAACCACCTCTAGTGGGTAGCCGATGTAAATGATGGAGAAGATGGAGTAAAGACTTGCGACTAGGCAAGGATCGTGCTTGTCAAAAGGAGGGCTTTTAATTCTCAAGGTGGTATTGTATGGAATTGCGATTTTTTTTCCTATTGACATGGTTGCTTCCTGTGGTGGTTCATGGATGTTGGAGCCTTGGAGGCTTTAATGCACATGTTCTTTTAGGCTAGTTCCGTGGATCTGCAAGGGACGTCATTAGTGAATTGGGGAGGATGGAGGTCTAGCGAGTTGAGAACAAGGCTTTGTTTGCATCTGAGGTGGTGGTGCCGACCTCTCGTGTTGAATGCTCATGGCATCTATGTGACCACGACGGTCCTTTCAGTTCAGGTGGGAGTGATACGTGTGACATGGAACTTTTTGGAGGGGTGTTTGAATTGTCCTGCCCGCGGTCTTACATCTCCTCAGACATGTCTTGAGGAATACAGGAGGCTTTTGGTTTTGCTGGATGATTGGAGTGGTGGCAGTGTGATGTGTGATCGTTTTCCTCACATTTTTGCCCATATGGTGGATGGGGGATCTCTGTTGTATAGTGCTGGAACAACGGAGGATGGTGCCCACTGTTTCGCTCGGAATTGTCGGATCAGACTGCGGAAGAGTTTCTGTTTCTGGTGGTGTCTCTCCCACGATTGGGGGATTGCTTGATAGGCCAGACTTTGGACGTGAGTCGATGGGTCCTTCTCAGTTTGTAAGGCATTTATGGCCCTATTTGGTACTGTGATTTTTTACTTAGGGACAGTGTTCTTGGAGTACTATTAGATTTGGAAGCAGAAGATGCCTCTGTGGGTCAAGATCTTCTTTTGGCTGATGAGACAAGATTGTGTTATAATAGGGGCTTAAAGAGTCATATTTTTGTAGGGGGCAGATGGGTCATGTGAGCGGAGTGCTTTAAAGGGTTGAGGGTGTTGATTTTTTATTTTTTTATGCAGCTCCTTCATGAATGTCTGGGCAACATTTTGTCTGGATCAGGTGGCGACTGAGCATGCCTCAGCCTTCTGGAAGTCTACTAATCAACCTCATGGAGATGTGGAGCCTAAAAAGATTTAGGCTACAATCGTTTTGAGGTTCTTGTGGTTAACCAGAACTGTGATCATTTTTCTGCGTGGAGGTAATATGTTGATAATCTGGAGCATGTCAAGATCTCATAGGATTCTTGGTCCTTGTAATATTTCACTTTAAACTTGTGAATGCAAAAGTTTTTAAGCACACGTCTTTTTGACACTCCACCCTTTTTCTTTTAGAGAGCTTTCCGATCTTGAGGTTGATTGGGAGAAGTCGGTTTTTATTTCGTTCAGCTCATCCTAGGAGGATGCTGCGGCTTGTGGGCTGATTCTACGCACTCCACGTGCTGGGCTACCACTCACCTACTTGGGATTTCCTTTGACTTGTGGCAAGATTGGGAGGCGTGCCTGGAGCCTAATCATATTCCTTTTTTGTGATCACAAATTCATTAGTGCATATTTTGACTTTTGTTATGGATTTCCTTTTGACATCCATGATTGACAATACCATATGGTGACAAGTTTCCATATAAGATTGAGGGGGGGGGGGGTTGTGCAAGAAAGGAGTTCTCTTGCAGGAGAGGCGCCTTTTAAAGAAATTTAACTGTTAGGTTTTACTTGTTTTAATTTATAGATTGCCCCGTAATTTTAACCCTAAAGCTAAGACATGCATTCACCTTTTTAGTTTATAGATTGCCTCGTAATTTTAACCCTAGCTCTAAGACCTACCTTCACCTCCTTGGACAATACAGCAGTCTCATTAATTTATGAATACAAACTTTTCTTTTTCTTGATAATTACAGTGGTTTCTCTATTTTTATAACATGTTTCTATTTTGAACTTCCCATGCTTTTTTTATTTAAGTATATGCTTATTCCTTAAAATTCTCATTTGCAGCTCTCAGATCTTTATTATTTGTTGATCGAGGCTGCCAAAATATTGAGCATTGAACCTCCTGATTTATATGTCCGACAAAATCCTGTTCCAAATGCGTACACTTTGGCTATAAGTGGTAGGAAGCCATTTATTGTTGTGCACACGAGCCTTGTAGAGCTTTTAAGCAGACAAGAGCTACAGGTATAATATTCTCTCTCTTTACATAAAGATCATCATTTATACTTGCTTCAGCTTTGGTACAGATTTAGTTTCGATTAGTGTTTTTCTTATTACGACATCCTGTACAGATGATACTGTATTTTTTGTAGCTAAATATTTTTCTTTTCACTGCAAATCAGGTGAACAGTTAGAATGTTCATGTAGGACATAAACTAGTTTTTTAAGGCCTAAAGATAGGTACTAGAGAATAACCATCCACTTCATTAAAAGCTGTTTTTTAGAAACAGAGTCAAAAGAAATGCACAAACGGTCACTCAAGATACAGAATTGTATCCTTTCAAAAGAAAAATAGAACTATATCATCTCCACACAGTGACCCACAAAGTTCACATCATCCAAATAATTCAATTGCAAACAAACCACCCAAATCATTGCAGTCGACTTCCACCTCTCCGATTGAAGTTAGTCTTTACTGAGTTTACTGGGAGACCAATCTTTCTTGAAAGAGGTCTCAAAAGACCCTTGTCAAGTCAAGTACTCCCCCCTTCATTCCATACCCATTGAACAACTGAGAATCTAAAGAAAAGGTGCTCAATATCCTTCCAGCTTAGCACATTAACATGGCCACTTAAGCTTGCACTTGGGGCCCGCCTAATCCTGTACATTATGGTCGCTTGGCACGCAAACGATGGATATGTATGTGCATATAAGAATATAGGTGTTGATGATATTGAAAATTGCAAATTATATCCTAAATATTGATACGAACATAGAGATGGATAATTATAATTCGAATTCGAATATTTAACAAATGGATACAAATTATCCTACGGATAATAAATGTCACCTAACACTTATGATTTCATAAAGTTGAAACTAATAGTAGATTACTTAAAATCACATAAACCACAAATACAATAAAAAAAGAAAATTTAATATGCTAAACACACACACAATCATGTGCACTCGCACACCTGCACCCACACACCCACACACAAACATGCATGCACCCTCATGCACTCACCTGCACACATATACGTACACACAGTAGTATGAAATGTTTTTGAAAGTTTTTTTTAGATTTTTAGATGAAATATACATTGTTTTCTAAAGATTATTTTAGAATGAAAAAACAATACAAGACACAAAAACAATGTTTTTTTTATATTTTATGGACATACCAATCACTTTTGAGGTCTTTCAGTTTTAATAACAAATAAAAGTAAATAAGCAAACCAAATTTATTGTGGGTGTGTGATAGTATGTAGACAACAACAACAAATCGTTTTATCACAACAAGTAGTGTCACTACATGGATTCTTTGCCTCCATTCAGATCTATCTTGGGTCATCCTCGAGCTTAAATTCAAATAACTAAGATCCCTTCAAGTAGTCTCATTCGACACTACTTACTCCTTCCTCATCCTCTCTTAGTCGGCTCGACATCACAAATCTCACATCTAATCGATGCATTAGTTGACCTCTTTTGCAAATGGTTAAACCATATTAAGCGATTTTCTCTCTCATCTTATCCTCTATCGTAGTTATTCCAACTTTTCTTCTGATCGTGTCATTCCAAATCCAATCTTTTCGTATATGACTACACATCTATCTTAGCATTTTCATTTTTGCTATTGTCATTCTCTGCATATGTCTATGGTTTACAAGTTAACATTCAGACCCATAGAGAATAGCAGGTCTCACAGATGCTTAGTAATACTTTCCTTTAATTTTCAAAGAATTTTCTTATCACATATAACAGTATAGGTCCTCTCCACTTTAGCCATCCTATATTTATTCTTTGAGTAACATCTCCATCGATTTCCCCATCATGTTGCATATCTAAAAGAATATTTCTTTTGAATGTTATGGTCTCTAATCTCCGCTTCGATTCCTTCACCATTGCTTCCATCAAATGTACGTTCCACATATTTTATTTTTTTTGAAAAGACATTCCACATATTTTATATTAGCCCTACTTGTACAAAATCCTTTAGTCTCTTAGGCATGCCCTCAAATCTCAAGATTCTCACTAACTCCAACTCTAGTCTCATCAATCAATAAAATATCATCTACGAACAACATACACCAAGGTATCTTATCTGAATGTGATTACTTAACTCGTCCATAATCAAAGTAAAACAAATATACTCAAAGTTGAACCTTGATGCAGACCGATGTTGTTGTCAAGATAGTCACTCTTTCTAGACTGGATCCTTACACAAAATGAAGCCCCATCATACATATCCTTTATAAGGTTAATGTATAGGATATATACTTGTCTCTTCTCCAAAACTCTCCGCAATATCTTATGTGGGAATGAGCGTAAGAATTTGGCCTATAGCTTGCATGATTCAGATAACTTCCACTACTAGCTATATCTCCCAAAGTGATCTCTTTATTCCCTTCCTCAATGAAAAGCTTATGGAAATACTACTTATATCTAGCTCTATATCCTTATGAGTAACAAGCACATGTCCTTCCTCATCATTAATGCATCTCACTTGAGAAGGATCTATGGGTCTTCTTTTCTCTCACTTTGACCAATCTGAATGTATCTTTTTTGTCCTCCTCAGAGTTAAGATTTTTGTATAAAACTTCATAAGATTTTGTCTTAAACTTCATAAGCTTAAGAAGATAAAATAAAAATGACAAAGATAAATATGCATATAATATACAATGTCAGATTTTTATATTTTCTCTTGATTTTTTGATTTTTGTGGGTTTTAATTCTTGATGTCAAGTTAGTTACTAATTAAAGAATAAATTAGAGAAAGAATTAGGTCAAAATAATTAAGTTTTGTACATAAAATAATAGGCTTAATCCAGGTTAAAATAAGGTTATTTAGTTACATATTTTAACCCTAATTTTTACACAAATAGTGAATGATAATAAATCAATTTTTAGGGGATTTAATTAGTGATTTATTAAGGGATTTTTCTAAGATGTTCATATAAAGCAGATGAATCATGGATTCATCATACTCCTATACTTAGATCTTTGCTTGTTTCCAAGCATTTTTTAGTGAGATAGAAGGTTGAATCCCTTACTATGTAAGTGTAAATTTCAAGACTTGTCTCATTAAGAATCTTTGGTTTCAGTGGTCCTAAAATCTTAAGTTGAAACAAGCTCTAGTCGAAAAGAATCCAACTTCTATAATTATCATACTCTCTGTTTATACATATAGCATAAGAGATATGAAGCTTAGTGTATACTGCACTTATGAGAATCGATACGAAACGTCACTTAAAGTCCTGTCTAAAAGACTCTCCTCAAGAATCAAATCTCAACCATAGGGAATAAATTAGTTCTTGCATTCAATCTACCGTCTTAGTAGTTTGTCATATTTGAAAATGTAGATGGAAAGGCCGGCTGATGGATAGCATAGATTTTTGTATTTTCTTCTCTCTCTTACATTAGAACAAAGACCCTCTTTAGTGTCTTATTATTCAACACAGATATTTTTGGTGTTGATCAGTAAGTCCGTCAAGAGTTGTTGAGTCGCATGTACTTGTTTTCCTAGAAATACATAGGGGTGTGTCTTCTTTAAGTATATAATATACTTACATCCAGACTTGTATCGCTTACGATGCAGAGCCCTTTTTGAGGTACTAGCTCGACTCCTTTGGCCTAATTAGCTTTGGTCCAAATGGATACTTTGAAACGGTTGGGAGCGCTTGTCTTTGATTGAAGCTTTTTGAATTTGATTTGTATTTGAGAGCTCTTTCTATTCACTTTTTTTGTAGGCTAGCTCCACTGCTTTTACCAAGTTGGCGCACACTGATCAACAATTATTTAAATTCATCAAACCCTGGTACATAGGTCAGTATCAAAAGATAGCATGCGAACATGCTCACATAATGACTAGGGTTTGCTGACACTCAGGTTTCATGAAGCCTTCATCGATTTTATCCCATCCTCGAGCATCATTAAATCGGGTCTAGATTCAAATCTCTAGTCCCAGTTCCTCAAGTGATATCTCATTTCATCTCATCAATCATGCAGTTGTGCTGGTAATGTGCTGATCATATTCTTAGAAGGTAGAGATTAAGAGTGCAATATAACACTCATATCTTTCAAACATAGGGAAGTGTAGAGTATCAAGTCTCAAACCGTATTGACTAAGGCCTGTTAACTCTGAATCAAAGAACTTCATAAACTAGAGTTTCTTTTATTCCTCAAGTCTTGAGTGAAAGTGAATGTGTCAGGGATAAAACCTTAGTTTTTTAAGTTTTTTTATTTTTGTGATGAGTTTTTAGCTTGTTATACCTCCTAACACATGCCCGTTTTTGATGCGAAAACAATTAAAGTACGAGCTATGGATAAAGTATATAGAATATATATACACCCCCTATACTTAGCTTGTGTTATGTCTTCATGGCATAGAGTGAAATGAAGCGATAACTCCTACAAAATATAGTTGAGTGAAAAGAATAAGAAGTTGACACACCCCCTATATTTAAGCTTTTAAGGGGTCTAAGTATAGCAGAAGAGCCAGAAATGAGACGGTCGATGGTGAGAAGAAAGAATAGAAGTGATGTATACACAATGGTATTAGTCCCCCTATATTTAGGCTCAGGTCAGCCTAAGTATGATCGAGTAAGTACAAGTGGGGGATCGAGTAGATTTACGGATGTACAAAGGGGTCAAGGAGGTTTTTGACAAACCTTCTTGCGGGAGTGTAGTGGGAGATTGTCTGGTGATGTATAATGAGGTGAAGAGGGAGGAGATGTAGAAGACCAACCATCATTGGAGTCATCCTCAGAAGAGTAATAGTCATACATAGAGGATCTCCAACTATTGTCAACAAGAGGTAAGTGACCTTTGATAACAATTGTACTGATTGCACTTACCTGATGTACCACTTCAGGACCAGACGAGGACTCTTCAGAAATCACATGATTTCTAAGATCAAAGGTGACTTTCTTAGTCGTTTGTTTCTGTACAAAGCATCAGGAGGAGGAAGATCAGAGTTCTTCTCCCTATCACGAGTAACCGGTGTGACATTTATAGGTTATTCGTTATTTGAATCTCCGTAAAAATCGACCCATTCTTGTAAGGTCATAACACGTTTTGGGGGAAGGAGCTTGTTCCTGGTGGCAGTGTGAGTAATGGTTTGGGATGAAGATGTCACCTTTTGATATCTGTGAGTTTTTGTGACATAGGAGGTTTCATCAAGCATATGAGTCGGCTCCTTGTATGGTTTGAGTATTTCATGAATTAATGGCGACTCAAAAAATGGACCACTCAAATAATCATGATGATCCTCGTAAATATGATCCAATTCCTCATAAGCTTATGCATATTGGTTCTTTATAGGAGCAGTGTCAGGGTGGGAGGTGTGGTGAGAATCGAAGGTCGGTCCAACAGTTGATCTCTCAAGTGTCTCTCCTAGGGTTTGAGTTGGTGTTTATGAGGAGAGGTTTGATCATGTGAAATGGTCGTTTCTTGATCACAATTGTCAGTAACTAGTTGGGTTGTCTCATGTTCAGGTATGTCATTGAGGGTTTGTTTATTGTGGTCCGAGTACGGGAACCTGATGTCCTGAGTTTTATAATCGATAATTGCCTTAGCAGAGGCTAAGAACAACTTTCTTAAGATGATGGGAGACTCAGACAACTTTTCCGTGGTGCTCAATATAAAGGACAATAAGTCCAATTTATGTTTATCACCTCGGAAGTTTACAACGATAGAAACAATTCCTCGTGTTCTTTTGGTAGATCGGTCTGACAGTTGAACGATCACGCTAGTCTTTTTAAGTTGTTTAGCTTGAGTTGATCAAAGACGAACTTTGGGAGGATGTTTAGCATGGAGTCATCGTCTAACTGAACATGAGTGAATATGGAATCCTTAATTTCACGCGTGATCCGAGTCAACCGCTTGACTTTGCGGCTTTTAGTTTTATAATTCATCACCAAAGAACTGCCCATAGATATTATATGAAATTCAGTCCTTGATCGCTTCTTGCCCATCTTTTTAGAGTTTAATCGACTCCTTACAAATCTCTTAAGAACAGGCTCATATTCTATGATCTTGATTAATGGAAGTTCTAAAATCAGACTTTTGCAAAATGCTTCCATTTCAGAATTGTCCAATTCTTTTTGAATTTTCTGATTTTTCCTTTTTTGGTATTTTCAGTGTAATGATCAATAGGTTAGTCAGAGGTCAATGGTGGTTGTGTATGAGTGTGTATCACATGATGGATCTGTGGTTCTCTTGGTGGTGTCCTCACTTCTTCTTGATTCTTCATTAAATGGATGACATTTTATATTTGTTCTGTCAAAGCATCAGCTCTATGGTTGACCCGAGCAATGACATCCTGAAACATCTCATGACTTGGGACTGAATAATTGTACTCCACATGCCATGATTTTAGCATGTAACCTTGAGTAGTGTAGTGATTATTCATTGTAGTTGTGGTATGGTCATGAGTCATATTTCCTTGACTTCGGAATTTCTGTGAACTGTCGAAGGAAAATTGGTCATTCAGGAAGAGAATCGACCCGAGTATGAGATGGTTCAAAAAGTGGGAAGTTCATAATAACAGGGAATCGCGTTTCTCTATCAAAATTAGTTACTATATTTTCCATCCTCAAATCTGCTCGCTCTATTGTATTCATGTGAAAGTCAGAATGTGAGAGCGGTCTAATCCAGGAGGAAGTGTGGGCATGGGGTGGAGTGTATGGGGTAGAGGGAAATAATGGCTGAGGGGGACCGGTTTTGAAGAAAGGGTTCCCCTGTAATGAAGGGTATCGGGACATGGTCGTGTACATTGAGCCAATGGAGTCTGGGTATGAAGACCAATGAGCCAACATCTTCTCAAGAGAAAGATGAAGAATGATTTGCGAACCACGATATGCTTACTGTTGAGAGGGAAAAGAAAGTTGCTATTCATCTAACCCTAGAGCCCTCTTATATAGGAGAAAGGCTCTATGGGTAAATTACATAAACAGGACACATGAAAAATAAACAATATGAATGATAGGATGACGTGAGTATTGTAACACTCCCCCTCAAGCTGGAGCATATATATCTATCATGCTCAGCTTGGAACAACAGTTATGGAAAGGACCTCTAGCCAGTGACTTAGTAAACATGTCTGCAATTTGATCTCCTGACGCAACATGAGATGCTGAAATAAACCACTTCTGGATCAAGTCCCGAGTGTAGTGGCAGTCTACCTCGATGTGCTTTGTTCTTTCATGGAATGCTGGATTGTTGGCTATAAATAAAGCTGCCTGATTATGACATTTGAGGTGCATAGGAAGAGGTACTTCGATTATTAAGTCAGTAAAGACAGACTTGACCCACATCATCTCAGTACGCCTTGAGCCATTGCCCTATATTCTGATTCTGCACTGGAACGAGCAACAACAGTCTATTTCTTACTCTTTCATGAGACTGGTGAGCTGCCAACAAAGACAATAAAGCCTGAAGTAGACTTCCTGTTATTAGGACACCCAGCATAATCTGCATCAGCATACCCAGTGACTGAGAGAGATGTATCTCTTCTAAACAGAAGACCTGCGCCTGGAGATGACTTCAAGTATCTCAGAATCATGAATACAGCATCCATGTGCACCTGCCTGGGTTGCTCCATGAACTGACTCACTTTACTCACAGCAAAAGATATATCAGGCCCGGTAATAGTGACCTATAATAATTTCCCTACCAGTTCTCTATAGCGTCTCTTGTCCACCTCCTCAGATCCATCATTATGAAGCTTCACATTAGGATCCATTGGGGTAGTAGCTAGTCTACATCCTGTCATTCCTGTCTCAGATAGAAGATCAGTAATATACTTCCTTTGTGTCATAACCATACCCTGTTGGTTTCATGCAAATTCCAATCCAAGGAAGTAACGAAGCGTACCCAAATCCTTGGTAACAAACTGATGTCCAAGGAAGTCTTTTGCTGCTTGATTCCCTGTGCATTACTGCCAGTGATAACAATGTCATCAACATAAACCAAGATGATCACAATACCTCGCTGGTCTCTCTTTATAAAGAGAGTATGATCTGCAGTGGATCTGACAAACCCCTTCTGCTCAATCAATTCTGAGAGCTTCTGAAACCAAGCCTCGGACTCCGTTTAAGGCCATATATAGCCTTATGAAGACGGCATACCATACTGGACTCCCCCTCAGCAGCAAACCCAAGTGGCTGCTGCATGTAGACCTCCTCCTGCAAATCACCATACAGGAAAGCATTTTTGACATCCAATTGAAAAAGTGGCCAATCTCTCACCACAGCGACAGAAATAAGAATCCGCAAGGTAGAATGGCGCGCCACAGGAGAGAATGTATCATGATAGTCCACCCCATAGGTTTGGGTGAACCCACGTACGACTAGCCTGGCCTTGTATCGGTCCACTGTACCATCAGCGTGCTGCTTCACTGTAAACACCCATTTGCTACCAACAACAGATACACCTGGTGGAGGCTTGACTACACTCCATGTACCACGTGATTGCAATGCCGCCATCTCTTCCTCCATAGCTAAACGTCACTGACTACTCTGCAAGGCCTCCTGATACGACCGTGGATCTGTACAGCTGACAGGGCTACAACAAAGTGCTGAAAGTCCTTGGACAGTCGTTCCAAGGAAACATGAGAAGCAAAGTCCACCCCATACCTGGTGTTCATTGTTCGTGCACGCTTATGCCTCCGAAGTGCAATAGGAATATCGAGATCATCAAAATTAGTAGTAGATATATCATCTGCACCCTGTAACTCAGTCTGTACCTGCAACTCACCCGTGCCATCAGGAGAACTCAAATGTTCAGTACATACCTCGGGCATGCTGGATGATGGAGGAGGCACATGAGCAGGGGTCTTCGTTGGTAAACCTGAGGAAAGAAAGTAGGAGACTGCGACGGAGGTGGTGGCGGTGGTGGTGGTGGTGATGGTGGTGGTGGTGGAGGTGGTGAAGAGCATGGTAATGATGGAGGAGGCATATAGATATTTTCACCATCCTCTAAAGGAGTAAGCCTGTCACCTGTGGGAGAGAAATACATAATAGACTCAAAGAAGGTGACATCAGCACTGACATAGTACCTTCTTCGAACTGGGTCAAAACAACGATATCCTTTTGGGTTTTAGAATACCCAACAAACAACACATTTAACAGACCTGGGAGAAAGCTTGTCAAGACCAGGAGAGAGTTGGTGAATAAATGCAACAGAACCAAATACACGAGGCGTAAGCGAGAAAAGATCCTTTTCGGGAAACGCAACCGAGAACGGGATCTTCTCCCCTAACACCGACGAAGGCATACGATTTACCAGATAATAAGCAGTTAGAACAGCATCTCCCTAATAGGAATGAGGAGTACGACTCTGAATCAAAAGGTTCTAGTAACATCCAAAAGATGGCGATGTTTCCTTTCAGCCATCCCATTCTGTTGGGAGGTATAAGCACACGATGTCTGATGCACAATGCCATGAGACTTAAGAAATTGAGAGAGTTGAGTGCTGCAGAATTCGAGAGCATTGTCAGAACGTATGTATTTGACTCGGGCAGAAAAAATGTTCTTCAATTCATTAATAAAAGACTGAATAACAGGACTAGCAGCAGACTTGTTCTTAAGAAGGAAAACCCAAGACAACCTTGAAAACTCATCGACAGCAACAAGATAAAACCTGTGTCCCTGATGATCTGGGACACGACTTGGACCCCAAATATCAAAATGAAACAACTCAAATAGACTATGACTACTTGGACCCTGACGACCTGGAAAGAAGACCGTGATGCTTCCAAGCTGGCAGGCCTCGCACTGAAAGGTGGAGCGAGGAGAATTCTGTGGAAGAACATGAACCAGCTTTTGCAGAGGGAAGGTGACCAAATCTCAGATGCCACATGTATGGAGAAACAAACCCACTGTGTAGAGAAGATGAGGCACCGGCATATGGGGACTGCACAAGTCTGTAAAGGCCACCGTGCTCACGCCAGTTCCAATCACTCTGCCCGTGAGTATGTCCTGAAACACAAGAGCAGAAGGGTCAATACGGCACGACCATGTAAATCTTTGGTGATCTGGACTAATTGATAATAAATTCATAGAAAATTGAGGAGCATAAAGAACATTAGGAAGCCTCAAGGTAGAAGTCAACTGCACCTCCCCCTGACAAGTGATGGGGAATGAGTACCATCTGCAATCACAACGGACCGTCCAGGCTGAACAGGAGTAAAGACACTAAACTGGCCTTTGTCACCACATAGATGATGTGATTCACCTGAATCCATAATCCACTTTGACAAGTCTGCCCTGTAACAGGTAGTAAAGGCATACTCTGTACCTGGAGTAGACGTTGATGTTGATGCAGCCACCTCTGATGATCCTGAAGGAGATCCGATCGAACTGGCAGTGGGCATAATCTCCCTGAGTCGAGTAACAAGCTCATCAAATCGCTGATCAGAGGCAGGTGAAGGGCTCCCAACTGGTTGTATCTGCTCTGCAACCCGGGCGGAAGGAGGAAACCCATGCTTGGAATAGCATGTATCCTCAGAGTGGCCAGATCTATGGAAGTATGTGTACGGCTGACGGGGTCGACCACCCCCTCCTTTGCCACGGTTAGAGCTCCCTCTACCACGATATGGTAAATGGCTTCCCCTACCACGAGAGGCGGCCATAGCTGAAGATGTCTGGACTGCAGAGTACCTCCTGAGGATATAGATAGTCTACTCAATCTGTGATATGCCTCCTCCATTGGAGGTATGGTAGCGTCAGTAAGGATCTGGGCACGAGCAGCATCATACTCAGAATCAAGAGCTGCTAGAAAGACTCCAGTCATCACAGAATCTCTGTATGCCTTGAGCTGCTCTGGCGTTAGCAGTCAAGGGAATATAACTATGCAACTTCTCAACATACCCCTCAAGGAAGTATAGAGGGTATGAAGGGGACGGCCATTCTGCTTGGATGTGAAGATATCGTGCTGGAGTTGAAGTATCTTCGACTCATTCTTCGCCGGTGAGTATGTGGCGGCGAGAATGTCCCACATAGTCTTCACCGTTGGCTGGCTCAGAATATCATTTGCTATCTCGGATGACACAGTCCCAGATAGCCATACTCGTGCATAAGCATCATCTGCCTCCCATGAGGCATTCGTCCCAGTCTTGTCACTCGGTTCCTCCAGCGTGAGACGTGCTTCTGCCATTACACTGCATCAGACTCATGAACTGCATGGCCCACAGTTCATAGTTGGTTCCATCCATTTGATAATGGGTGCTGGACCTTTGAAAGCACCCATGGATGAAACATCTATATTGTTGTCAGACATGATGACAACTATCTTCAAGACTGGGCTGAGAAAGTAGAGATACTGGTGTCTACACTGACATACAGGAAGATGGTTGTGGGTGCAGACTCATACCACAACCTCTTCCATTCGTCAAGGAGCCCTTTAGGGAGCTAGGATGCTAGGGCTTCCACGTGAAATCCTAGAGCACTCAAGAACCAGGAGTCCGCAGGAATTCCTCACGTGTGGAAGATGAGACGGACCACACGTGAGGAAAAGGGAACCGCCGGGTGGGGCGGCTACAGAGGCAGCCGCAAGGGGGCGGCGGCTGTGGACTCGAAGGCGGCTAGTTGACGGCAGCTGTGAGCCCGAAGGAGGGGTTAGGCGGCGGCGGTCGTAAGCCCGGAGGAGGGGCTTGGCGGCGGCGGCGGCGAGCCCAAGGGTTAGGGTTTTGGTGGGGCAAGGTTCTAGGGCACAGGCTCCGGTCTAGGACCGTCGCTCTGATACCATGTTGAGAGGGAAAAGAAAGTTGCTATTCATCTAACCCTAGAGCCCTCATATATAGGAGAAAGGCTCTGTGGGTAAATTACATAAACAAGATACATGAAAAATAAAACAATATGAACGACATGATAACATGAATATTGTAACACTTACAATTGTGAAGTCTTTGACGCACTCAAGACAAACACAAGTCAAACTCGTAGATTCACCCACTCGACACTTGTGAAGGCACGTTAGAGTTTGACTGCCTATCTTTTCAATTTTAATTTAATGATAAAAACAATCTTTGAGAAGATTAAGCGGAGCTTATTTCTGGGAGTGTCATAAAGTCTGGCCCGAATTCATACGGCTAGTTGCGTCCACTTTCATCCAGTACGGGTGTAAGTACGGACTATTAGACGGCTACCCGTATTACTTCAGGATAGTGCCTTATATGTTGTCCTTTAACTGACCAATCTGTTAAGGGAGATCGTGGTTCCCTCACTGAGAAGTAGCTAGTCCTTTTTAAATTCAGTAGTAATTGGCTCTACCCTAAGTGTGCAATTCTTTCCTACATATAATGAGTGGGATTCTCTCCACTCACAAGGTTGAGTTTATATCAGCTTATTTACAGTCACCTTGATTAGCAGTCCTGATTTTAAGTTAAAGTTATCACTTAAATCTTAAATGAGCACAAAAATATCACGCCTAACGAGCAATCCCAATTCCTTTAATTCCTAAGTTGTAAAACTGAGATAGAGAGGATCGATAAAGTTAATGCAAGCGTTAAATCAATGATGCATGTTAAGAAGAAGACTTACAGTGATTCCTCACGTTCTTCATGCGGGATGCAATACAATGAATTACAATTTACACTAAATGATATGCATAGATCAAAAATGCTCTAAGCAGATAGTTCTATTAGTGGGAAGAATTGTGAATTAAAATTTGGCTAAGTTGTACGACTTACCAGTGTGTTTTGTTAGTAAAAATGTGTGGCCTAAAAATTACGAACACAAGAAATGATAAATATCTAAGCTAGCTTATGTGCACCTAGTTCCTACGTCACTCAAGTCGGGTCCCAACCGCATAGAATGGGTTGAAATAGACTCGACACAGCACAAAGAGTTCAGTCTAAATTATTAAAGAGACTAGGGTCCAGAGTAACCCTGAAAATAATGTGGAGGGTAAAACTATAAATAAAACTATTCTAACTCTCTCACAAAATAAAATTAACAATCTTCTTCGCACGTGCTTGAATTTTGTCTAAAAAAATTGCTCGGAGTTATCTGCGAAGAGAGAAAATGCGGTTAGTATCTAAAGTGAGAGAGAAATGCAAATAAAGTGCAAAAATTTAAATGTAAAGTAAAAGAAAATGAAAGAAAAATGACATAGAAATTAAACTCACAATAATTAATTACAGAAATTTATCTAAAACCCTAAAAATGTGTTGTTCTCCAGCAACAACGTCATTTGATGGACGCAGATCCCGCCTCTTTAAAAGTCGGTAATTGTAGTATAGGAGGCGGAAAACGATTTGTCAAAAACCAGAATTTTGAATATTGTGGAATTTTACTTGGTAAGTATACCAAGGTCGAATGCAGGGAACGAATTATTTCTAGTTGCCTAGTTCTAAATTAATTTGAATAATTAATTAATTGTTAGGTTAATCTCAGTATCAGAAAATAAAATGAAAATAAAATGAAGGAAATGCAATAATGAAAATGCAAGCAAAAGAAACAGAGAGGATAATGGAGCACATGATCTGTGATTATGATTTTTAATCCACTAAAAAGAATGATCAATTATTCCTTAAAATTAATAACAGATCAAAAGATTGATTCCAGAAATCTTTGTCCAATCAAATTCAAGATGCAGACAAGAAGGTTAATTCATGAATAATTGTGCAAATAATGAGATCACTTGATGATTTTATCTAAGAACATTTGACCTCAAAATTCCCTGTAAATTACTCCTAAACAATAATAAAGTTTCGTCACATCCAATGTTAGGGAAAATAATTAATTCATCTTCCATATGTAAGCCCATGCAGAGATTAATTTGATTAAAATACTCTTAATGGAGCCCCTGCGAATATTGATTCCTCAATTAATAATTATCATTATTCACGCAAGAATTATTCTAACAAAAGATCCTCGATCGAGTCCATGTAGAATAAATCAATAATTTTCTCAATAAAGTAGCACAAATCTGGCAAAAATCAGCCTGCATAGATCAATAGACACTTTAAATAATAATCATCAATAAAACACCTCTGATCTGTTTACAAAATATTTAGAATGATAGAGCACAGAACAAGCTTCACATTGACATATTATGCGCTAAAATCGGTGTTCAAATGAGAGATATGATAAATTGAAATATCAGGGACTAATGCAATGAAAATAATAGTTTTTGTCTTAAAGAGGTCTCTGGAAGGACTTATCTGCAATTTGCGGAAAACGCCTTAGCTTTTATGCAATTTGCCCAGACGGGCACGTGTGTTGTACATGGTCTGGATTGGCAGGGGCTCTTTTGTAATTAGTCGTGAGTGCAGGGGCCTGGCTGCAATTTGCCCCCATCGTCACGTGTGGCACACGTGGCTTGGGAGGCTCAGGCGATGGGGCTATGGCTCGGGTGCCGAGCCTCCACGTGATGTGCTGATGAAGGATGCGACCGACCCGAGACTCGAGGCGTGGGTCAGGGCTCGGGCGTCGATGTAGCTTCTTCGTAGCCGTCAGATCAAGGGCTATGAGCTCAATCTGACGGTTGCTGCTTGGTAGGGCAAGGGCGGCATCGTATGACGGAGAAGGTGACCTGTGGAGGCGGCGACATGAGGGTGAGTGGCGGAGCTGATGTGGTTGTGCAGTGATGAGGCGAAGGTCAGCGAGGATGGTGGCGAGGGTCTCCACCTCCGTCGACATACGACTGGAGGTGGAGCGACACGAGGCGGAGCGAAAGGAGGTGCGAAGATGGGGCTGGTGGCGATGCCTTATGCTTGTCGGTGTGGGCAGTGCATGAAGGAGCACGGGCCAAGACTCTCTGCCGGAGGCTATGCTCGATGGCGGTCGCTCGCGGGAAGGCATGAAGGCGAGGTGGGCCAATTGCGGTGGCGGAGCAGTGGTGCAGGCTCGGAGGTCGATGGTCGTGAAGGATCTTCGCGGTGATTGTGAAGGCATAGAGACGACAATCTATGAGGCGGTGCGAACGGGCGAGGGCGAAGGTTGATGATGATGTAAATATGGTCGCGGAGCTGTGGGACAAGATAAGCAACCGATGGGGGGGATCTGGAAATGAAGATGGATTCGACTGGAAGGAGTGGAGTGCCGGAGGCAACTCCGATCTTCGCCTCAGCACTCGACGGTTTAGTGCGAGGCTTGGCTGCCGTCGAGCCGAACACTAGCACGACGTCAAGCCGTGGATCATGTTGTGCGAGGGGCCGTTGCTTGAGGAGGTGACTGCTGTCATCGGTTAGACCTGTAGCTCACTCTTTAGATCTTTGAAGATATGGAGGGCGGAGATGGACGGAGGGGCAGAGTTGGCTTTATAGGTGGCAGAGGCAACTGGTACACGAGGAGGGAGGAAAGGTGGTGTAACGGCGAGGGAGGAGGCGCAACGACCACATAATGGCCGCGAGCAACGGGGGTGAGGGGCGACGACCGTTGCAACAAAGGGAGAGGCGGTCATGTGTTGCGCACATGCGGGCGGAGAGAGAAGGTGGCGCGTGAGTGACACGTGCTTGGGGAGAGAAAGGGAGGCAGGGGAGGGGGTCATGTGTCGCACACGTGACCTGGAGAGGTGGCGAGAGAGACAAAGAAAAATGAGAGGAGAGAGAGAGAGGAAAAGATGGAAGAAATAAAAAGTAAATAAAAGTGAAATACAACAAATACAATAAAATAATAAAATAAATAAAATAAAATAAAATAAAATAAGAGATAAGTAAAAGTAAAATAAAATAAATATAAAAATTAATTAAGAAGAAAAATAAAAAAGAAATGCTAAATAAAGCAAAATAAAAAAGTGATCAACATAAAAGTTGCTCGTCTTGACGAGATCTACAACGTGAAGGATCCAAAATCAAAAGAAATCATCTGTACAAAACGTATTTTTGGAAATACTCTATCATTGTATGATTTTTTGTATTTTTTAATTAGTTTTTATTAATGAATTAATTTATATAAAATATATACCTAGTTAATCTAATTTTATGGATTTTTTATAGGTTAAAAAAAGGTAAAAAAATGACAAAGATAAAATATGCACAAAATATACAATGTCAGATTTTTGTATTTTCTCTTCATTTTCTGATATTTATGGGTTTTAATTCTGGATACCAAGTTAATTAACTAATTAAAGAATAAATTAGAGAAAGAATTAGGTCAATAATTAATTTTTGTACATAAAATAATAGGCTCAATCCAGGTTAAAACAAGGTTATTTAATTACAGATTTTAACCCTAATTTTAGCACAAATAGTGAATGTTAATAAATCAATTTTAGGGGATTTAATTAGTGATTTATTAAGAGGAAGGAGCCAAGTTAGCCCCCCAAGGTGCAAACCCATTTTCCGCTATATATAGGGTAAAACGGGGTTGCTCCCTGGGGGGAACTAACTTGGCTCCCCCACTCCATTTTTCCCATTTTTTACTTTTTAAAAATGAAACCATGAAAATTCATCACTATATCCTTATATTATGTCATTCAGATTTCTTGCGAAATAAAGACTCCTATGACCTTCAACTAGACAGTCATTTTTCAACGGTCGTAGAATTGTTGAAATCGATCTCGTCTGGATAGAGGCAAGGCCCTAAATGTCGGTTTCGGTCACCATTTCGGTATCGACCAAAACAGAATTTCGATGGAATTTCGTTGTAATTTCGACCAAAATTTCGATCATTTCGATCATTTTTTGTACTAGGACCCCCATATTTCGGTCATTTCTATCATTTCGGTCGAATTTCGATTTCGACTGGATATCGATATTCGGCAGAAATTCGACCGAATTTCGCTGAAATTTGAGGCCATGGATAGAGGTCGTAGGAGTCTTTGTTTCGCACGAAACTTGAATGACATAATATAGGGATATAGTTATGAAATCCACTAAAGCATTTTCAAAAAAAATAAAAAATGGAGAAAATGGGACAGGAGGACCCAAGTTAGCTCCCCCAAGAGCAGTCCCATTTTTTATCTATAGGATTCGAACCCTGGTCCTTTAAAGTGGGAGCCACTGCTTCTACCACCAAACCATTAGAGGGGTTCCAGACCCAAGGGCAGTCCCATTTTACCACATATACATATCTATATCTATATCTATATATTTAGACACAATTTTTATATTTAAAATAATTGAAAAAATACATAACTGAATTATTCCGAATATTTTCCTGAATATCGATGATTTTTTATTCAGTTACCCTCCTAACTGAATACCGAATACTGACTTCTGCAACGCTGCTTATATGTTTCTGTCATGGTTAACCCATAAGCTGGCTGACTCGACTAACTGCAAGGGAGATATTTGGTTTGTTGACTGTAATATATAAGAGCTTCAGTATTATTATTATTACCATAAAACTTCATATTAAAATCTGCAGGACTACAAATGGCATGCATTCTGTCATACTTATCTCTTGAAAAAGATACGTAACTAACTTTCTTTGACCCATATCAAAAGCAAACTCTACGTAAAGAAATAATAGAACTCCCCAGGGCCTTTGGTAATAAACCTATGCCAATGAAAGATCTTGATCCTGGATATACCTTGTATATACCTCTACTAATAAAAATGTCATCACCGTGCACCAAAAATAACCACAATAGCTTGACATGTCCCACAGTAAATAACGATATAATTTAAGGTAGAGCAAGTAAACCCTCGCCCTTATATTAACTTTGAGAGTTGTTTGTGGGCTCTGCTTCATTGTATAGATAGCCTTTTGAAAATTACACTCGTTATGACACCCCCATCAATAGTGAACCATGGTAGTTGCTACCTATAGACTTCCTTTAAATCACATACATAAAGGCACTCTTGGCGTCTAGCTGGAGTAAAGGCCTCTCTTTATTGACTACATTTGCAAGAAAAATCCTGAAGGTGGAATGTTACGCAACTATAGAGAAGGTTTCTTGATAATCTATCCCATATGTCTTGGTATAGTATGTTCCGACCAAGCTGATCTTGTACCATCCGATGCTACCATCTTCTTTTCGTTTTATGGTGAAGACATGTTTGCAACCAACCAATGCTTTTGTTTGTGTTAAACTAGGGTCCCTGTGCCTTTGGCTTGGAGAGATGTCATCTCCTCCTGAATGCATGCTCGCAACCTGCTGTCAAAGTGGCTCTTGATACGTATAGGAAATTTCTATAACCGAGAAGCACATAATATACTGCTATGTTCATCATACACATTGTCAAGAAGACATGGATGAGAGTAAGTATGTAGCTCAACACCTGCTTACCATATTAATTTGACATATTGGTCTTATCCGTGCCATTAACCAGGGATGGGTCCCCTTGTCCTTCATATGCAACCCGTAAATGAATATTACAACTGGTGCTATCTGTACAAACCACGTATTTAGTATTTGCATGAGGCATCTTGGATGATGGGAAATGAAGTGAAGCGAGGGGCTTGAGTCTCTCGAAATAGAACATATATAATCGATCATTGGGATCCTAAGGAGCAGGAGAAATTATGATTGTGTCAGTCAACAATACCTCTTCCACGCGCGTTATCTTGATTTCATGTAACATTGTTAAATGGTTTGTCGATTGGTTTGAGCGTTGTCAAAACATATGCTTTGTTATTACTCTCTAAGGTGCTCACAAACTTTGTAGCC
Source organism: Ottelia alismoides (assembly GCA_037367405.1). Taxonomy (NCBI): domain Eukaryota; kingdom Viridiplantae; phylum Streptophyta; class Magnoliopsida; order Alismatales; family Hydrocharitaceae; genus Ottelia; species Ottelia alismoides. Next base: position 198,942 of record JAZKJV010003379.1, read on the forward strand.
ACTTTACAATTAGATCAAGAGTCTTTGTAGGGATAAAAGAATGAAGGATATTATCCTTATTGTTGCCTATACTTGACAAAGGAAGTGAGCTTAGGAAACAAACATGAGATAAGATGGAGAACAAAAGTATACTCAAGCATGTAAGTGGGTTTGCGGGTACTGACCTAACACCACAACAACTTCATGTACCTTTGAGATGCTTACGATTAATAGGATGTCTCTCGGAGGGACTTTGAATCCAATAAAGGCCAAAAAACTGTCTAGGCCCAAACATCGTTCCAGAAAAATACAAATTTGAATGAACCTCATATTGACGATCAGATCATATGGATGAGAAAAGAACGCCAAGGTGTAGTAAGGAAAAATACTTCAGACTCATTCGGATTGTTAGAGATCCGCTGGCAGCCATTTGATTGCTGGTGGTGCTGCCTACATTCGAGTGAGAAAGTCAACCATGCAGCTAATTAGGTCGATTGTTTGGGGCTGTAGGCACGAGGCTTGGTGTGATGTTGGTTCATGTGTTGACAGAGGTATCTATTGCTAGAGAGAGGCTTTTGGGTGGAGGGTTAGGAGTAGAACATAAAGTAACACATAACTCCGGTCTAGGACTGTAGTTCTCATACCATGTATGCATAGATAATAGGATAGTTTGTATAATCCTTTTAGAGTGAACCTTAACCCTCTATATAGAGGAGAAGGTTAGGGTTAGAAAAACTGCACAATGGATAAAAAATACGAAATTATCGCTGAGGGGCTAAAACTTCCTCGTATTAGTTTCTCAAGATCTATCAATGTGCATGTAAATTATGTACCCACAGCTTCTTTTCAAGTTTGATAGTTTACTTTATGCAGTCATGGTATTGCCAATTTCAGCCCTTGGGATCATTATATTATATGAATACCTTGCCTAGGCTGGGCGCTCGACTGCAGTGAGAAGCAGTCTAGCATATGTTGTACGAGTTATCTTTTTATTCTTTTGTGTTTTCTGCTTGAGTAAGGTGTTTTCTTGAGAAAAGCTTAATTCAGATGTTGACATTTATTTGATTTTGGCTCGAGGATTGCACTGTTATCCTGACAAGATAATTAGCAACTCTCTTTTTTCTGCTATCCTTCAAAGGAACTGTTTACCTTTATCCCCTAATTTTATTAGGCTGTCATTGCCCACGAGTTGGGTCATCTGAAGTGCGACCATGGTGTGTGGCTTACGTTTGCAAACATCCTTACCATTGGTGCTTACAGCGTACCTGGTATGCACATACATCTACCTGCATCTAACAGTTGTATTAAGGTAGTTGTTGCTTCAATAAGGAGATATTACATCACATTTTTTATATCCCAGGACTTGGTGGGATCATTGCGCAAAGCTTGGAAGAACAGCTTTATAGGTGGCTGAGGGCTGCTGAACTGACATGCGATAGAGCAGCTCTCCTTGTTTCTCAAGATCCCAAGGTATATATTATATAGTTTGTGTATATCCTCTACTTTCTGCTTTTTTAACCGTGATCTTCAGTACATGAGTCTGGATCTGCACTTAAGATAACCAAGCTAGATTTGACACCACTCCGGGGTATCTTTAATAAAGGATGATATGATATTTATAAATATGAAACCTACTATTCTCAGAAAATTACTTATTTTAGTATTTTTTATTTTGGACTATTGTCATAATGGTCATGCTCTATTTTAATCAAAATTGCTTAAACGAAGTTTGTGAAGTCTGCCACACCTTTTAGTACGTGATGTAAATGGTATTGGGGGATGAGGAGAAAATTAAGGAAGCGTGACTTGTCACACGGGTTGAGGGAGAAGCGAATGACTGATGTTTCGCCAACTCTGAAAAAGGAGGCATGCCCTAATATAGAGCTATATTATGTGCCGCAGTATGGCCTACTTTGGACTTGTAAACTTTACACGGTAGGCATATGGAATTGCAGTGTGACAATTTAGTGGTTATGCATTTTGCTAACAAACCTATATATCATGAGCACACCTAACACATGGAAGTTGATTACCATTTTACCGAATATAAGATTCGATTGGATCTTCTTTAGACCTACGATGTTTCCTTTATAGAACAGGCTGCAGACACATTCACCAAAGCACCTCCTCTAATTGTTTTTTTAGAACTATTATAGCAAGATGAGTATCAACATTGGTCTGCATCAAGGTTCAGCTTTGACTCCATTCCTTTTTACTTTGATTATGGACAAGTTGACATGTCACATTCAGGATGAGATACCTTGGTGTATGTTATTCGCTGATGATATTGTGTTGATTGATGAGACTAGAGATGGAGTAAATGAGAATTTTGAGGTCTGGAGACACACATTGGAGAGTAAACATTTGCGTATAAGTAGGGCTAAGGACTGAATATATGGAGTGCACTTTTGATGGAAGCAATGGTGAATGAATCGAGGTGAAGATTGGCAACAATAACATTCAGAAGAGAGATTTTTCTAGATACTTGGGATTTATTTTGCAACATAACGGGGAAATTGATAGGGATATTACTAATAGAATAAATACATGTTGGCTAAAGTGGAGAGGAGCCTCTACTCTTCTCTGTGGATAGAAAATTCCTTTGAAAATCAAATGAAAGTTTTACAAAATAGCCGTGAGACCTGCTACACTCTATAGATCTGAATGTTGGCATGTGAAGCTTAGACATGTGCAGAGAATGACAGTAGCAGAAATGAAAATGCTAAGGTGGATGTATGGACACACATGTAAAGATCAGATTCGGAAAGTTGCAATCATAAGGAAAATTGGTGTAGCTCCGATCGAGGATAAGATGCGAGAAAACCGCTTAAAGTAGTTTGACCATTTGCAAAGGAGGTCAGTTGATGCACCAGTTAGGAGACACAAGTTTCGGATATTGAGCCGGCTAAGAGAGGGTGAGGAAGGCTCATGAAGTGTTGGAATGATACTATATGATGGGATCGTATTTTTTGGATCTAAGCCCGAGAATGACCCAAGATAGATCTGAATGGAGGCAAAGAATCCATGTAGTCGACCCTACTTAATGTGGGAATGGCTTTGTTGTTGTTGTTGATTATAGCAAGCCGAGCATGATAAATATATATGTTCCCGCTTAAGGAGTAGTGTTAATATATGTTACCTGCCACTTCCTTTTGCTCCTCTTTCCTATTGTATCTCTTTCCTTTTTCTACATTGGACTCTTCCCTATATTAAGGCCTAAGTTTATCGTCCTTTTCAGCAATCCTAATGTTATCAAAGTAAAACAAGGAATACACCACTAAACACAACACGAGATGTTGATGCAGTTCAAGAAGATGGCATGTTGAGTCGCTGACTTCCTGCACACCACTAACTAGAACAGTTACAATACATTCTCCGTGTACAAACATTTGCACGTGCCAAAATGTTGATGTCAATAATTGTTTTGATGCTGCGTTAGTATTTGTAAATCACAAGGAGACAGCAGGCATATGCATTACAACCGCTTCTTAACGTGGCATTGTCTAAAACTTTTACACAGATAGTGGGTTTAGGCAAATTAGCAGTGAACCAGTAATTATTGTGAAGATTTAGTAATTTCTTTTTATATTGTAGACCTATTGTCTAGAAGCTCCCCAACCTCCCCCCCCCCTCCCCCCCACACACATTTCTCGTGATGTTGTTGAGGATGGTTTCTCAAATAATTAGAAGGGAATAGTGAATGGTGATTAGCATATCAAAGGGGATAGTATTTTTAAGCTTTGTGAATTTTTCGAGATGATGAATATCCTAAATTGAGTAAAAAAAATTAACTATTACTCCGTTCCACTTGTAATAAAAATAAATATACTTATAGAGTGAATATTTTTGTTTTTGATCATACAATTAACTTTAAACCTATCGAGAAACAACTAACTTAAAGAATAGATCCTGTTCCGAGTTGGCATGTTGAAAGATGAACAGTTGACAACCCCTGCTAGTTGACAAGTGTTTCTCTTTTCCAACATGCTTTTGGAGAAGATATTGTTGAGGATCAGGCCATTTATCACTATTTTTAGGCATTTCAAGCCTGTTAATTTTGTTAGCATTTTTAGAAACAAGTTTATCATTGTTATTGAATATTATATATAAAAAGCATTGACTGATCTTTGCTTCAATATGTGCCACCAAGAGGTAGTCATCTCTGTTCTGATGAAACTTGCTGGAGGTTGTCCATCCCTCTCCGACCAGCTGAATGTTGATGCTTTCCTTGAGCAAGCTAGATCCTACGAGAAAGCTTCTTCTAGCCCAGTTGGCTGGTACATCAGGTTAGAATCAGTATGATGTTCAAAACTTGTAATGGAGAATGCCCAGTCCAGAAAATTATTTGAGATTTTACTGTGACAAAAATTGGCTTGATTTTTCCAATCAGGAATGCTCAAACCAGGCAGCTGTCTCATCCATTGCCCGTTTTGCGAGCTCGAGAAATTGATGAATGGTCAAGAAGTAAGGAGTATCAATCTCTTCTGGCTCGAGCCGTCAAACCTGAAGGTAGTCAGGGGATGTAACACAAACTAGATGTAAACTAATATTTTCAGCTGCTGCATTACACTATCGGAAGTTGCTTGGGGAACTCAGTGCAGTATTTTTATATCCATGTTGCGAAACATAATGCACCCCCCATCAATCAGTTCCTCACATACGTACAGAGAATTATGGTACCACAGACATAGATAGGATACCCTGATTTTTAGTTGTATATAAACTTTTACATTATTGCGACATGTTTTCGGACATGAAAGTTGCCTACATCAGCGAAAGCCACTTCAAAAGAAGCCTCATATTGTATATAATATCTTATTTGTCCTATAACAATATAATGCTGCATTTATTATTAATGTTATGGTAGTTCATACAAGTTTGGCATCAGTTGACTATATTTTGGATAATTCTTGGAAATTCTGTGCATGACATTTTCACATATTTAGACGTGTGGGTCTGGGCTCCAGAAGTCATTTTCATCTGTTTTTCAGCTGACTTGAAGGATTGATAATATCGTCTTATATCTATGCATACAGTTTCAAGTTCATTTCTTCGCTGTCGCATTCTAATATGTGGAATAATGGTGCTGGCATATTCCATGATTCAAGTGATGCAAGTTGCAGGGAAAAGAAGGAAAATAGTTAAAATAATTCTCATTCAAATTCCCCCATTTCTTCGCAAGTTGTGGATTTATATCTACTTGCCAATTGCAATCCCGTGGATACTTCTTGCATGCATCCCCTTTTGGCTGAGGCCAACAAAAAAAGGGAGTTTATGGGTACCTGTTTTTGTGCATAAATCTTTCAGATTCCGAATTTGTTTTTGCCATACTAAAAGTTTTTAGATTCCCCGCTGTAAACAAGATTACATGCTTTATATAGTTACCAGATCAGTATATTCTTTATGTTTCGAGGTTGCACATCTTTCGAAGGCCGCACTATAACACTGGTGATAGTGCAGTGTGCCTACCACTCAAAAGACCAGAGTTCAAATCCCTCCTCATGGGGTTGCTTCAGGTAGTTGACAATTAATTTAAAAATAGTCCGATCTTTCAACATGGATTTGATCAACAATCCATATAGCCGACCCTACTTAAAGTGATATAGTTACGCTGATAGACCTGAGGATAAAATGTAGTAGTTGGTGGTGGCGGCGGCGGTGGTGGTGGTGGTGGAGTAGTTGGTGATGTTGGAGTAGAGCATGGAACAGACGGAGGAGGAGGAGGCACATAGATATCGTCCCCTTCCTCTGAGTGAGTGAGCCTGTCACTTGTAGGAGAAAAATACATAATGGACTCAAAGAATGTGACATCTGCACTAACATAGTATCGTCGTCTAACTGGATCAAAACACCGATAACCTTTTTGGGTTTTGGAATAACCCACAAACACGCATTTGACAGCTATAGGAGAGAGCTTGTCAAGACCAAGAGAGAAGCAATGAACAAACGCAACTGATCCAAAGACACGAGGTGTAAGGGAGAAAAGATCCTTCTCGGGAAACGCAATCAAGAATGGGACCTTTTCCCCTAACGCAGAGGAAGGCATACGATTCACTAGGTAACAGGCAGTTAGAACCGCATCTCCCCAATAGGAATGAGGAGCACGACTCTGAATCAAGAGAGTCTTGGTGATATCCAATAAATGACGGTGTTTCCTCTCAGCCACCCCATTCTGTTGGGAGGTATAAGGACACGACGTCTGATGCACAATACCCTGAGCTTGAAGAAATAGAGAAAGTTGAGAAGTACAGAATTCTAGAGCATTATCTGAGCGTATGTACTTAATTCTGGCAGAAAAAATGTTCTTAATTTCATTAATAAACGACTGAATAACAGGACCAGCATCAGACTTATTCTTGAGAAGAAAAACCCAACATAACCTAGAAAACTCATCAACAGCAACAAGATAAAATCTGTACCCCTGATGATCAGAGACACGACTAGGACCCCAAATGTCAAAATGGAACAACTCAAACAGACTATAACTACTCGGACTTTGGCGACTCTGGAAAGAAGACCGGTGGTGCTTCCCAAGTTGACAGGCCTCGCACTGGAAAGTAGAGCGAGGAGAAATCTGAGGGAGAACATGAACCAGCTTTTGCAGAGGAAGATGACCAAATCTCAGATGCCACATATACGGAGAAACAAACCCAGTGCGTAGAGAGGATGAGACACCAGCATATGAAGACTGCACAAGTCTGTAAAGCCCCCCTTGCCCACGGCCAGTTCCAATCACGCTGCCCGTAAGTATATCCTGAAACACAAGAGCAGATGGATCAAATATAGCACGGCAATGTAAATCTTTGGTGATTTGACTAATTGACAGCAAATTCATCGAAAATTTAGGTGCATAGAGAACATTAGAAAGTCTCAAGGTAGGAGTCAACTGCACCTCCCCCTGACCAGTAATAGGGGAATATGTACCATCAGCTATCACCACCGATCGTTCAGATCGAACAGGATGAAAGACACTAAACTGACCTCTGTCACCACAGAGATGGTGTGATGCATCTGAATCCATGATCCATTCTGATAGATCCGCCTTGTAACACGTAGTAAAGGCAAATGTCGTACCTGTCGTGGATGCTGAAGCAGAAGCAGCCACCTCCGAAGATCCTGAAGGAGAACTGGTAGACCCAGATGTGCCAGGCATAATCTCTCTAAGTCTTGCTACAAACTCATCAAACCTCGGATCAGGTAAACTCCCAGTCTGCTGTGTCTGCTCTACAACTCAGGCTGACGCTGGAAACCCATGCTTAGAGTAGCAGGTCTCCTCAGAATGACCCGTCCTGTGACAAAAAGTGCATGATCGACCTCGACCACCACCTCCTCTACCACGGTTTGAGCTTCCTCGGCCACGATATGTTGTATGACTGCCTCTACGTGAGGCTGCCATTGCTGAAGATGCCTGCTGCTATATGGTACTACCAGAGGATATAGATAGTCTGCTCAATCTCCGATATGCCTCCTCCATCGGAGGTATCGTAGCATCAGTGAGAATCTGTGCACGAGCTGCATCATACTCTGGATCCAGGGCTGCAAGGAATACCCCAGTCATCACAGAGTCTCTATATGCTTTAAGTTGTTCTGGTGTAGAAGTCAAAGGTATGTACCCATGCAGCCTCTCAAACATACCCCTCAAAGAAGTATAGAGGGTGTGAAGCGGACGACCATTCTGCTTTGATGTGAAAATATCATGCTGGAGCTGGAGGATCTTGGACTCATTCTTTGCCTGTGAGTAAGTCGCGGCAAGAATGTCCCACATAGCCTTTGCAGTAGGCTGGCTTAGTATGTCATTGGCTATCTCCGTGGAAACAGTCCCGGATAGCCATACTCGAGCATACGCATCATCTGCTTCCCACGAGGCGTGTATCCCAGTCTTGTCACTTGGCTCCTCTGTAGTGAGGATGTGCTTCTTGCCATTACACTGCATAAAACTCATGAACTGCATGGCCCACAGTTTATAATTGGTTCCATCCATCTTGGCAATGGGTGCGGAACCTTTGAAGGCACCCGAGGATGGAATGTCCACTTTGTTGTCAGACATGATGACAACAACTTTCTATAGACTGGGACAACAAGAGGCTTAGACAAGAATGTCTACTTGGACATAAATGAAGGTGGCTGTGGATGTAGACTTATTCCACAACCCCTTCCATGCCTTGAAGTTCTTCTTTTCTTTTGGAAGAACCAGAATATGCTGCTCACAGGTGGATCACGTGCACAGGGCGATACTGTTCACAAGAGAAGACCCGCGTGAACAGCTAAGGGTTACAACCCTATCACGCGCAGCGGGCGCACAGGGGGTAGGATTTGCGCACAGGGGGCCCACAGGGGGCGTGGAACCGCTGGCACGCGCGCAGGGGGGAGCAGGAGGGCGAGAGGGGCTCGCGCGCAGGAGGGCACAGGAGGGCTCGCGTGCAAGGAACTCGTGCTCAGGAGGGCGCTCACGCGCAGGAGGGCGCTATGCGCACGCGCGTGCCCTGAGAGGGCTGGAAAGCCTCACGCGCAAGCAGGGCTTGCACAGACGGCGCTCTTCGTGCTTGCAGAGACGAGGCTCCTCAGTCGGGCGAGGCTTGCAGAGGCGGCGCTCCTCAGTCGAGCGGGGCTGTTGGTGGGGACACAGAACTAGGGCACAGGCTCCGGTCTAGGACCGTCGCTCTGATACCATGTTGAGGGAAAATCAAGAGATAAATTCCATCAAACCCTAGAGCTCTCTTACATAGGAGAAAAGCTCTATGGGTAATTTACAGAAGCAGGACAATAAAACTGAATAGCATAATTATTCTAACAGTTACCAGCAGATCATGTTCATCGGATGTGAGCTACCATTCATTTATCATGGAATAAAGGGGCTTCAGCCTAAGGTACCGCTATTTTCAGGATAAGTGACTGCGACCATGACGACATCATTCATTATGCTTGTTTACAGTAATTTTCCATTCCTGGTTATTTGCATTCTGGACATTATAGGGCGGCATATGTAAAGGCCCATAATATAATATGTTATGCTATAATTGCCGGAACCTGTGTTTCAGTTGAATTGGAGTGAGTCTTTCAGTGCGAAAAGCATTGCAGGCCTTCGGAAGTTGCAAGTGGGTTCATATTGGCATTTCAAATGTCATAATGAGGTGAACACCTAACCAAGGTGCCCACCACAAAAGCTGACCAAGGATATGAACATTTATTGATTGAGATGGAGCAAATGGACTGCTCCAAAATCAAATTTTCGCAGCCACCAAGGACCTGGAAATCTCCTGGGTCAAGTGAGATACACCCTTCTTGAGCTTTGCATTATCAGGCAGAAATGCAGATGAGTAGAGCCGCTTCAACTTTCATATCAGGTAGAAATACAGTTTTTTTTAATAAAAAATGGTCTTTTCCCAAAAATGGTGTGAAAGGTTGACCTTGACATGACGATAAGACAACAGTTTCAGCCTAAAAAGAGACGATTAATTTGGTGAAGAGGAGTAATAAAGAGGGGCTTGACCTTTAAATTTTAGGGCTTACAGAGGCATGTATTTGAAAAAAAAAAGACCATGTCCATCTTTGATACATCTTAAAAATAAGAACTTTAATTGACAATCGACTTTAAAAGTTGGAGCACTTTTTTGTAATTGAGTAAATTACAAAAAAGTTTCGGAATAATACACCCGATTTCAGTCATACCTGAACTTTTAAGGTAACAATGTGGTACTCAAACTTTAAGATTTGTCTCAATATAGTTCTTCAATATTGAAATTTTGTTGAACTTTAAGATATGTCTCAATGTGGCACAAGGGATAGAACGGTAAGAAGTCGGTGGTACAACTGATATTTCAAAAAAGAGAGGGATATAACTGATATTGTAATATTTGAGAGGGGCACAACGGATAAAAACCTAAAAATAAAATGTACAACCCCGGTCCAGTGCCGAACTTGATGTCTAATTTGCCACTATTATAATCTATGTTATGTAATGAAAATGTGTTGTGTTATGTAATTTAGCCTCATTTTCACGTTAGGATACTTGCTGGTAAATGCCATTCATGTTTTTCCAAGTGTCAATTAAACTTCCAGTATCAATCCATATGATAATTTAATAGATAAAAATACATGTTTTTCCAAGTGTCAATTAAACTTCCAGTATCAATACATATGATAATTTAATAGATAAAAATAGTAAATTCTAAGGCCCTGTTTGGTTAGAGAATAAGCCATGGAATAAGGGTTCAATTCTCCTCCCGACACGGTTTCCAATGGTATGACTATTCCCCGTTATTCCATCTTATTTCACTGTTATTGCTATCTTTATCCCACCTTACCTACCTTTATTTCACCTTATTCTCCTTATTCCTATCCTCCAGCCGAACAAAGAATAGACCCTTATTCTCCTTATTCCCCATCCTTATTCCTGCTTATTCTCGAACCGAACGTGCCCTAAGCTTCACTGATGAAGTGAAAAACCGCCCAAGTTATTTGAAGGCCATGCTTGTTTGCGTAAATTCCGTACGTGGTTCATAAGATGCATTGGCAGGACGATAAAATTTAATTTGATCGAGTCAATGGATAAAACCTAACTGAATTATAGTGACTCATTGATGATTAGTGAGTCATTCACAATCATTTACGGTGGGTTTGTTATCTTGTTAAACTTCTCGACCCTACCCTTATAAAAGATGCATGGTGGTTCATTATGTCTATACGGCTGGGGCAAAGGGAACAAGAATAATTAAAAGGAAGGGTTGCTATTTTTCATTTCATCATCATATTCATCACGGGTTATTTCTGATTCACAAAGAAAGGAGGTAAACTTGTTAACCGTTTCATACTTGTTTATATTGACCACCACATATTGCACTTAATTCTGCGACAATGTCAAGATTGATATACATAAATCTCCAATCGGTTGAGGGGTCTTGACTAATCACCAAGGTGTTGTAACCAACTCTTGTTTAATTTTTATCTCAAGTCTTCGTTTCTTATTGTTTTCACAGTGCATGTCAATGGATCGCTCATACTATACGAAGTTTAGTTTGCTTATTATAATAAACTGAATTAATGTCCAATTTTGATCGTGGGTTTTAAGTTGAGTATCATATATTCGGTTAACGATTAAAACTTTTAATAATCCAATTCACGACCTTGCTTAGATAATGTATTTTACATTTATGGAGTTATTCACCATAATGATTAAAACAAGAATCTAACATGTGAATTTGGCGTGAATTCTGAAGTTCGGAAATCTACCAGGTTAGCATGAATTTTGAAGCTCGTGTATATATCTAATTCATTCCCATCTAAGAAGTATCATCTTCAGCGGCATTTTTCAATCTAAAGTTAAGTCTTTGGTAAATTGTGTAGTATAAGCAAGTGCTTCAAAACTATTGAATATTAAGAGATGGTATGCATTTGTATTAAAAATGTTTGAATTTCCCACTTAATATGCAAATACTATAATTGATCAATTGCAGTATAATTAAGCTGTCATCCGCGCGATACCTCCATGTTACATGCAGCTAGGACTGGCTATTGAGTCACGGCTCGATGAGCCAGGCTTGGGCTCGGCTCGATAAGGGCTCGTGAGCTTGGCTCATTAAGCTATTGAGCTGAGCCCGAGCCAGATTTTTGGGCTCGATAGCTTATCGAGCCGAGCCCGAGCCAAGCTCTGCTCAGCTCGATAACTCAATAACGGGCTCGATAAGGAATATATATATATATATATATTCTATTTGTGAAACTACAATGATTTTTATTTTTATTTGTATTAGTTTTGCAACATTGTTAATGGTGGATTGTGTTTATGTAACAACAATGTTGGATGGACTATTTTGTAGACTTGGATTTTCTACCTTTTATCTATCTTAATCTAAGTTATAGCAAGATATTTAGTATTTTTTCTTTTTTATTAACAAACATAATCTTATAATATATATTATAATTTAATTTTTATTTACAATTGGATGGTGGCTTACTGGTAAGGTGGATGATTCTTAATAAGGATGTCTTAGGTTCGAGCCTAGGCAAAACATTTTTTCAAAAAAACACCTATTTCCTTAACCCAGACCAGGCTCGATAAGAGGCACGAGCTCGATAAAGGGCTCGGCTCAAGACTTATCGAGCCCGAGCTGGCTCGATAAGGACTCGAGCCCACCGAGCTCGAGCCTGAGCCAGCTCGGCTGGGCTTGATCGAGCCTGAGCCCGAGCTCGAGCCAGTTGGGCTTATTGAGCTCGAGCCTAGCCCTGGCTCGGCTCGTTAGGCTCGATAGCCAGCCCTACATGCACCACCATCACGGTCCATGGCCATCCGCACACCGCCGACGTGATATATGTGTTGTCACCCTCGCATTGCCATCATCCACACACCACGATCGTGCCATAGGCGTCGTCCCTCCGATCTCTGGTCTCTCCATACTTCATGCTGGAATCCGCCATGGAGGAGCTCATTCCCACTTTTCAGCCTCCTCTCTTTCCAAGTCGTCGTGTTCTACATATTGTCGTCATTATTGTCCGATACTCCACACACTACCAACTCGAGCGTGTCATCACCTCCGTGTATTACTTGGGGATAATCCTCCGAAGCGGGATGCTACATGTAATCACTCTTTCATACATTGTATTGGTTTTGTCAGGAAATTGGAATTTGGATGGTAAAAATTCATTCATTGTTGCCTAAGAGATGTTGTTGGAGTATTTGGTTGTGCGTCACTTGAGTTGTAGATGGGTAAATGGAACTCTCCAGGATCTATTTATCACATCCAGTTGTTTAGTCTCACATCTACCAGTTTGGAGATGTGGAGACATAGTAGGGGTTATATATAGACCCACACATCCATTTATTCAAAGAGAAAAATAATAGACTAGCAACATTTTGGGGCGATCTCCTGTGGTTTCATCTCGCTCCTGAAGGAGTAGGGTTTCATGTTAAATCTCGGGTTTTTCATATTTATTTTTCTCTCTGATATTTGCTTCCGCATTCTAATTTTCTAACCGATGTTATGGATGGATTGGGTTCCGTTTAAAATTTGTACCAAATTTACATTTCCAATTTCAAAATATATAATTGATTTTTGCACCAAATAGTATTTGTTTGTATTTATCTGTACGTTAATTTCGTTACAACGGAGTCTCTTCGCATCATTTTCCATCAATCAATCTTAACAGCCTGACAACTCTTTTGAGGCTCCCAATACCGAACTATCCAAAGGGAAAAAAACACAAGAAAAAATAAATCTCCAAAATTTAGGGGACCCATGCAGATTTCTCCACCCTCTCTAAATTACGGTGGAAAAAAGGATTGACCGGTCATATATCACAACTCCTAATACCCAAACCCCTTTTCTCCCTCCGTCTCACTCTCCATCCGCAGAGATCCTCTTCGCATTGCTGTTTCGATGGCGATCCACTCGGCGATGCTGCTTCTACTCTGCCTCTTGCCATCCATCGTCCTCGCGCATCTCGGCGTGCAGCCTCTCTCCACTATCGCCATCGATAGGGTCACCCTGTCCCTGGACGCGTCCGCGCGCATCCGGGCGTCGCCCACCGTGCTTGGCCTGGAGGTTAAATTCGGAAGCTGTGGGTTCGGTTGAATTGGGTGTGTGGTGTTCTAATTGGATGATGGCTTTGTTGCAGGGGAGGGATTTTGATTGGGTGCAGGTGAAGTTCGTGCGGAGGAATCCATCGGAGAGCGATTGGATCGGGGTGTTCTCGCCGGGGATGTTCAAGTAAGATCGATTTTTGTTGCATTTGTTTTGCGATTCAGGCTTGAAACGAGGTGGCTTGGTAACCTTTGTTCTGTGTGTGCGGATATGTTTAATTATGTGATCCAATTGTTGACGGTACCTTTTTATTAATTTTTTCATACCCCTTTTGTGTCTTAAATCAACACTAAAAAAATACGGTTTTTATCAGTTGTACCCCTTTGAGATATTGCAATATCAGTTATGTCTCTAACTTTTTTTGAATATCAGTTCTGCCCCTACCTTCTTGTAAAATTCACAGTTCTGCTTTTCTGTTAAGGTAAAGTAAGGGCATAACTGATATTACAAAAGGGCAGAAATGTTAATTTCGTAAGAAGATAGGGGCACAACTGATATTCCAAAAAAGGTAGGAGCATAACTGATATTGCAATATCTCAGAGGGGCACAACTGATAAAAACCCAAAAAAATATTAGATTCCTTAGGGTTTGTGGGTCGTGCGAGTTTACCCCTTTAACCCACCCTCCTTCTCTCCTGTGTGGGCCCCACTTTATATCTTTTTAAAAAAAAATAAATAATCAATTTTACATTATTAATCCTATCAAAAAATAATATATTATACCATCATATCATATAAAAATTATAAACTACTCCACTTTTACTCATTTTTTCCAAACTTCAATACAATTACATCATAATAACAACTCACTTTCTCAAACTTTAATACAATCATATCACAACAAACCTACTTCTAAGCCACCCCAGTTTAACCCTCTATCCAAATATCAAAACCCAAAAACGAGTTACCGTCTACCAGTTTAACCCTTCTTAACCCGCTAACCAAACGTATCCTTAGTGACCGTGAGGTATGTAGATTTTTTTGTTGGAAATAAAATTACCAGTGCATACATTAAACAGTATAATATCGGATCCAAATGAATTAACAGAAAAACAAAACCGAATAAGATTATATCCATTGTATGTTTCCCAATCATTATCCGATTATACGATGTAAACAGGAACCAATTTAAATAATAAAAATATAAATAATGCGGGCATGATCCAGAAAGGGTAAAGCAATAAATATATAACGGTAAGCAAAATAAAATAAAGATCAGTTTAGAAGTCACCGAATCATCCATGTAATGGACTGTCCTTAGAGAAGATATCGCTCCCACAATACCGATGCGTAGGGCACTGACGATCTGCTCCCAGGATACGACGGTTCACGATCGTCGTCGGCGCACACCAACAGGATCGTCCTCGATTGTACCTCAGAGAACTGCAACCGAGAGAGGAAGAAAAAGACGTTCGTCCGTGAGAAGAAGAACCAAAGAGAAACGGCGTGAGAGAGGTTTTTCTTACGAGTGAAGAAAAATCGAATCGGGTGAGGGATATAAATAGAGGGTCTCGCGTCCCGAAAACGCAACCTTTGGTTTCCAAAAATACGTCCCAAAAACGCATCCTTTCGGATCCCAAAAAAACGCGCCCATAATGGCTAGTTGAATTCCCATTTAAGTCGACTTACCAAATTAATCGTATGATTAATTTAATCGACTTATCAAATGAAACCTACAGCAAAAGTATCGAGATCCGAGATCTGAATTAACTCTCCCGAGCCCGAGACCGAGACCGAGCCCGAGCCCGAGCCCGAGACGGAGCGGAGCGGAGCGCGCGCGCGCGTGTGTGGTCCTCCATTCTTCCTCTCTACTATTGCTACAAGAGCTTGGGGTGTGGACTCATATATAAGTCCATCAAAAGTTTAGATCTCCAAGATATGGTACTAAACTTCCACCCAAACTCAACTATGTTTCAAATTTGGGAATTCTCACTTTCCCTTCAAATTATTTGGTTTCCTAATTCAAACTAAATAATACCAAATTGTACTTAATAGGTTTTCCAATTAAAATCTATGTAAACAATTTTAATACAACAATCCCCCACGAATTCATCAATTTGAAAAAGAGATTCAAAAATATTCAAGAGACTTCTTTCGACTGCCCATACTTTGCTTTTAGTAAAGGTACCTTTCGATTTAACATCTACCTGAGTTTACTACTTTCACTTTAACAGGAACGAAGTAACTACGTCTTAAACTTCAGACCTTAGTGTTAAAGTATACAGTAGAAACAACAAAGCGTTGTTCTTGGTATAATCTTCAGGATTGGTGCTCTTAAAGGCCATGCACCCTTATCCTGTTTCATGAGTGTATTCAGGAAAGATCCTCTTCCTTTAACTGCGGCCCACAGTAACACTCACATAGGTGGCGTTCTCCAAGGATGCACTGCTAACATCCTACCCAAAGGCTTGAACCCATTAAGAGCCTACGCTCTTCCTAAACTTGCAGCTTAAATGGCACTCAGGCTTCCAGGTATAAGACACTCATGCTTACGCATTAAACTTAGAGTGCCAACCAGTTCTCCTAACAGCTTGTTATTACCACATTAAACATACTTTGTGGGATCTCCACTCAGTTGGGTTGCTACTGTAGAGGAACTCCCAATGGGTCTCGGTCCCATCCCAAGCCTAGACTTTAGGACTAAAGATTTATCAAGTCCCTTAGTCAACAGATCTGCCGTGTTGTCTTTGGATCCAACAAAATCCACAGCCAACACTCCTCGAGACACCAAAATCCCTTAACGTCTTAAGTCTGATTTGTATGTGTCTCCTTGTTTTCTGATTGAACTTTGAACTCTTGATCTTGGCAATTGTGGTCATATTATCACAATGTATCGAAATTGCAGGAACATTCTGACCTACCATGGGAATTTCAGACAGAAGTTACCTTAGCCATTTAGCCTCAATTCCAGTGGTGTCCAAAGCATACAGCTCGGCCTCAAAAGTGGATCGAGCTAGAATGGTCTGCTTCACAGACCTCCAGGAGACTGCACCACCTCCAAGGGTAAATACATACCCTGTAACATCATTACTCCCAGACTTCTCTATTTTCCCTATCCAGCTTATATCATTGTATCCTTCTAGTACAGATGGATGTCTACCATAATGCAAAATAAGGGAAATAGTTCCCTTCAAGTACTTCAGTACTCGATCCAGAGCCTCCCAGTGAGTACGGTCAGGACAGCTAGTGTATCTACTCAGCTTTGCAACCGAAAATGAAATATCAGGTCTCGTGTAATTTGCAAGATATATTAAACTTCCTATCACTTGTGAATACCTTAGCTGGGCTACAGGTACTCCACTTTTATTCTTAAATAACGTTTTGGATAAATCAAAAGGAGTGCTTACAGTTTTGCAATCTTGATATCCAAATTTCTCAAGTACCTTCTCAAGTAGTGAGATTGAGAAATTACAATCACATCAACTGACCTTGTCAGTTTGAGACCCAAGATCACATTAACAACACCCATGTCCTTCATGTCAAACTTGCTATTCAAGAAAGCCTTAGTCTCATTAATAATTCTCATATGTGATGCAAACAACAATATGTCATCGAAATATAGGCACAAGATAATACACTCATCACCTTTCACCTTGGAATAGATACACTTATCGGATTAATGAACCTTAAAGCCACATGATAAAATAGTCTTGTCAAATTTTTCATTCACTACTTTGATGCTTGTTTCAATCCGTAAAGGGATTTGACAAGCTTCCAAACCTTTCCCTCATTCCCAGGAGTCACAAGCCCATCAGGTTGATCCATATAGATCTCTTCCTCAAGATCGCCATGCAAGAAGGCGGTCTTCACATCCATCTGGTGGATAGAGAGATCATAAACAGAAGGCAATGCTATGTGCATCCGGATTTTGGTCATCCTAGTCACAGGGGAATAGGTATCAAAATAATCGATATCTTCCTTTTGCCTAAAGCCCTTGAAACTAATCTGGCTTTGTACTTTTCAATTACCCGTCAGGTCTAAGCTTTCTCTTAAACACCTACTTGCAACCAATAGTAGAGCACCCTTTGGGTAAATCAACCAACTCCCAAGTTCCATTAGCCATAATGGAATCCATCTCAGATTTGATGGCTTCCTTCCATTGCTTTGCTTCAGACGAAGTCATGGCTTCCTTGTAACTTGGTGGATCACCCTCTATCTGATAGACAACGAAGTCGCTACCTAGATCTTTGGCTATCCGAGGTCTTTTACTCCTCCTTGGCTCAATTTCTTCAGAAAGATCATTGGGTTCAGGTTGAGTCTCAACCCCCACATTCGATATCCTTTCCACTTGATCTGGAATAGATCCTGATGTAGAGGCGCCTTCAATGGTCAGATTTTGAGGAATCCCAGTCTTCAATGGGAAGACATCCTCAAAGTTGGCTACGGAGTATTTATCAATACCGAGATCTTCGGTGTTATACTTCCGATCCAAGTCTTACCATAGCCCCTTCGCAGTCTGCGTGGATGAACAATATACGTCAAACAAAGTATTGGACAGAGCCAACAAGATGCAACCATGACATATACGGTCATGTTCCTTCCACGCAGATTGCGCCTTATGGCTATCGGGTGAGGGGTTTTCCGCCTCCACCGTAGAACAGTCAGTTTCAAGAATCGAGATTAACCCTATAGTGGTTAACCAGATCCTCATGCGTTGTTGCCAACGCTTAAAATTCTGTCCACCGAATTTTTCAGGCATACCCGTCATATCTACCCTCGATTTAAACATTGTTTCCGACATTTTAGAATCGGTTCCAGATATCTTCTCTAAGATTGTTGGAAATAAGATTACCAGTGCATACATTAAACAGTATAATATCGGATCCAAATGAATTAACAGAGAAACAAAACCGAATAAGATTATATCCATTGTATGTTTCCCAATCATTATCCGATTATACGATGTAAACAGGAACTAATTTAAAGAACAGAAACATAAATAATACGGGCATGATTCAGAAAGGGTAAAGTAATAAACATATTGCGGTAAACAAAATAAAACAAAGATCAGTTTAGAAGTCACCGAAACGTTCATGTAATGGACTGTCCTTAGAGAAGATATCGCCCCCACAATACTTGTGCGTAGGATACTGGCGATCTGCTCACAGGATACGACGGTTCACGATTGTCGTCGGCGCACACCAACGGGATCGTCCTCGATTGTACCTCAGAGAACTGCATCAGAGAGAGGAAGAAGAAGACGTTCGTCCGTGAGAGGAAGAACCAGAGAGAAACGGCGTAAGAGAGGTTTTTCTTGCGAGTGAAGAAAAACCGAGTCGGGTGAGGGATATAAATAGAGGGTCTCGCGTCCCGAAAATACAACCTTTGGTTTCCAAAAATACGTCCCGAAAACGCATCTTTTCGGATCCCAAAAAAACGCGCCCATAATGGAGAGTTGAATTCCCATTTAAGTCGACTTACCAAATTAGTCGTGTGATTAAATCGAGATCCGAGATCCGAATTGACTCTCCCGAGACGGAGACGGAGCGGAGCGCGCGCGTGTGTGGTCCTCCATTCCTCCTCTCTACTATTGCTACAAGAGCTTGGGGTGTGGACTCATATATAAGTCCACCAAAAGTTTAGATCTCCAAGGTATGGTACTAAACTTCCACCCAAACTCAACCATGTTTCAAATTTGGGAATTCCCACTTTCCCTTCAAACTATTTGGTTTCCCAATTGAAACCAAATGAATACGAAATTGTACTTAATAGGTTTTCCAATTAAAACCTATATAAACAATTTTAATACAACATTTTTCGAAGTGGAATCTAGATTTAGAACAAAAGGAATACGTGTTGCACCCAAGAAAACAGCACCACATGTAAATCTAAAAAAAGGCGCGTGGGTTGGTTACAAGAGCAGAGGATTAGGGCATGAGAATTTGGACTTCAAATTTTGGATGGTTGACTTGCTCCCAATTAGTTTCAAATAAAACTTGTTAGGTTAGTTTTCCTTCGTGATGATTCGGATTTAGGCGTGGATCGTTATTATTAAATGTATGATTGAATGAAACATTTGCCTTAATACGAAACCAAGACAGAGATAATCAAACACAGGATATTGTATTCTATTCCAGAATTAATTTTGTATTTGTGCTCCTTCAGAACGTTTCAAATTACACTTTGTGCTTCTGTATTTTCTATGTTTACATTATGCCCCTCATGTTTCACCGTCTCCTCCATGAAACTTTTAAAATTATACTTTACTTGCTGTTATTAACGACAACAGTGAGTGAAAATATTTAGGTCTACAGGGGGTGCATGTAAATATGAGAAAATAGGGGTAAACGTATAATAGAAATGTTGTATAAGGGTGTAGTTGTAAAGATGCCTATGAGGTGTAACGTTTTTAAAACGGTTGATGTGTACAGTTTCTAAAGTGGCAATACTATCAAGTCAGTAAAGTGACTATCTTATAAATGTCTAGGGCTGTTCACGGTGTGGGTACCCGACCCATTCGATCACGATCCGTCCCAACCCATCAATACTGGGTCATGGGTCGCCCCGACCCGCTTGAATGGGTACCCAGATCAAACGGGTACCCATATTAATTTGAGCGGGTCATTGGTACCCGCGGGTACCCGTTGACTAACCGCTTCCAAAAAATGATCTCATTTCCTTCTTTCACTCGTTTAAAATTAGTCTATTTCGGAAGTTCCGAAATCTCACGGTAGCTTTATTGACTTTCTAAAACTATTACTGCAGTCATTGTTCACAATGCATGCTAGCAAAGTAGAATTGTAATGCGAAAGGTTCAAGCACAGTTTACTATTGTAATTTTGAAAAGACGTGTCTACATCAACACCGTAAATTCTCAGTTGCACTTGCAGTCAACGATGAGAAAAATGTCCTCAACTCTAAGGGTGCGTTTGGTTGGGGAGTTACCCCCCACTTTAGGTGGGTAACCCCCCAAAACCCCCACTTTTAACCTACTAGTGGGGCTCACTCCCTTCCCATCAAAAAAAAATATATTATACCATCATATCATCTAAAAATCATAAAATACTCAACTTCTACTCACAATTCCAAACTTCAATACAATTACATCACAACAACGACCCACTTTTTCAAATTTCAATACAATCATATCATAATAACTACCAACTTTTTTAAATTCCAATACAATTACATCACACAAACCCTCCCAACCCTTAACCCATCAACCAAACACACAAATACAAAACCGGATTATCCACCCCTGGATAACACACGAACCAAACGCACCCACAAAATATGTAAAGAGATCAATGCATATACCGTATAAGCCACGCTATCATATTATAATCCCCGCACTCGTCATATCGTAACCGTTAGCTTTACATTGCAAAAAAAGCTACATATCTCTAACGCAAGCTAAAAACAACAATAAAGTCAGATGTTGAAAGGGGGATCGTCAGAGATTGCTTACAGGTCGTGTGCGTCTTTGCGACAATGTAGAGGCGAGGGGGAAGAACCTAAAAAGCAGCAGAGCATAGAGTGGGTTAGGATGCAGGATGATTTAGCTGAGGGATGGAGCGAGGCTGTACAAAGATCTGCCGGAGGGACGTGGGAGGCGACAGGGCATGGAGCGGAGCTACGAGGGATCTGGTGGAGAGGCACGGGAGGATGTGGGCGTACAACAGGGGCTGTGCAGAATCTGGTGTAGGGTAGAAATGAGGAGAAATTTTTGTAAGCAAGCCCTAGCAGTAGCCGTGAACAAAAGCAAATTGGGAGCATCCCAGGGATAGGCATTCCAACAGGCGTTCGACCCAACTGGGTACCCGGCTCACCCCATGGATATTCCACCGGGTAGCAATGGTTTAACGGGTCAACTATGTATGGGTACCTGCCCCGAACTATTTTCACGGGTACCCGTACATTAAGGGCCCGTTCGGTAGGAGAATAAGCAGGAATAAGGATGGGGAATAAGGGGAATAAGGGTCTATTCTCCGTTCGGCTGGAGGATAAGAATAAGGAGAATAAGGTGAAATAAAGGGTAGGTAAGGTGGGATAAAGATAGGAATACGAGTGAAATAAGATGAAATAATGGGGAATAGTCGTACCACGGGGAAGCGTGTTGGGGGCTTATTCCCCTTATTCCATTCCTCCTTATACCCCAAACGAACAGGGCCTTAGGGTCAAAATAATCGGGTCGGGGCGGGTACCCATTTGACCCAATTAAAATGAACATCCCTAATAAATGTGCAAATTAGGGAGCAAACTGCAAACATACGTGATTTTTTTACACTTTGTTCTGTTTACATTTATGTTCCTACTTTTTTTGCAATTACAGGTGCTCTTATATTTGTAAATAATTTACATCAATGCTGTATTACGTTAACGGAGGAGTAATACTACAAGTTTTGTAAAAAGTATAGGAATACGCGTATTATTGCAAAAAAATGAATATAAATATAAGCGTGGAAACTCTGGAAAGGTACAAGCGTAAGAAAAATCCCTGGATATGTTAATATCCATCCACAACGGCACTCCTTTCTTAAAGATATGGTTTGCATTTTCAATTTTGGCATATTTGGGTATTTGCAATAAAAAGTGACGAATATTGGTACATATATAATTTTATATTTTTTTGGTAATAAATTTTGGTGGATATCCATTTTAGTATGAAGTTGAACCTCCAAATATATAAATCTAAAGAAATAAAAAGTCTGAATAGATCGTACTTATGACATTACAAGTGGACCATATTGATTTGCGTCTAGTAGGCACATACTTATTGGCTTAGTGGAAATTAATCCGGAGTTTCGTAACATAAAAGTATGTACAAAAAGAGAGGATTTTTTTAGAACCTTTTGAAACTTATTTATTTTTGGTTTTTTAAATTTTTTTGATGACATTTCTTGTATAAAAAATAAGTACAACGGTAGACTTTCGAAAACACATAACAACTCTTTTTCCCATGCCTAAATGAAGTCATGTCATTATGATTCGGAATACCCCTAAAAAAGGCAATGACAACAAATGCAAAGGTGGCAAATTGGTTATTTTAGGGAAAGAATGGGATTTTACCCGACATATCCTATAATCTTTGCCAATTACCTCGACGACCTTTGTAACAAATGCAAAGGTGGCAAATTGGTTATTTTAGGGAAAGAATACGAGAAATAGTAAGCACTACATTAAGTGAGTCTTGTAAGTCATTTGTTACTGTCAGTAGGTGAGGCATCTTTATTTGAGAATTTATGGAGTGGTTGCTCTAACATTTATGATGATTTTATGAATCCCGAACCATGCAAGGTTGTCCTTAAAGAACTTTACAACAATTATGTTGTTTGTGGTATGGGTGGGAATAACTTCAACCTAACCAGAAATATATTCCGCCACTACCAGGATATATTAGGGGTCATTCCTATATGGCCCACACTTCCTCTCTCATGTGGGACTAACTCTCCTTCTCTTTATTAATACATTAAATAAATCATTTTTCTTTCATCTATTTCATCAAAAAATAATACGTTATACTACATATCATATAAAAATTATAAACCACCCAACCTTTACCCACTTTTCCAAACTTCAATACAATCACATCACAACAACTACTCACTTTTTCAAACTTCAATACAATCACATTACAACAAACCCAATCAACCTAAAATCTTATATACAAACACCAAAACACAAAAACATGTTGCCTCCTCCGGTTTACCCCGAGGTAATCCAGCAACCAAATGCACCCTTAGGGCCCGTTCGGTAGGAGAATAAGCAGGAATAAGGATTGAGAATAAGAGGAATAAGGGTCTGTTCTCCGTTCGGCTGGAGGATAAGAATAAGGAGAATAAGGTGAAATAAAGGTAGGTAAAAAGGATAAAGATATGAATAAGAGTGAAATAAGATGTAATAATGGGGAATAGTCGTACCACTGGGAACCGTGTCAGGAGGAGAATTGACCCCTTATTCCAAGGCCTATTCTCCAACCAAACAGGGCTTAGCGTATTCATTGCGTGTTGCACGTTTATGAATTGCACCAATAATATTGCAAATTATAGTATCAAAGATAAAAGCTATTGTCCAAACGAATACGTTGTTGCTGAAATAACAATGGGAAAGAACATATCTTAAATAAAAAACAAAGAAATTATATATAAGTATCGAGAAAGTACGAAAATAACGCAGTTATCAACATTTTGGATATATATATATATATATATATATGTGTGTGTGTGAATCTAGTCTGTTATCGCAAATTTGTCATACATATTTGGCATTTATATCCATATTGATTTTACCCACTTAAATGGTCTGGTGGTAGTGTAGTATGTCTACATCCAAAAGATCATGGTCCAAATCCCCCCTATAGGATTGCATTAGGTAGTCGACAACCATCGTAAAAAATACTCGAAATTTTCAACATGGATTTGAACAAGAATCTATGTAGCCAATCCTACTCATAGTGGAAGAAGGTTTTGTCGTTTGCTGTATCCATGTTGGTTGAATGACACATATGTGAATATCACTTTTTTATCTTAAATACGCATATATATATATATATATATTCATATATCTATACTAATGTAAAAATAGTCATAACTTCATCTACAAATTTTGACAAAATTTATAGTTTTTTCATTGCTTTGATATCATTGCTATAAATATTCAATTATTCGTTGTCATAGGCCCTTTTTGTTGTAATGTTTTAGTATATTAATTTTATGTTCAAACCATCATACATATGTAGAGTTGCTAATCGAACAAACAATAATAAATGAATCTATGTTTGAGTTAGGCTCGATAGGATATGTTCAAGTTCATTGAGAAAATGAACTTTTGACTTCAATTCAATAATAGTTCATTAACGATTTTACTTAACTCATACTTGTTTAGATGAACCATTTCAAAAATACAGTTCAATAATAAGGTTCAATAAGTAGTACAAATAAAAAAATATTCAAGTTGAAGTAGTACAAAAGTCACCTATTAATACCATAATTTCTTTAACACAACTTGTCATGTGTACAAAAATGAAGTTATATACACACATGTACTTATATATACACATGCACATATATTAAATTCGATGTTTTATCGAACAAACATATGTTATATTCATGCATGGTTCGTTAAGTTGTCGAGTTAATTTTGAAATCCATGTTAAGTTTGTTTAAAAAATGAAACATTTTCCAAACCATTATCAAACAAATTCTAATCAAATAGTGAACATGTTCAGTTCGATTAGCAACAACCCTATACATATGTATATTTGAGCAAATCTGTAAAATATTATTGTGATTAGTCATAGATACTTATTTATTTTACATTTATATATGTAATTTATAATAATATAACTCATTTTTTATGTCTGTTAATATTTTATCCACATATGTACACATTTTAACATGGATATGTATATGATAATACATAAATGTCTATTTGGTTGTTTTCATTTAATACAATTATGTAAAGTAAATTAATATTGGTGCAGTATTAGTATTTATAGAATGATTTTATCTAATAATCTAAAGGTTTAGTGGTTCATAATTACTTCAAATCTAAAAAAGTTTATTATAATATACAGATT
Source organism: Ottelia alismoides (assembly GCA_037367405.1). Classification (NCBI taxonomy): domain Eukaryota; kingdom Viridiplantae; phylum Streptophyta; class Magnoliopsida; order Alismatales; family Hydrocharitaceae; genus Ottelia; species Ottelia alismoides. The sequence continues at coordinate 224,015 of JAZKJV010003379.1, forward strand.
TCACTTACATTACATTCTTCACTGGTTAACAAAATAAAGCTTCAAACGTTAACAAACGGTTTACCAGTATTTATTTAGGTGCTGGTTATTGTTAATTCCATATACATTCTCTGTAAGAATATAAAGAGACCTGCAATTTTTTACGGTGCAGATGACTGTTACATGGACTAGTGGTTATAGCATAGAGGAGGCATTCCCTTTGGTTAAATGGGGAGCAATGGGAGGACGACAGAGATTGGCAAAAGCGGGGACCTTGACGTTTACACGCAACACCATGTGTGGTATGGCTCCTTTCTTGCATACAAGATTTATATATTTGGTAACTTCATGATGGTAAAGGATATATGCTGTTTCCCATTATTTCGAACTTGAATAGGGTAAATGTTGCTTCGCCATTAGAGCTCTGCAAGTGAAATGTGTCTTTCTACTTTCCTGTTGAAATGCTAATTTATTTTTTGAGACTTAATAGGTCTTTTATTTGGTAATCGTCTTATCGTGTCTTTTGAAGGTTCTCCCGCTCGAACTGTCGGATGGAGGGATCCTGGTTTCATCCACACCAGCTTCTTAAAGGATTTATGGCCAAACACATTGTATGGGCATACAATCTCTATCTTAATGACATGGCATGTCGTTCATACTAATAAAACAATTTGCCAGGTATACATACATGCTTGGTCACCGGCTAAAGAATGGAACCTACATTTGGAGCAAACGCTATTCGTTTAAAGCATCCCCTGGTGTCGGAGAAGACTCACTTCAGCGAGTAATCATATTTGGCGACATGGGAAAGGTCAGTCCATCACCAAGCACAATGTAGTGGTCTGTCAGATCCATTTCCAGTTTATCACAACTCATAGGTCACTTTGTAGTAACTGATCCTGAGGTCTTCTTTACTAACTGATTTGTATATCAGGCCGAGCGTGATGGCTCCAACGAGTACAGTAACTACCAACCTGGCTCCTTGAACACCACTGACCGACTCATTGATGACCTGAAAAACATTGACATTGTTTTTCACATAGGAGACATCTCATATGCAAATGGTTATATCTCCCAGTGGGACCAATTTACATCTCAGGTGGAACCCCATTGCCTCGACAGTGCCATACATGGTTGCAAGGTTTCTCTCAAGTTGTATTAATAACTAGATTTTTCTATACTATTGGCACTATACTAAATTTTAAATTTGATTTCCCTACCCAATTTAGTTGCTTGTGATACTGATTTAGTTTGTTTTTTGCAGTGGAAACCATGAGCGTGACTGGCCGGGGACTGGATCTTTCTATGATGTAATGGATTCAGGGGGTGAATGTGGTGTACTAGCAGAGACCATGTTCTACGTACCAGCAGAAAATCGGGCGAAATACTGGTATGAGAATCCTATTAACACAATGAAATTTCTCATGCTGCAAAGATCTAAAATCATTATGGACTGTGTTGACCTTAAACTATCCTTTCACTATTTAGCAGTAGGTGCATTTTCTTTTGCATCTTCCTATGTAATTCTATTTTATATAATAAGTATATCCTTTGGAAAGAATAGCAGAAACCCGGCAGCCCTAGCTAAAATGTCTTGACAAGTGACCATTTGTCTTTGCAAATGAACAAGTAATTGGACTGAGTAATATGCAATTGCAGGTATTCAACTGATTACGGTATGTTCCACTTCTGCGTAGCCGACAGCGAGCATGATTGGAGAGAAGGCTCTGAGCAGTACAAGTTCATCGAGAACTGTCTTGCCTCTGTAGATAGAAAGCAGCAACCGTGGTTGATATTCGCTGCTCATCGTGTGCTTGGCTACTCTTCCGACTTCTACTACGCAGCTGAGGGCTCATTCGCAGAACCTATGGCCAGGGAGAACCTTCAAAAACTTTGGCAGGAATACAAAGTTGACATAGCCTTTTATGGCCATGTCCACAACTATGAGAGAACTTGTCCTGTTTACCAGGTAATATGCTATCCCTTCTCTCTTTCGGGTTTACTTGAGAATTTCCATTTATGGTTTTAATTGTTTTTCTCTCCTTGGTTGTTTAGAGAGCTTTAGATGAATTATGAATTGTTTCTAAAAATAAATGGAATCAGGATGCAGAAAATGAAAAACTGCTTACACATTAAACTAATTGGTGTTGGTAATTTCACTTGACGCATAATACAAGGTATACACACATACAAGGAGAACATAAATCACATACATGTTTTTTTATAACAAGTGGAAAACAATGCACGTAGTTATACAAATGGCATTGATAAATCCTCTTTGATTTCAATGCAGGAATAGTTCAAAACTAGATCAATTTGGTTAAGTACGCATTATCTATATTCATTGTTCAAATGTTTGACAAGTTGGAAAGCAAAAAAGAGAGGTCGATCATCCATCCCTTAAAAGAACGAGAAGATATAGGCTTTGAAGATATAGGCTTTTAGTACTCCTTCCAGACGAGAATTGAGTCCTCACATTCATTAGCTGATATATTTTTCTCTCGTACATTTCTTCATTTGTGGTTCAATTTCTGTGTAGTGGAGGATTTATAGATTGATGCTAGAATAATAAAAAAGAAATAAGAGAATTGTCTATTATGCATCATAGGTTGTCCATATAGAGAGGGGAAATACTAGAGACAAAACGAAGTTGCCTTGTTGGGCTACATGTAAAAAAGGAAAAGGACAATGGGCCTATTACAAAGTGCTATAAGAGTCTGTTATAATACTAACAATTTTTGATGTGGTCCGACTATACGGAATAGTCGGTTCGACAATGAGGTGTGGGGGATCCCCGACTGAATAAACATCTAGCCGACCAGTAGTCGGCCCGACTGGTGAGCGACTGCTGAAAGTTTTGATTTTTAGTTCTTAAGGATTACCGTTTATCATTGTATCACCACAAATATCAAAATTTTATATAGATATAGATATATATATATATATATTGTCGATTGGTACTTTTTATCTTAGATTCTTGTTAATTGATGACCATATAGGTCGTATAAGATATAAGAATGCATGTATTAAAATACATTTTTATATTTAAAATAATAAAAAATTACAAAATTGAATAATCTCGATTAGTCGACTGAATACAAAATACCGACTTGTGCATATTTCCCTATCAGGTACAAATTTTTTATAGGAAACACCATGGAATATATGGAACTATTGTTAACTCCATTATTGTTTTGAAAGAGATTTTTACACCTATAACCATCTATATTTTCATAATTCTGTCCCAAAATCTCTATAATTTCAAATTACACGTAGAACCATATACAGTGACTCCCGTTTACACGTAGCTATCAGAATAATTCATAAATTCAATAGGTAACATGTAATATTTTTTATTGTATCAATAACTTTATTATGATGATCAGTAAGTCTCATTCAAGATAGTTGTAACAAAATGCAAGATAAAAGTAGTTATGATATTGTGACAAGTAATAAGTATATAAGGATTCGTAACTACATGAATCGATTGGAATATCAACCTATCAACCCTAAATATTCGTAACTTTCCTATAGTAGTTAGTATTTATTGTAATGGAAGGAGTATCATTTCAGCGAAGTTTGTATACGTAACAATAGTATTAAGACAAGTAACTTTCTGTTGATAAACAGTAACATCAATAATACAATATGTAAGAAATCAAGCTGAAATTAACTCTTGATTTCTAATGGTAACAACGCATGGTTTCTCTAGTATTTCTTTCTACATCATAAACAATCTCTGAACTTAACACAAGTAAGTTCTTTAGGTCGTCTAACAATCTCAATAATTAACAATCAACATCAAGCAAAAATTTTTCATTCATAAAAATATCCATGTACAAAGAAAGTTGCTATTTTTCATTTTTGATTACAACATGTAACATATATATATATATATATATATATATATATATCTCTTCTCTAATTACATGTCTAAGAGATTTCATTTCCTTCAATCTTTCTTCTCCCCACTTGTAAGTAGAATAGTGGCTATGCGCGAAACTTGGGGATATCTTCGATGCGGAAGGCCGGCTCTTTTCCCTTATAAATGAATTCCATATATTTCATGACATAAACTCCACAATCAATGGAATCACTTCGCTGCTTTGGGATGCCTTTTTGCTATGTCTATTTGCCACTTTTCAAGGTGTTCTCCAGTGAATAGCATGAAGTATTCCGCCATCCAAACAACCTACCAAAATTAAGAAAGAAATATGTTAGAAACATATAAAATCAAAAATAAATGTAACTCATATTTTTTTTAAAATGTATATTTACCCATTTTCTAACATCCAAGAGGTGTTTGTTCATCCCAGTAAGTGAATTATAGGAAATGATTTTTTTGGCATCGAAATCAGCCACGAGAAGATGCCAATGATATTACAAGTAACTTTAAAATGAAACTATAAATTTATTCACTTTCCATAAGTAACTTTGAAGCATGTATCAGCAAGTTCTTGCTACTGACATGTATCAGTAAGTTTGAAACATGTATCAGTAACTTTGAAGCATCCATCAGTAAGTTTCTTTTATTTATCAGTAACTTTTTTAATATGTTAGTAGCTTTGAAGAATGCATCAGTAACTTTGAAGCTTGTATCATTAAGTTTGAAGCATGCATCAGTAACTTTCTTTTTTTTATCAGTAACTTTTAATGATCACATGTAAAATAACAATAGAGGTATGTATCAGTAAGTTTCTTTTATTTATCAGTATTTTATTTTTATTTGTAAAGTAACTTTTACGTACTCATTAGTATTTAAAATATACAAATGTGTTGATATTTACCGATACGTGTAACATATGTAAGAAATTTAGTACTAACAGTAACACATAATTAAACGATAAGTAACTTAAAAGCTTTCAAGGGTAATTCCATTTGTTCAAAATGCAACCACTAGTTTTTTTTCTTACCATCAGTACCGATACTTGAATTATCAATAACTTTGCATAAAAATTTAGTAATATATGATTCGAAATTTGTATACGTAAGAAATATGGAATTAACAGTAACGATTCGTAAGTCCTGAGCCTAAAAAGTATATAGATGAATTTTAAAAAATAAAAATCGGTTCTTAAGAAATATAGCACTTGTTTATATAATTCTAATTTATCGCAACACATACTAAGCGAATATTAGATATAAAAATTTCAAGTTTAATAGAAATCAAAAAAATGTATCGATTTTTACACATAATTTAAATGTAGTAACAATTTTCGTATGCTGGAACTCGTAGATGTAATGTTAAAAAACATAAAAACTTACTGATTCTCGAAAAGCATCTTCAAATGATTTTCAAATATGAATGAGAGTAGGGTTTGGCGTTGTTTGATCGCCGTGTGCGTAAGGAAGAAACCCTAATTGTTTTTTGGTAATTACTCGATTACTAACTACGTTCTGCAAAAGAAATTAACGCCTTTTTTTCGCGATAGCGGTTATGGAAACCAAAATGTGTCATATTTAACAATAAATTTAAAAATGTATTTTAACCACACGATCAATATCGGACGGATGTAATTAGGGGCCTATTAAATCCTAAATGGGCACAGGGCCCTCTAGATAAGCCCTCTATTATAATAACTTTTATATTTAGAATCCATGTAGCTACCCTACTTAATGTGTGAAAAGGCTTTGTTGTTGTTTTTTTGTTGCTATTTAAAATAATTTAAAGGAATTTTTACATCCATAACCTCGAGTAATTTCGTAATAACATTCATAACCCTGAATAATTGCGAATTACATGAAAAACCCGAGTAATGCTTAACTCTTACAGAAGATAACCCTGTGTTATATTCCGTTTCACATTCCCGTTATATTTGACGATTTCTATTAAAAGAAGACAGATTTGCCCCTAATACTCATTTTTATTTGCAAATCATGCCATCACCTCTCTCCTCACTTTGGAGGAGCTGGCGGCCGGCAAACGCAAGAGCCTCCACTGCAGGCCGTCCGTGCATCCCTCACTGCAACTCCCCCCGGACCTCTCCTGCAAGCCCCCGCACACTCGTATGTCAACCTACGCAAGCAAGTCACTACCGGTCGTCAACCTCTGCAAAAGGCCCAACCCCACCCCCCATCCCCTACCGGTCCCTGCAAGCTCCCCCAACCCCGCTGACATCCCTACCCCGGACGCATGCAACCGCCACACCATCTGACCTTTGCAACCGCCACGCGCCCCCTCCACCCCCCGATCCCTGCAAACTCTCTCGACACCTCTGCAACCGCCCCCCGCACCTCCGTTGCACCTCTGCAAGCCTCCCCCCGTCGCAACCTCCGCAACTCTGCAACGCTCCATCGCACCTCTGCAACGGGTCCCCCGCAACCTGCACCTCTGCGAACATTCCATCGCACCTCTGCAACGCTCCATCCCGCACCTCTGCAACGGGTCCCCCCACTCAAGCCCCCCCCCCCCCCCCCCCCCCGCGGCTGACCCCGCAAGCTCCGCCCCGGCCTGCAACCGACCAGCAAGCCGCCCCTACGACCCAAGCCCCCCATCTCTGCGACTGACCCGCAAGCTCCGCCCCGCCCTGCAACCGACAACCAAGCCCCCCCCCCCCCCGGTGTCAACCGACTTCCATTCCCCCCCTCCCCCCCCCCCCCCCCCCCCCCCCCCGCCCCTGCGACCCGACAAGCAAGCCCCTTTGCTGCTTCCCTATGCACCCGCCCGCCTGCAGGCCCGCCGCCGCATGCGAGCTCGTCAGTTGTCGTCCTTCATCAACAAGCGCCTTCACCCCCCCCGGCAACTGACCAGCAAGCCCCACTTGCTGCTTCCCTCTACACCCGCCTGCCTGCAGGCACGACGCCGCATGCGAGCTCGTCAGATGTTGTCTTCATCAAGAGTCGATGGATGGTTCAAGAGAAAGAGATGGGATATCAACTTTTTCATTTAGATTAAATTCCAGCTGTTAGATTATTGATTGGTTTGATTAACTCAACCATCCGGTTGAATTAACAAAGTAAATTAACACAAGGTTATAGGTGTAAGATGGCATAACTTATTAGGGTTTTGAGCGTAATTCGCGATTATGCAGGGTTATGAATGTTATTGCAAAATTACTCAGAGTTATGAGTGTAAAAATCCCTAATTTAAAATACATGATCGAATAATTTTAAATAATCACCTGAATACCAACTATTCTTTATTCAATTCTTTATTCAATGACCTTCCAGTTGAATACCAAAAATTGAGTTTTGCAACATTTCATTATAGGTGTAGGATTACAACCCTGGCTGATGGCGGGAAAATGGGCGCCAGAGGAGACCTAACCACAAGCTTGGGTCGTATTGGGATTGCTAGCCCAATAATTATGTACGCAGATGAAATTCAGATACCCGAAAAAAATCAAGGTCATAAACACAGTTGGACTCATGTTTTAGCGAGGAAGGCACGGCCTTGACTTCTAGTAGTAGTAAGAAAGTGAAAGATTCTGTTGGATTACATGTATAATTTGCTTCTTAAATTTTGTAAGAAAGTGAAAGATTCTGTTGGATTACATGTATAATTTGCTTCTTAAATTTTCGCGTGAGCACTCCAATAATTTATAGCAATCTATCCACAAGAAGATATGTTGCGAGGCTGAGAGACTGCCACGTCAACACAACCAAATCCCGGTAAGAGATTACATCCAATCTCCCACCAATCACAGAAACCCTCCCAACTCCACCAGACAACACCACCTCCAATATAACCTCTCGTTTAGTCCGATCACCTTCTTCCACCACCGCCAACAGCACCTTTCCAACCAGCATCCATGGCACCTCTCGCAGCAGCAGCAGCAGCCACATCATTGGGCGTCTCGAGATGCTCGGCAGTCCCCTCCACTTCAGCTCCCCTGCCCGGTCGGCTCCCGTGCAATCTGGCGCCTCCTCTTCCAAGATTGTAGCACTCTTCTCTAAGAAGAAGGCTCCAGCAAAGGCGAAGGCAGCCCCCGTTTCTCCGGCTAGCGAGGAGCTCGCAAAGTGGTATGGTAAGTGGTAACGGCCAATAGTGATTGATGTTCTGTTGGGGTCATAGAGTTCATGCACTCATGGTGTTGAGCTCATTTTTTTAAGGTCCGGACAGGAGGATCTTTTTGCCCGAAGGCCTTTTGGATCGGTCGGAAGTGCCGGAGTACCCTCACCGGAGAAGTGCCCGGAGAGTAAGAACCCCCAGTTTGCTTCACAGTTCACACTTTCTATACACCAATATTACGCATGTTAAGGTGCTTGCATGATGTAACCGATATGCCTGGACTGCTATCTTCCTTAATAGAATGATCATATCTAAAAACACAGAATTATGCCGTGATGAATATAGACACCGTTTAAGAACTGTGTGCTCAATTCGGTGTCTAACCTATTAGATGTTCTAGTTGATCCCCAAATTTTGTCTGGGCCAAAGACCAAAAACAAAAATATTTTGAACTGACTGTGATTATAATGTTTAACATTGTTCAAAATCTGAAGGCGTCAACACTGAAACCAACACCCTCTGACAATGTTGTCATCTTTTAAGCACTAGTTAAACCTTCGAATGCTAATGTCTGCACACATCCATCAGAAGGTCTTATTCTCAGATGGAAAAGGTCGACATTTATCAATAGAGTGGCATTGATAGCTTGATCCTTTTGATTTACAAAATGGGCTTCCTCAAGAGAGCATGAGTTTGCATGATCTGCTGATCATCCTTATGTGTTGACCATCAGTTTTACTTGATCAATCATTATAGTCAGAGTACTTTTTTTCCTTTGTTTAGCCAAGATCATTCTTCCGTATCATTCTGCTGACATGTATGCTGTTTTCAATACACAGCTATGGATATGATCCTTTCGGGCTAAGCAAGAAGCCAGAAGCCTTCAGCAAGTGAGATAAAATTATCACTTCAATCTAGACCTTCCTCTTCGTATCATCTCGATTCTCAATATTTCGACCAAACACTTGCACGTACACACTACAGATACCAGGCCAACGAGCTCATCCATGGAAGGTGGGCTATGCTTGGAGCTGCTGGGTTCATCATCCCAGAAGCCTTGAACAAATTTGGAGCCAACTGTGGTCCTGAAGCCGTGTGGTTCAAGGTCCTCAATTCCTTCGTTTCGAAGTGACAATGAATCAATTATTTTCTGTTGTGAAACTATATTTCTGCTGAAATATTCAAGAAGATAATCAAATGTTGCACGCGACAGACTGGAGCCCTCCTCCTCGATGGAAACACCCTAAACTACTTTGGGAAGAACATCCCCATCAACCTTGTTGTTGCCGTCATTGCCGAGATAATTCTCGTTGGCGGTGCTGAGTACTACAGAGCCACCAACAGCCTGGTAAGGGAATGAAATTGTATCTTCATAGGTTTCACTTGAGACTGAAAAAATGCCTATTTCCCCACCTGTGACAGGATTTGGAGGACCCTCTTTATCCTGGTGGCCCATTCGACCCACTGGGGCTTGCCAATGATCCTGACCAGGCTGCGCTACTGAAGGTGAAAGAAATCAAGAATGGTCGGCTTGCCATGTTCGCCATGCTTGGCTTCTTCATCCAGGCCTACGTGACTGGTGAAGGACCGGTGGAGAACTTTGCAAAGCATCTAAGCGACCCATTTGCAAACAATCTGCTTACAGTGATATCTGCATCTGCTGAGAGAGCACCTACCCTGTGAATTAGTTTAGTTGATTTGGCTTAGACCGATCACACCCACTGCATAGTAACTGTGGTATCCAGTTCTTCAAGTTTGTCAAATTATGTGCAACTTGTCAGAGACGTCTCCTGTAGAGTGGTTTTCCATGGCAAACTTTTGAGATCATCTAGTATCAAAGGTGATTTTTTTCCATCAGTAGTTTGCAAAGTCTCCGAGGCCCTCTAAAAGAGAGAATTACGTATTTTAGGAGATGGGGTCTCGGTCAAGTGTTAAGACCCATAACTAATTGAAACTATATCACGGTGACATTTCCAGTTTCATCAAAAGAATTATACAACATTTATACATGCTGACTTAATTTCCCCCTTCCCAAGGGGTTCCACCATCACATCTTCATTGTATAAAAACACCAAGAACACATGCAGAAGACGTGCATGTGTTGGAAAGCTTGAAAATAAGGTTAGAAGTTCCTATGTGAACTGTTACGCATAGCTGAAATAGAATGCGGATTAAAAAATCAAGCAAGTATCAAGCAACCTTGAAAACCAGAAACATGTTTTACAATGTTCACCCATAATTAAATTACGACGTTTGTGGCAGTGGAGGATCTCTCTCCAATATAGTGGCAAAATGATAGTGCAGAAGGGTTAGCCCTAACCCAAAAGAGTTTATATAGCTCTTTCAAACGGACGGATTCCCCTAAACGAACGAATCCACTAATCCTAGTATAAATAGGATTAAAAACTAAATATTCTTTATCTTACCAAAAGCCACACATCGAATTCTGCGGAGTATCCGGCTGAACAAACATGTTAAGATTCAATTCATCTCAATAGGAAGAATAACATTCCAAGCACGTGATAAAAGTAAACCAACTCTATCCTTGTAAGATTTGCATTGATAGAACGACACAAAGAAGAACTTGCATAAATTGACAAGAGAACGTACGTTGAAGGAAGAGTGCTACGAGCGACAACTAAGAAATCCTTACGCGAACCCCCATCCCACAAAGATCTATACATCAAAGTGGATGATGCAGGCTACCTCACAAAGATCTATACATCAAAGAACTTGGAAGTATTTTCTTGTTTAGGTAGTGTTGAATAATCAACCATTATCTGAGGGTGACTTAAACTACGGACCCTAAATGTTCTTCATCAATATGTCACACGACTCACACCCCAACTTCCCCAATTTTCTTCTTCCATGTTGTAAACTTAGAAGTTTCAACGCTATACTAAACATTATCAATGACCTCGATGAATAGGTTATATGCATCTAAATTAGTTAGTTGGACATGGATATTCATTCATCTTGTGTAATAAACTTATCATAAATCGTTATGATGAGTTTGTGGTAGATGGTCTCTTAATAGCAGGTTGACTCTATTTAATTGAACATGCATGAATGTGTTATGAATGTCAATAACACTACTATTAAAATCCAGTATTCACATAATATATAGATGCAAATTCATATATAAAACATGAACTAATGCATATTGTTGAGTTTGACTTTTGATTGGGGTAAATGGGGTACCATTTACCCATCTCTCTCTCTCTACTTATATGGAGTACTCATCCCCCTATTATTGATTATTCTAGCGATGGGTGCCCTAATCTCTTGTGAGATAAATTATGATTTGTGAGTGCCCTGCGATCTTTTCTACTAACAATGGTTTTCCACATAAATCAAGTGTTCAAGTGTTGAGGACTGCTTGGTCACTTATTGATTCACATAGTATTAGATCCTCGCTGAGGTCGTGGATCGTGCCGGCTACTATTGGAGATCGGTTCTTCATCTCATGGGGCCATGTGGACATACCCACAAGGTGTGATTGTACTTGCTTCTCTACCATGTACAAGTGTTGTCTTACACCTTGGACATCGTGCCACTGCACCTCGTGCTCTCATGCATAATGCCCTCACATTGTTCTGCATGGAGGTCATCATCCCTCCGTCTTTGTTTTACATGTAGGATCCCCCGTTTGAAGAAACCCCATGAATGACCCCGCCTCTTGGGAGCCCTAATTCTATCTCGGGGTTGGTACCCCGTTTTCAGATGGAAGACTTATTTCCCGATTTTATTTTCAAATGAGCCAATAGAAATCCAAAACAAAAAATATCCCCCTTGTATAGAAAACTCACAACACAGTGGCATAGAGGCCCTTCGAATTCCATAAAGGGGGGAATGGGGGTGTAACAGTGCTCCTAGATGGATCTATTAGCCACATCATGCGACATTTACTGTGGGCAGTCCTTCCTGGTGGAGCTAGGTCTCCCATGCATGTGTGATCTCTCTTCAAGAGGATCGGGCACATTCCATGTGTGGCATATAGTTAAGTGGCAAGGAATCAATAGCCAAAGACACAAAAGAGATCTTTTCCACTCTTACCAGTTGTTTTAATGGTTTAACATAACGTTGAAGCAGCTACATGTTCACTGTAAATGGTTGTGCATCGATTGACAGTTATGATATCGTTATTCTTCCATGGTCATTTACAACTCACACCAGATATAGTCCCATCAATTTTCTTTTTAACTTGTCGGGAAATACTTTAACCAAGTATTGAATAATCATACTTTTTATGCGGGATTAAAGTTCTTCCGTCTGATGTCTCTCTATCATGCCAATTCTCAAACTTGTCCTTATAGATCACATTTTCTCATATGCTTGATTTACGATTTCAATAAGCTCATTCAGATCTTCCTCTGTCTGGTTTTTGCTCTGATGACTATTCCAATTTTAGTGCTTATTTGCCCATTCTAATTTGTGCACTGGCTCCACGAGAAGATGGCATGGTTTCTATAAATTGTTTGGAATGGAGAGGTACTTAATGATGTCTTGGAAACTATTTGTAATCGCAGAGAACTTGGTCCAAGAGGTTGGACGAGTTCTTTCTATCTAGTTGAAAAGCTTATGCAAAGTAGTCTTAACCTCTCTTTTCAATACCAAAGAATAGCATTACTCTGTGGGCGGTATGGACTCGTGACACGATACTCGATGTCATAATTGTGCATAATTTCTTAATCTATATTTACAAAGTGACTACCATCATCTGATATCATGACTTTAGAAGTTCCGAACTGAGAGATGATATTCTCCCGCAAGAATTTGCGAACAATCTTGTTGGCTATAGCTCAGGAAAGAGTAGTTTCCACCCACCTAGATAAATAGCCCACAATTAGATGAATATACTCAAATCCATTGCTACTAGGAAATGGACCAATGAAGTCGATGCCTCAAGTGTCAAAGACATCACAAATGATAAGTGGATTCATTGGCATCTCATTCTTGGAACCGACAATTCCTCCCATTCCCTAGCAAATCGGGCATAACCATACAAAGGTATAAGAGTCCTTAAATAAGGTTGATCACCAAAATCCATATTGGTGTATTCTCTGGTTTGTCCTCTTCTTTGAATGGTGTCCTCTTGCCTCCAAGGTAGTCGAGGTTAAGGACACTCGGTGTTCCTACCAAGCAATACACCGATACTAAATGCAATCCAAACCTTCGTGAAATAGGAACGGATCCTCCACTAGTACTTCCTAGCTTTCGATTTAAGTGGGTTAATGCGGTTCGTGGGCCAATCTTGGAAAACCTTCGTGGAGACAAGATAGTTTACCAGATCATCATACCATGGGATCATGTTGACCACAAATATCAACTTACCAGGGAAGGAGTCTTGAATTGGTGTTCTCTCATCAGAATTCTTATTCGGCTCAAGTTGGAAGAGGTGGCCAACTACTACATTCTTTACTCCAGGTTTGTCCCTTGATCTCCAAATCAAACTCCCGGGGTAACAAAGTTCATCTAAGGAGACGAGCCTTTGCATCCTTATATTCCATTAAGTAACATATTATTGAATGATTTAAAAAACACTACTTTGAACGCAAAGAGATGAGATCAAAATTTGTTCAAAGCGAAGACTAATGCAAGCATCTCTTTCACAGTAATCGTGTAGTTATGTTGTGCTTCATATATTGTCTTGCATGCATGGTGAATAGCAAATGGTATGCCATCCCTTCTATGTCCTAACATGACCTGCACAATATAATCTGATGCATCCGACATGATCTCCGAAGTGAGAGCCCATTATATGGACTGAAGGACAAGACCATTCCCAACCATCTTATTCAAGGGCTCAAAATCCTCAAAACACTTGTGATACACAATCAATTCATTGTTCTTGGTTAAGATATCACTTAACGACCATACAATCTTTTAAAAAGCCTCAATGAATCGTCGTTAAAACCCAACATGTTCGAGGAAGGATCATAACTGCTTCTGTTTTGTGATGGTTTGAGCTTCTATATCACATTCACCTTAGCATGGTCAACCTCCATTCCTCACTTAGAGATGACTTTCCCCAACACAATGCCCTTGGTCATCACGAGACATTTCTCCCATGATAGGGCACGATTGATTTCGCAACATTTGGTAAGCATGTAGTCTAGATTCCTAAGATAGGATTTCAAAAGAGTCTCCAAAAATTGAGAATTCATCCATGAAGATCTATAATAAATCTCCTACCATCTATGTAAATATGGCAATCATGCATCTTTGAAAAGTATATGGAGCATTGCAAAGCCCAAAAGGTGTGCAATTAAAAGCGTAAGGTACCGAAGGGCATGTGAAGGTCGTCTTTTTATGGTCCTCTGGAGCGATGTTTATCTGATTGTAGCTCGAGTACCCAACTAAGAAGCAGAAGTATTCTTTTCCCACCAGCCTTTGAAAATCTGGTCGAGGAAGGGTAAGGAGAAATGGTCCTTCTTTGTTGTAAGATGCATGCTTATGCAATTGACACATACATGCCGCGACATAGGTACTCTCATAACCTTTCATTTCTATCCTCATTGGTGACCAAATAAATTCTCATTTTCTTTGGGATGGCATGAAGGGGGGTCATCGATGAATCCACTATTCATTAAGACAACTTGCTGAGGGTGATCATTACGATACCATTGATACAAAAATGAGTTTTCTATACATGAATTGTTTCACCCTGAATTCTATTTTTGTGCCAACTTATATAAAAACGATAATTATACTTGTTAACTAATGTTAACAATCATTCTTTTGATATCGGTCTTCATTTGATATCAAACACATTAGATTATTCTATAAATAGATTTTACTCTCTAAACTTAAAGAAGAGTACTGATTATAAAAACTTGTTATCTCTTTGGCTCTCTCTATCTCGATATCTAGAGTGTGGTGGTCCTCTCAATTACAAGACATTTTTTAACTTGTCTATAGTATTCTATGAATGTTAGGATGGCATTTTATCGCTCATGAAGGTGATTTTGGTTGCAAATCACAAGATATGGATATTATGATTTTTGCATTATTTCATTGTACTAAAGTTAATTGGGTCGACTACATGTATGATCTAATGAAATCTCTATCTTTCATATTACTTTCATTCACCTATTTGTTAAACGTTCATGTATTATAAGTTATGTGAACCTCTCTTTTGATACAAAGTATGATCGAGCTCATTTCTTTGATTAGAACTCTTTTAAAAAGATAAATCTTTCAAGGGTAATTGATATGTATGAACTTGAGGATCTACCCATTCAAAGTCAAGAATCATTTGTAGAATCTTCTCATCTAAAAGAAGACAAAAAACACAACTCTCTTCAAGTTGTGGTTTCTACAACATTTAAGGAACACCTTCCTAGAGTTAAATCCCAACCTCCTACTTCTATTTTCAACATTGTCGTCTTAGAATCCTCCTCCTCCCTACCATGATTTGACAATAAATTCCTTAATGGCATTTTCTCTAGGATAAATTTCATGTTGAACTGCTAACAAGAAATGTGTGATCGAATTTCAACCATGTATGACCAATTGAAGCAAGACCATGTTGAAAGAAGAAGAAGCTTCAAAGTCATGAAATTTATTTTCACAAATTCAAGAGAAGATTTGGAAGAAACTCAAAAGCGTTTTGATGATTTCTTAATCATTGGTGAATTTAGCTCCTCAAAAAGATGTCCTGAAGTACTCAACTTTTCAACTTCGACTATAATAATTAGTACTTTAATTTGTAAAATCTTTAAAAACTACTAGTACTCCAATTTTTCTTGTTATCACTATGTTGTTAATTGTTGAATTATTGCTATTTTTTCACATTAATTTCACTTTTTTCTTATGAAAACATGGAGAGTAGTAGTATGCATGAGCGGGAATAACATTTATTTGGTTGCGATATTTTGTGAGCTGCATGTATTCAAAACTATGAAGCATATTGGTGATCCTCATGAGGAGCTATTTACATTGTTTAAAGAATTTCTTGACAAAATAATGGATTTCTGAATTATTAATATTTTGATCATGTGCATTGTCAACTCATTGACTAAAATCTACGTGATATATTAAGTGGATCAATAAAGATCTGAAGTTACTTTTTTGTTTTTATTTTCATCAAGCTAGTCAGCTTGTAATAGAATAGATTAGAAAACATTATAAAAAGCCTTCATTCATGAACTCCATACCTAGAAAATTTTCATAGGTCAAAAGCTAATATTGCATAAGGATATGATTAACCAATGTTGTATTACTTGTAACGATCCAAATTAGGAAGTCAATCAAGAAGGATTTATTGACATATTCAATTGGGATTATTATCCTATTAATTCTCTTTTTTTATAACCTATCACAACCACCCCCATGCCACTTTCCAATTCATGGGCAGAGAGGAGAGAGAGAGGAAACGAGGGAGAGAGTTGTAGAGAGAGAGAGAGAGAGAGAGAGATTTTATCGGAGATCTGTCTTCATCGTAGGAGACAACAACGAAGAAGCGAGGGATCGCGGATATTGATGACGTGGACGGAGTCGTGACCGACTGAGCTTTGCTTAGAAGTGTTTAGATCTAACTTGAGGTACGTATCAACATAGGAATATTGAATATGTAATGACTTGATTTTGAACAAGATATTCAAAAGTGGGTGTCAGATCTTTTTGTTAGCATGCATGTATATCAATTCGATTGAGAATAGATCGGAAAATCTATGTTTTAGTTTTGTAAGTTGATATGCTGACTCGATTTGATATGTATGTGTCGTATCTTCGTCAAATATTATGAATGAACTCTTATTTGAAATAAGATCTTAAAATTTAGGTATCAAATCTTTAGATAATACGTATGGTGCCGATCCTGTCTTTGAGAGAGTCTCTAACTATGTTTATTGTACCGCATATTTTTTCAAGAACTTTCTGAAATCGACAAATTGGGACCAACAGATAGGTCATCTAATTGGTTTATTTCCTATTTGCAAAAGGAAAAATATGAAAAATGAACATTGTATGTGATCTGATATCATGCAAATGATGGAGTTACATGTGATCATGTTCTAAGACGTTTAACATTACAGATTATTTGGATTTCGTCACGAATGAACCATTAGCAGTTAAGCCGCATACCATGGCAAACTTTTTTGGATTGTTTGTATTGGTAATTAGATTGTTTAATAGATTGTGTGATACCATCTTAATTAGATACGTGTTATTAGAAGGAAACATCATGCAAGAGAGGGTAACAATATACATACGAACCAAGATCCACCATTAACCAAGATGAATAAAACATAGTTTATGTGTTGAATATTTATGCCGTATGACCAATTTTAGAGATTTGTTCTAATTTAGGGAAAAATACGTGGAATGAGAATGTCCTATCTAAGTTGTTGCCATTTACCGATTCACGATTTATTTGACCAAATGAAAAGGAGTTTTTTTGTATAGACATGTAAGATGCATATAAAGATCTTTTAGTATATAAAGTATTGAGACCATATGTTAAATAATATAACGTACAATTGAGTATAATTTGCAAGCTGTAGTAAATATTAGGTCACTGTCTCCTATATATAGGTAAACCTTTTTACATAACTGACTCTCTAAATCTATTTATTGAGTGCCATTTAAAATGTTAACAATAGGACATGACATAATATTCAAGCAAGGTTGGAAATCATGTTAAACTGAAATTAATATTAAGTTTTTGTCCTACATGCTTTTAAACATTGGGGTGTGTGCTTGATAAGAGAATAAGTTTAATAATTTTAAAAGGAATTTTTACACCCATAATCCTGAGTAATTCTTCAATTACAATCATAACCCTTATACCCAGAACCATGAATAGTCACTCCGTCTCACGTCCATAACCTTCCATTAGTTTAAGACATTAACTCAACCATATAAGTGAGTTAATCTAACCAACCTAAGATCTAACGATTAGGATTAGCCAAAATTAAAAAAGAAAAGGAAAAAATTCTTGGAAGGCCAAGGCATGCTTGCAGGGATTTTGCTGGCGGATGCTGCAGCGGTGGGTTGGTGGATGTTGCGGAGGTTGGGGAAGGAGATTTCTTGCTAGCGGATGCTGCGGCAGTGAGTTGGCGGATGCGGCTGCGGTTGGGCTCGCGTGGGGGGGAGGGGGTTGGGGGACTTCAGGGGTTGGGTTTGGGTGTGTCGTATTGCAGGTCAGTGGGGGGAGGAAGGGGGCTTGCTTGGTAGGTAGGGAGATCGAGAGCGGCTTGCGGGCCGGAGGCTGGCAGGGGGGAGGGGGAGGTTCTGCTGGCGGAGGCGGTGGGGGAGATTTTCGCTCGAGAGTGTCTGTTCAAGCTTTTCAAAGGATTAGTTCCTATAAGAGCAAAGGGTTCTTACCATTGTCGGATTCTCTTGTGTTCAACTACAAAGATTGGAACCCAATCATAAGTCAGCTATGGTGGAAAAGCTCGCCTGGTGTTGCTGCTAGAGGATCTTTGATGTCTGTAAGGTTGTGCTCCAGCTATTAGTTGTCGGTCTCCTGGAGATCTACTCGTAGGTATTCAGCTTCTGGCCATTCAAGTCATGTCGCTGAGATTTGCTCAGAGAACTGATCGGAGATTGGGCGTTCATCCTCTGTTTCTATTAGAGGATCTATGATGTCGATCTCCAATGATCAATGCTTACTCTGTGATGGCTTTGTCAAACGAGCATCTTGCATGAGCTTGGATGAATTTGAGCCTAAGAATCGGACCAAATGGGGTTCTGAGGTTCATCAAACCGGTCTCTTGTGTGTGCTTGAATGGATCTGGAGTTCCCCAGGAGCCAGGAGGCTGGAGGCCGCGTGCGGGCGGGGGGTGGGGGGCGCTTCGGGGTTTGGGTGTGCTGTGTTGCAGGTCAGGGGGAGGGGGCTTGAGGGGTCGGTGGGGGGAGACCGAGAAGGGCTTGTGGGTCGGAGGCTGGGGGAGGGGGAGGAAATGAAGGAGGAGGTGGTCAGCTGGGGGGGGAAGGGGTGAAAAGGAGGTTGGTGCTGGAGGAGGAGGAGGAGGTTGATGGGGAGGGGAGGTTGGAGGGGGAGTGTACTCATTTGTAAATAATAGGAGTTACAGGATAAAAAATATAAAATTTTTGATGGATACCGTTAGAGTTAATGGAAAATTGGATGGAACTTAACTCGAGGGTTATGGATGTAAGAGTTAAGATTATTGAGGGTTCTGGGTGTAGTTCACGATTATACAGGGTTATGATTGTAATTTCATAATTACTCAGGGTTATAGGTGTAAAAATCCCATTTAAAAAAAGATTTAAGGTGCATACTCATAACAAGTCACATGGATGACCGTTAGGGGGCCACGCTAGCCCAAGGAGGCAACACCGTCAAGGAACACATGGTTTTCAAGGAACCATAAAGGACAAAGCTAAACCCTATACAGTTGTAGCTACATTGTCATGTCATGCCATATACCGTAAGTGCCAATGATTGAAAACATAACAAGATAAGTACATGAACATTTATGAAAGTAAATGGTTTATAAATGTGGACCATTACAAATATGCAAGGAAACTATTTATAAAAGTAGTCCATTACACATGCAACAAAATAATTTACAAAGACAAACCGTTACAAGTATGCAAGAAAATAATTTATAAAGGTAAATCATCACATGTTATGCAAGAAAATGATTTCATAAAAGAATAAACCCTTAAATGATGTACAATAAATGGTGTAAGAAAAGTAAACCATCACAAGTCATTGATAGATCGGATCGAGCAAAGGTTCATAATTCCTTATCTTGGAGGGCCTGTGGTGTCCGATAAGTTGGGTCCGACAATCGTAGAAAAGTAAACCATCACAAGTCATTGATAGATCGGATCGAGCAAAGGTTCATAATTCCTTATCTTGGAGGGCCTGTGGTGTCCGGTAAGTTGGGTCCGACAATCGTTGTATCAACCACTCTCACGGTACTCTGAACGTGGGCAATCATTAAGGTGACATTCTTTATTTTATTACAGTTATTATTAGTATTATTCTATGGATGAGTGCTATTGGAGTAGTCGGAATGGCTCTGAACCTACGTGCCTTTCCTTTCCCTTCCTCAAGCTATGGATGACATGAGTGAGGATACATTATATATATATATATATAGAGAGAGAGAGAGAGGGGTAGCTAACCTTAGATACATCAAGGGTAATTTCATCCTCTTTTTTTATTTTTTTCGAAATTTCCACGATGGATTTTCATAACTATATCCCTCTAATATGACATTCAATGTTCGTCAGAAACAGAGACTCCTACGGCCTCCATCCAGAATAGGTAAAATACAGCAAATCTATGACCGTTAAAAAATGATTGTCTGGATGGAGGCCGTAGGAGTCTCTGTTTCCGACGAAATTTGAATGACATATTAGAGGGATATAGTTATGAAAATCCATCGTAGAAATTTCGAAAAAAATAAAAAATAATGATGAAATTGCCCCTGATGTAGCTAAGGTTAGCTACATCATGTTGTAGCTTCCCTTTCCTCATACATACGTATATATATACATATATATTAGTTGGGGAATTTGCATGGAGCAAATTTAGCCCTAATATATAGTTGTGGTGCTGGCTCGCCCATGATCTTCTTGGAGACTTCGCCATTCTCTCGTTCAAATAGCGGACATCCCCCTCAGTTCTCTACCGTAGAGAGAGTAGGCCTTGTTCTTAATTGATTATACGAGGCTCCTGTTTTCGGCTATTCCTTTCCTCCAAAAAAGAGGTTAGGGCAAGGTAGTTTACTTGCTCGATTTGCAAGAATGAATAAGGGAATCCTGAGCCATGTCTGAACAACTGTAAATGAGGTATGTTCTCTATCCGCTAAATCAACAATCAACCCACAATGTATGATAATTCAATGCCAATGCGTGAGTCAAATTTATTTTTATTTTAACTCTACAAAATATATATATAGTGAATAAATGTAGAGTGTCAAACCACAGAGAGCAATGGAGATATGGTATTTATTATCTATTAATAAAAATAAATAATAATAGTTTTGTAATTTTGTACGTTTTGATTTTTTTGGGTTTTAGTTATATTTAATTTTTATAGATTTTATTTTTTATATTTTTAATTTTTTTTAATTTTTAGTTTATTTTTAGTTTTATAATTTTTAGTTTCTTTTTCCTTTTTAAGGATATAATATATATAACAATATGTATATTATAAATACTATATAAGATATATATATATAATAAATATGTACAAATTCAGGAAGTATATGCAAGTACATTATTTTTTAAAGGTTTAAAAATATAATTAAGGTATTTATAAATAATAATATCATTAGTAATAAGTATATAAGTAATATATAATGTGTATAGAGGACATATGGTTTCTATTTATAAATATAGATATATATGTAAAAATTCACAAAATAGTTTTTTTTGAGTTTCTAATTTTCCTCTATTTTTTCTATTTTTTCTTTTTTTTGCTAATTTTAGGTATTTTTAATGTATCTAAATATACAAAATAGCAGATATAATAAATAGGCCAAATTGTTTTGGGTTTTAAAAATAGATAATAAGTTAAAAAAATCCCAAAACTATTTTTAATATATACTATATAATATAAATAAAATTATACAACATGAAACTAATTTTTTAGATTTTTGTAGAATGATTATTAATTTTTATGAGATTTTTAGGATTTTCTAATTTTTAAGGCTTTTCCTGTGATTTTTTATATGTAGTGATATTATATATTAATATATAATATATAGTTTTTTTTTGGAATTTTTGAGATAAGATTTATATTTTTTATGTATTTTTATATCTAAACAGAGAATAAATAGCTCCTATATGATTTTTAATAAATGGAAAAATACAGCAAAATGATAAAATAAAAATATCATGTGAACATGAATAATATTAAGCATTTACTGTGATTTTCCAAGGTTTTACAAGCACAAGAGCTATTTAACCAAAATAGAAATGCAACGAAATAAATAAAGACATGGCAGGGATATATTTGCAATAAAATAAAGAACAAGGGTTGTCGTGAAAATATTCCAAAAGTTTAACACTATATTTTACAATTTTGTGGACTAAACATAAATATAGGAACTCGGAAGGGTTTCCTTGTAATTTTCCCACCTCATCTGGGTTGCCATGTGAGGTGAGCTGGCATGAACCCAAACATAATATCCAACAAGTTAAGGGGTCCTTCGCAAATTTTACATAAAATATAGAACTTGCTTTAATATTTACATGGGTTTATAATAAATACAAAATACAAAGGGGGCCTGTAGAAATTACCCACTTAAAGCGCTAGATCGAGGGGAGAGCAGCTTGCCACATAGCTCCACTTATGTGATCTGACGACCCTTGATGTGTACCAGTTCATTCTGATCTAATGGTTGCAATAGAACCTGTGACTCCAACTCGATCGAACGGCTCGCAGGGGATAACGAAGAACAGTGAAGAACACTTCCATGTCTTCGCTTGGATCGTGGATTCCTCTTTACTCTAGTCATTGCCTTGGCTCCTGATGGTTGCAATCGCTTCCCGTAGCTCCTTTGCGACTGCAGATGGCTCTCTTTAGCTTTCAGGTCCCATCGATAGGGACATGGGGCTCTTTTCTCTTCGCACAACCTGGAGCTCTTGATTATCTTTGGTTTCACGCTCTAGGTGTTATGTTAAGTTTGGGATCTACACAAAGAGATGCAGGGGCTCAAGGCGAATTCTCTCGTTCCAAAAATGAAGTGGACAACGCAGAATGAATGGGTAGGCAGCTCCGATGAAGGGGCAAAAGAGGGAGCTTCGATTCACTTGATTCGAGCTGAATCAAGGATGTTTTCATGGAGATTTTGCAAAGAAAGTGGTGAGGAACGAAGATGGAGTGGCAAACGACTCGGAGACAGTCGGGTAACAAGTGATTTGGGAGATGGAGCTTTAAGTCTCCTACTTATCTAAATCACTAAATTAATCTAAATTAATCCCTAATTACTCAAGAAAACATCTATACTAAGGTACTGAATTGAACTGAGAGAAGAAAAACCTACCTACAACTCATAATTGGCTATTCCAAGGAGCAAAAGGAAGCTCGGCCAGAGATGCTACGGTGAACCTCGGATAGCCACCTCAACCGCCATATCCTCGTCGTGAAGGCTGGGGAATCGATGTTGTCACCAATGGAGATGGATGATATGGCTTCAGAATGGTTGTGAGCTCGAGGGAGATGGAAGCATGGAGATGGAGTGAAAAGGGGGGATGAAAGGTCGGTCACGGATTTTGGCACGGGCGGGGGTTGTTGCCAGGACAGTTGACCCACACGGTCAACAAACAATGCATTATGGTTGGTCCATGTGAACCAACCAGAAAATTAGGAGGTTATTACCTTTATTAATTCATTTAAAATTAGTAAATGTTTTTATTAGTTTTAATTTAAAACATAAAAAATATTTATAATTTTATGTAGTATTTTATTTTGATTTTTATTTATTTTTTCAAGTTAATTTATTATGTGTTCATATTTGCATATATATACATATGTGTGAATACATGTGTTTTAGGGTATTTTTTATTTTTTTTGTATTGTATATTTTATTATTGTATATACATAAATTCTATATTTATAATTGAAAACCGGGAGGCTGCTGCATGTAGCAGCCAAGCTGGCTGCTACATGTAGCATTCTCCCCCAAATTTTTTTATTTTTTTTTTGCGAAATTTCGCTATGTATATTCATCTATATATCCCTCCTACATGTCATTCAAATTTCGCGAGAAACAAAGACTCCTAAGCCGTCCATCTAGAAGGGGTAGATTACAACAAATTTCAGACCGTTAAAAATTACCCGGTCTAGATGGACGGCTTAGGAGTCTTTGTTTCTCGCGAAATTTGAATGACATGTAGGAGGGATATATAGATGAATATGCATGGCGAAACTTCGTAAAAAAATAAAAAAATTTGGGGGAGAATGGTACATGTAGCAGCCAGCTTGGCTGCTACACACAGCAGCCTCCCTTTTCTCTTTATAATTTATTTAATTACATATTTACATATTTTTAATTTATTTTCCTGATTTTTTTACTTAAAAAAATATGTATATGTATTATATAGATATAGTTTACCTATATATTTTAAATACATTATTTATTTAAAGGAATTTTTAATGGTTTTATTCTATATTTATTATTTACATGTATTTAGAATAATATTTATAAATATATAAAAATATAAAGAAGTTAAAAATATAAAGAATAGATATAATGAATATTATATACATGTATACAGTACAATAGGGATCCAAAAGGCAACTTTTGCATCTCAACTCAAAATTAAATGAAACCATCTTAATTAAATAGATATTTTAATTTTAGGAATAATAAAGGTTAATTTGGTCAATTTTGAGTCTGTGTGGAGGAGATACGTGTCTGGGAAGTTTTCTTTGTTGTTTTTTATTTTGCGTATCCTAGATGCACTATGTTATTATTTTAATCTAAAATAAATTTTGTATTTTTCTTTGTATTTTTATATACAATGTTCATGTTCATTATTGATTTGAGGTATAAAAATAAGAAAATAAAATAGGATCCAAATAAGCTATTTATTATGTTGAAGAATTAGGGTTTTACGATATTTTCTTTACAATTGTTCTGTCTTATCTCCTCCTACTTTATTTCTTGTCTATCAAGTCATCATTATGACATGTTCTCGAGTTCTAGGTCACTCGGTGTCTTTGACACTTTATTCTTTTTCTTTTCTTCCTTTATTCTTTTATTTTGGGATTAAATTCATGTATTTATAAAGTGTATATAAATCAATTATTGAGTGTTATTTTGTACAAAATAATGTTGTATACATGAATTTGGCTAGGGATTTAAGATCATAATGAATGAATAAAGGTGATGAAATTGAGATTCATCAGTCATGCAAATTTATCTTAAATGAGCTAACGTGAAAGTGGTTTATATGATAAAGGAAACTTTTACATGCCATAAATCTTATGAAATATGCCTCATGAAAGACTTGTATGTTACATATTCTTATACATATTACATATGTATACCCATATTTATGAAAGAATCTAAAATGCATATGTTAGGGAATGAACTTAGACATGCATAGGAACAATTAGGCACATAATAATATTTTTCCATGGAAACTCAGGTATATGATGTATAACGAGTTAAAAGGCCGTTAGAATTCCCATGCGTGGACCCTCATACATACTGGCATTAGGCTCATGCAAAATTATGTTTATTTATTTCATGTACAAGATAAGGTTGATCGTGCAAACATGATCGTGCGAAAGTTTCGTCAAGATATTTGATGTGGTAACATTAACATGAAGAATATTTGTATGACACTGGAACCAATGAAATTTTATTGTATTAGTTATTTATCTTTTGTAACCATTCCCTTGCGACATTCTTATAAAAGTTTGGAGAGTTCTAGGTGAATGGGGTTTAACTTGGCTTGCAAATTTATTCAATGTTATTTGGAGAAGTAAAAAAATGCCTGAAGAATGGAGGAAAAGCATTGTGGTGCCTATGTATAAGAATAAAGGAGGCATTCAAAATTGTTACTATAAAAATTTAAGAATGTATGATCGAAAGAAGGTTGAGACAAGTTTCCAAAGTAACTAAAAATCAATTCAGATTCATGCCAGTTCACTTAACTATTGAAGCTATCCACTTGTTGAGAATAACAATGGAGATATAGAGCTAAAAAGAAAAACTTCCATATGTTTTTTAGTGATTTGGAGAAGGCTTATGATTCAATACCAAGAGAGATATTGTTGGGAGTTTTGGATAAGAGATAAGTACGTGTCCTATACATTAACCTTACAAAGGATATGCATGATGGGGCTTCATTTTGTTTAAGGATCCAGTCTGGGAAGACTGACAATTTCAACATCATCATCAATCTGCATCAAGGTTCAGCTTTGAGTCCATTCCTTTTTGCTTTATAGATGAGTTGACTAATCTCATTCAAGATGATATACCTTGGTGTATGTTGTTCATCGGTGATATTGTGCTGATTGAGAGACACGAGATGGAGTGAATGAGAAGTCGGGGTTTGAAGATATACCTTAAATACTAAAGGATTTCGTATAAGTAGGACTAAGACTGAATCTATGGAGTGTACATTTGATGGAAATAACGATGAAGGACTCGAGATGAATATTGAAGACGATAACATTCAGAAGAAAGATTCTTTTAGATACTCGAGATCTATTTTGCAACTGGATGAAGAGATTGATGGAGATGTTATTCTTAGAATAAATGCAGGTTGGATAAAGTGGAGAGGAGCCTCTACCAGTCTTTGTGATAAGAAAATCATTTTGAAAGTCAAAATAAAAAATTACAAATTAGTTGTGAGACATGTTGTTCTCTATGGATCAGAATGTTGGCTTGTGAAATATAGACATGTGTCGAAAATGACCGTAGCTGAAATGTAAATACTAAGGTGGATGTGTGGTCATACATGAAAAGATGAGGTTCAGAATGATGCAATCATAAGAAAAGGGTGTAGCTCTGATAGAGGATAAGATGATAGAAAATCTCTTAAGACGATATGACCATTTGCAAAGGAGATTAGTTGATGCACCATTTAGAAGATGTGAGATTTGGGATGTCGAATTGGTTAAGAGAGGGCGAGGAAGGCCTAAGAAGTGTTAAAATGAGACTATCCGAAGAGATCTTAGTTTTTTGAATTTAAGCTTGAGAAAACTACAAGAAATTTCAGATAATGTGAGCATAAATGTAGTCCTATTCTGCTCACATTATAGTCGTAATGTAGTTGTATTAGGTATATGAGACTACAAGTAGTCTAAAAGGGTGTGGCCACATATGTGTGGCCGCAAAATCGATTATGATCATAATGTGGTCGTATTGTTCCTGTAACATGCGACCATAGTAGCCCCCCCCCATGATCGTAATAGTCGCTGCCACTAGGAAAAATAGAACAAAGTGTGACTACATGGGAGACTAGATGTAGTCATATTTTCTGATACTAGAACAATAAAAAAATTATTACCTGGTTCAGTTTCACACTTCCCTCACGATTATCTATACATGTAAAAGCATATAAAAATTGTGTCTATACAAGAATATTAACTCCATGAAATCTACATTCACAATTAAACATCGCAATTATTTATCCGCATTCACAATCAAGAATCACAAGTATATCCACATTCACAATGAAGCAACACAAGGTATTCCATATTCACATACGTTACAACACAATATATCGAAGAATAATTTGAACTTAGAACCATAATGTTAATGATAAATAGTTGTGAATATTAAAATATAAGTTATATATTACTATAGGCCATTGAGTTTCAAATCATTCACTTCTTCCATCTATGAAGGATGCGCTTCCCATTTTTTTCCTTCTTTGACATTTTTTCTCACTCTCCACTCTCTTTGCCTTGACATCCCTCTTGCGGATGACGACTTCGCGACGAACCGACAGTTGTGTCAAGACCCTAGGTTGTTCCGTATCTTCATTTCATCACCATCATCATTCTCGTCACTCCGATCATCTTTCTCATATCTAACAAGGGTCATCAAGACATTTTTGGATCTGGTATCTCTACTATATATGATTTTCCATTTTCTCACTGATGATTGAGGAAAAAATCATAGGTAAGATCCTTATGATCAACATAATGAGAATCATGATTTGTATTGAAGCTATATTTGTTTAAAACAAGCTCTGTAATGGCGGGGATTTCATTATGATGAGGAAATATCTCATTTTTTCTGTTTGCAAGAAGAAGTGTAACCATCGTCTTTGGGCATTCCCTCAGAAGATCTTATATTTACACAAGTATAAAATTAGAAAAAGTCACAGGAAAGTTAACGATAAAATCAATAGAACACAATTTTTAGGATAAAAAATGAAAATCAGGGTGTAAAAAACTTCTCTCAGATAGCAACTTCCTCAAATACACCCATACACTCCTACATTCATACCCACATTGCTCCCTACACACCTACATTCATACCCATGTTCCTTACACACATGCATGCCCCAAATACCTCCTACATGCTTAACTCCATACATACCTAATGCTTACATACCCGATCAAATTCCTCAAATCATACTTTGCTACCCACATTCTACCGTGGATTCTCATAAACATATCCATACCCTCATATACACTCATATGCATACCTATATTCTTCACACACTTACACACATGCCTAAACACAATCATACATTGCATCGTACACTCTTACACACCTACATGTATACCTACAATCTTTACACATTTGAATACACACCCAAATACACATATACTCTTACATTCATGCCCACATTACTCCCTATACACCTACATGCATACCTATATTCCTCACACACTTGCATACACTCACAAACACTCATATGTCTGAAATTAGGAAAAATCACAGGGAATGTTAATAATAAAATGGACAGAACACAATTATAAGGACAAAAATGGGAAAAAATCAATGTGTAAAACCTTCGCTCAGATAGAAACTTCCACACAGATCGATTGTTATGACACCTGTCGGTTAAGCCACACTACTGTAGTAGCTACTCATCAATGAACGATGCCGCAATGTCGATTGCTCTCTGGGAATGTTGGCAATCATCATAGCGGTAGGTGTGTTCACATATTTAAACATAAATCTGCGGAGAACGTAAACTTACGATATGTAAAACATGAATGCTATATCGCCTCGCAAGTGGTGAATCACATCAAACACGGGGCTACAAAAATCCATGAGTTATTCGTCATCATGGGGGAAAAGAGCATTTTATCAGGCTCACAAGTGTATTTACATTAACAATTAATTATCACAAGGTGTTCCACATTCACATACACCACAACACAGTATATCGTAAGAATAATTTGAACTTAGAACCATAATTTGAAAGGAGTCTCAATCCCCTCCTCCCCTCCATGCGATACTGCAACAAAATTATTCAATTAAGGGTGGAGTGAAGAACTTTGTATAAGTGAGGTCAAATTTTAATAAATCAAAATACATATATAGATAATTAAAATTCTATTAATTAAATATATGTACATATCCATACCCATATTTCTCACACATTTGCACATGTTCTCAAACAAATTCATACATTATTCCATACACTCTTACACACCTACATGCCTACCAAATTCCTCACACACTTGCATGCATGCCCAAACACATCCATTATTCATGCCCAGATTGCTCCTTACACACCTATATGCATACACATGTTCCTCACACACTTGCATGCCCAAATACCTCATGCATGCTTAACTCCATACATACCCAATACTCACATACCCGACCAAGTTCCTCAAATCATACTTCATTACCCATATTATACCATGGATTCTCATATACATACCCCATACTCTTATACACACCCATATGCCTACCTATGTTCCTCACACACTTGCACACATGCCCAAACACACACATACATTGCACTATACACTCTTACACACTTACATGCACACCCAAAATCCTCGCACACTTGAATACATGCTCAAATACACCAACAAACTTTTTCATTCATTCCTACACAACTCCCTACACACCTACATGCATATACATGTTCCTCACACACTTGTAGACACTCATGCACACCCATATGTCTGAAATTAAGAAAGTCACGGGGAAAGATCATAATAAAATGAATAGAACACAATTTTAAGTACAAATGAAAAAAATGCCAGGGTGTAAAAACTTCGCTCAAATATCAACTTCCACATAGATCGGTTGTTGCTGCATCTGTCGATTAAGCAGTGCCAGTGTAGTAGTTACTCATCCATGTCCGGTTCTGCAACATCGGTTGCTCTTCGGGAATGTGAGCAATCATCACTGTGATAGGTGTGCTCACATGTTTAAGTATTAATCCGTGAAGGATAAAAACCCATGATATGTAAAACATAAATGCTATGTCGCTGTCGCAAGTGGTGAGTCACATCAAACACTTGGTTGTTCATCGAACAAGTAATAACGAAAAAATCCCTATGTTATTCATCATTGCGGGGAAAAAGAGCATTTATTAGGTTTATAAGTACATCCACATTCACAATCAAGCATCACAAGTTGTTCCACATTTACATACACCACAACACATTATATCGAAAGCACATTTTGAATTTAGAATCACAATTTGAAATAGGAGTCTCAATCCCCTCCTCCCCTCCATGCTATACTGCAATAAAATCATCCAATCAAGGTTGAAGAGAAGAAAACTGAGTCAAATTTTAATAAATTAAAATAATATATAGATAATTAAAATTCTGTTAATTAAAAATATACACATATCCATACCTATATTCCTCACACACTTGCACACATGCTCAAACACACCCATACATTTCTCAATACATTCTTAAACACCTACATGCATACCCAAATTCCTCACATACTTGCATACATGCCCAAACATACCCATTCATGTCCACATTGCACCACAAACTCTTACACACCTACATGCATAACACATTCCTTACAAACTTGCACACATGCTCTTTCCCATCCTGTATATTCTTACATACCATATATTGCTCGATACACTCTTACATGACCTTATGCATCCACTTATTCATCACACTTTTGCATACATGCTTAAAAACACCCACACATTATTCCTATACTCTCACCATATCCTCATACATGTTTACCCATGATCGAGTATTTCGAATTTATCTCCTCTTTTTATCGTATTTATTAATTTGTTTAATTATCTTGGGAATTTATAAGATGTTGACTATGCAAATGAGCGACACCTCTCAAATGTAATAACACCTGAGAAAAATTGATTTTGATATGAGCATATTACGTATAGTGTTCTAACTTATCCAACCCCTACCCATGTATATGCAAAACATACATCAAGAGTCGCATGGTGCCGTGAGGTGCATTTCTTAGCTTGTAAAATTAAGTCCCCAGAAGTTGTGAACAAAAATAAAAAAATATAATACATGATGGGGGCATCACTCCTCAAAATGTGTTGCACACACCTCCCATTGTGCACGGCCACACATAACCTACTATGGAAGGACACATGGGTATGGATGAACTTTTTTACGATTTCGTGCAATAGACTAATGTAATCTACATGCTAGGCCTATCTAACAAACACATAATGTACACTTATTTACGTCTAAAATAATGATTACATAATGAATGAAATTATGTTATGTATTAACATTAAGCACATGAATATTCAATATATATATATATATATATTACCCTAACACTCGCTCACTCACAT
The DNA here is from genome assembly GCA_037367405.1 of Ottelia alismoides. Lineage (NCBI taxonomy): Eukaryota > Viridiplantae > Streptophyta > Magnoliopsida > Alismatales > Hydrocharitaceae > Ottelia > Ottelia alismoides. The sequence goes on from JAZKJV010003379.1 coordinate 255,123, forward strand.
GCATACACACACACACACTTCATACACACACATACAAATTGTACTTCTAATTCACATATGATAAAAAAATCACATATTACAGAAGAAAATCACATTTTAAAAGACATTAAGTTCATCATCCAATAAGATAATATCTTTTAGGCATTTCAACAACACCTACAGTGCATTTCAAATGAACGTACATACTAATTTAAAATCAAACCAAAAACTAAATTATTACATAAGAAAATCAAAGGACAAGAGATATACCTAAGTAACAAATGGATGAGATGGTCACCAGTGGCCAGAGATGGAAGAAGAAGAGCTTCTCCACACGGGCTGAGTCTCCTCTAATTCTTCTCCACGAGGACAGAGGATGTAGACAGAGTAGAGGATGAGATGGAAAGTAGATGAAGGGAGGGAAGGCCATGGATGGGGGGAGGAGGAGAGATAGCGGAGAAAGAGGAGGTCAGGTGGAGAGGGAGGGGGTTGGACGGAAAGGGAGGGTGAGAGGCGGGGCTAGATGAGTCAGGTGAATTGAGAAAAGGACGCTTTTGACCTTCTGTTTAGCAGAACATGCGGCTACAATATGCGACACACTGTAGTCGTATATTGAGGTGCCAAATCACCCGCCTCAAAATTGTGATCACATATTTAGCTATGCAGCCACTTGCTGAGGTAAAGTGGTCGCATAACACGTCGTCGCATTACGTATTATGATCACATTTTGACTACTAGTGGTTGCACGGTGGTGCTAGTAAATCAAAAAAAATTTTTAGTGGAATGACCCAAAATAAATATGAATGGAGGCATAAAATTCATGTAGCCGATCCTACTTAATTTTTTTTAGTACTAGAAGGGAGGGGGGGGGGGTTGGAGGGGATTCGAATCCTGATTTTTTTTAGTGGGAGCCACTGCTTCTATCACTAGATCATCAGGGGGTTCCCGACCCTACTTAATTGTGGAAAAAAGGTTTTGTTATTGTAACCATACCTTTAGATGATGTAATGATGGGACTTTCAATTCGAATGGATTTCATATACCATTGTGAGAATAATTTTTATATGCTTGTTAATTACCATGCATTATTTGGTAGCGATCGTGTAATTTTATGTTGCATACTTCCACATATCCGTACGACCGGTTCCATTACAATATATGGACGTTAATGACTTGTTAATTTTGACAATTTTGTGGAATTGTTGAATGCTGATCCATTCACACGGGAGAATATTGTTACATGAATTCTGAATTAGGTTTATTTCTTATAATTAACGCCCAGCTGATGACTAAAGCCCCACGTGTCCCACTCGAGCATGTCCTCGCCCTCACACTTCGCGTCACCACCTCGTACCCATCTCCAGATACAAACCCAAACCATTGCCCACCCACTCCTCCGTGCTCAACGCTCACTGCTCTCCCTCTTCATCACCTCCACCTTCTGCTCCCTCGGCCCCCTCCTCCTCTCTCACCTCCCTCTGGAGTCCACACTCCCCTTCTGGAACCTCGTATTCAAGACCTCCGCAGAGTCCCACCATGGCCTCCACTTCCTCGCCTTTTTTCTCACCATGCACCGGCGCGGCATTCGTCCTGATGCCGCCATCTTCTCGACCCTCCTCCGTTCCTGCGTCACCCCTCCCGACGACCGCCTCGGGAGGCCCTCCATTGCCACATCCTCAAGACGGGTTTGGCTTCTTGCGTCAGTATTGCGACTGAATTGCTGGATTACTACGGAAAGATCGGGAGATTGGAACTCGCTCGCAAGGTGTTCGTCGAAATGCCGGAGCCTGATGTCATTGCCGGTAACGCTATGCTCACTGCCATGAGTTGTCACGGTCGCGTGGCAGACATGCGGGTGCTGTTTGATGGTAAGCTGGAGCGGAGTACAGCTTCCTGGAACACCATGATCACGTCCTACTATAGGTGTGGGGATGTCGAGTCTGCTTGGGAGGTTTTTATGCGAACCCGTGTAAGGATGTCGTTTCTTGGAATGCAATGATAGATGGGTACTGCAAGGTAGGAACGATAGGGATGACCCGCAATCTGTTTGAGCAGATGGGTTGCACATGAAATGCCGTGACATTGAATACTGTTATCACTGCTTATGTTCATCACAGGGAGTTTGGGAATGCGATTCCTCTGTTTCGAAGAATGCAGCTGGAGAATCAAGGCCTACTGAGGTAACCGTTGTTAGCTTGCTATTGGCCTGTGTGGGTGCTTTGGAGTTGGGTAGATGGATCCACACCTATATTTGTAACCATAAATTGAAGATTGATGTTATTTTTTGCAATAGATATGTATTGTAAATGTGGAATTATCAGTGCTGCTCTTGAAGTATTTCATTCAATGCCTGTGAAGAATATCTTTTGTTGGAACTCGATAATTGCGGGACTGGGAATGCATGGCCATGGGAGGGAGGCAATAGAAACTTTTCATGAAATGGAGAAAAGAACAAGATCAAACCTGATGAAATATCATTTGTGGGAATTCTGTCTGCATGCAACCATGCGGGCTTGATTTCTTAGGGTGAGAATTACTATTTATTGATGCATAGAGATTATGGAATTGAACCTAAGATGGAGCATTATGGTTGCATGGTAGACCTCCTTGGTCGTGCTGGCTTATTGCAAGAAGCATTGAATCTCACAAGGAAACTGCCAATTAAGCCGAATCTTGTGGTTTGGGGAAGTATGCTCCGAGCCTGCAGGGTCCTCAAGGACAATGTATCAAGTGAAGAAGTGACACGGCACTTGCTAGAGCTGGATCCCGATGATGGTGGTAATTATGTTTTCTTGTCAAATGTTTATGCATCATTGAGACACTGGAATGATGTAGAGAAATGTAGAAACACTATGCTGGAGAAAGGGGTGCGGAAAACACCTGGTTGCAGTTCAGTGAAGGTGAACAACATTGTTTATGAATTCGTTGCTGGAGGCATTTCACATCCACAAATTGAAAAAATAATGCTTTGCTAGATGAAATCGATTTGGAGCTCAGGAAAATGGGATATGAATCAGACAAGATTTCCGTGCAACACGATATTGAGGAGGAGAAAGAGATTGCAGTTAAATATCACAGTGAAAAGATTGCTGTTGCTTTTGGACTTATGAGCATTCCTGAAGGTAGACTGATACGAATTGTGAAAAACCTTGTGTGCAGTGACTGCCATGAAGCTTTGAAGTTGATATCTATGTTATTTGGCAGAGGAATAATAGTTAGAGACCGAAAATGCTTTCACCATTTCAATAATGGGCTCTGTTCATGCAATGACTTTTGGTAAAGACGGTCTTAAAAGTTTTCAAACATTTTGATCTCAGACAGCAAGTTCAATTATAAGCTGAAAAGTGTTAGATAGGCTACAGATATTACCGAGTTAAATATTATCCAGGGCCATGAAAAGATGTATGTATGTTTTTGGCGAATCAGGAAGAGGGAATTTGATCCGTGGGTAGAGCGTGAAAGTGCAACGATCATGCCTCGTAGGACTTAAGGTAATACTTGCTGTCAAAGAACATTTTAATTATGCATAAACATCAACTAAATACCCCCTCCCACTGTTTGGTTAAATTATATTCTAAGTGAAACCACATAGATATTACACGACCTATCTTTGTGCCAAATCATGTAATTATGAATGTTTCATCTGTCGTATGTATCGTGGCTCGCTTGTTGGTCTTAAATACCGTAGCAGTGCCTGTAGTCATCTTTGGGCTTGTTCATATAGATGAATGGTCTCTTTTGATATTTTTCCATCAGAACGTGACTACTTTTGAAACATATATATCAAACTTGTTCATCTTGGAAAAAAACGATCAACCTAAACTTGGGGATGAACCTTGGTAAACTTTTTTTTTTTGAAAAATAAAATGGTGTTAATCCGAACTCCATTAACAATGCAAAAGATATATTTCATCAATTTGGACCAAGATTCCACTACCATGCGCACATACACCAGAATATTCTCGACATAATGCCTCTCCTTTGGAAAAACAAGAGCATTCCTTTCTGGCCAGATGACCCACATAGTAGCCACAAGTTTAGCTCTCTCGCCCCGTAAGCGGTATGCCTGGGTTCGAGCTCCTCCTTAAACTGCGCATCATTGCTGGGCTTAAACCAGTCAATCAGATCTCTCTCTTCTAAACCTCCCTCGTGCCCGAGCAATGAAAGCACAAGTGGTTAATGTCATCCTTATCTACACACATTGGACACAAGGCTTTTACGCTGGGGATAAGACGAGCTCGGATCGACCTTGGCGTGTGTCTTGTCTCATGGTGAAGCCTTCTCCCACTTTAGGTAGAGTCGGCTGTATGGATTCTTGGTCAAATCCATGTTGGGGGGGGGTTGGGAACTGGAGAATCCGTCCTTCTTCAGGGAGCAAGGGTCACGATCCCTATTAGCCATCAGGCGGGTCTTCATTGAATCAACCCCACCCGAGTGAAAGCTGCAAGCAGTCTCAGAGAAAATACATAATACCTACTAATATCAATGTATTTAATATAAGGAAAGCTTTGCGAAGAGTTGATTTATATCGTTTTCTTCGCTTCACACTTATTTATATAGGGATTGACATTTGCTTTGTGAGTCGCATAGATGAGTGGTAAGCGTAGGAGGCATGCCCGAAGGGCAGAGATAACAATGTGTTCTCAGGTGCTGTCGTGTCATTGAGATCCGCAGGGTGGGTGGTGGGGACTTCGACTGACCTTTCAATCAAGGGTGCTAGGCTTAGTAGGGCTCGAACCTACAATATCATTGTTATGAGCGGTACGTTTCAACCAATTAAACTATAAGCCCCTACTGATATTTACATGCAATTCGCTCACTTCGAGAAGAGCGGACTCCTCTTGAGGAGACCTGGAGTCTGCGGAGGAGTGGAGCCCTTGACTTCATCTTCTAACCCCGGGGCAATGAAAGAGGCGAATTTGCGACGATGAAAACTATGAGGAAACTCAGCTCGCGGGCACTCAAAGCTCAAAGAAAGACCTGAATACACACACACACAGTCGGGGTTCTCTATTTACTTGCCATTTTTTGGCTGCTCGAGCCCATCCTAGGGGCGGGAATAGCGAGTGAGGCTACCGTTTCCGTAGCCCAGAATATATAAGATAATCGCCAGTCCACCGGGATACTGGTAGACCGACCTCCTGAGGTACAAGGCTAACACAAAGAACCACACTAATGCCATGATGTTCGGGCCTCTCCCTCAAGAGTCCCATCACTACACTCTTTCAGTGTGCTAGGTTTGCCGACCTATGAGAAAGCAAAATCCTTTAAAAAATTGAAGAGGTCTGTTTTACCACTTTCTTCTTTGATGGCTTTCTGCCCCTGCTTCTTCTCCGAGCCTGAAGACAACCCTTGCTTGACTGCCCGTCTGTTTACTTAATATGAACCTCTAATGTGAATCCTGACACATGACCAAGGTTAAAAAAAGCGCGAGGCGGTTCGAGGCAATTTTTTCGAAATTGAGGCGAGGCGTAAGCCTCAATTTCTTGAAAAAAATTAAAATTAAAGCAAAATACATTGAAAAAAGTATATAATGATATTAAGTTTTATCAAAAACACATTTAAGAATGATTTAAAACTAGTAAAAGATACAAGAGATAAGCGATGTAGGCATTGAAGTTCAAAAAAACTAATACTAAGCCATTGGTATACGGAATATCAAGTTCCATCTCCAACTTCAATGATTCAATATTAGTATTGAACTAAAGTCTATACTTGATAGTAAAGTACAATAAAAATCATATTTTTTAGTTTTCGAAGTAAAAAATATTAATATGCCTTGATTCCCAACCATTTGTCTTGCTGGACGTAGTTGGAGAACCGTCATATGCATCCCCTCCTGCCATATCATACCCCAACAAGACGGAGGTCTTGCTGCCCGGTCAGCGAGCATGTGGGGGGGGAGGTCTAGGGGGAGCAGGTGTGTTCCCCAATACATGGGTGTGGGGGCAGCGCCCCCAGCGATTTTTTACTACCGATATTATTTTTATTCAGCTATTCATAATAAAACGTAATAATTATTTTGCTTCATGTGTTTATTTTTCAACCTTACTTCTTCATATATATGATAACTATTCTAAGGTTCACAACTTATACAACCAAATAACAACATCAAGTTGCAAACTTGCAACTAATATAAAACATTTATTACAATTCAAACAAAAAATTGTGTGCAGAGAAACTATTATGTGTAGATGTATGATAAATTGAATACGATGTATACAAGATCATGGAGATTTGCTTGTTTCAAGCGATCTCTTCTCTTTGCACGGAGCTATATATAGAAATATGCAAGCTTTAACATGGAAACAAACACAAACATAAAAAATATAATGCTTACGGAAAAACAGGGTCATGTGCAAAACACATAACCAAAAAGGTAAAAAAAACCTCGTGCTCGAGGCTTATTCCTCCGCCTCGCCCCGAACGCCTCACGTCTCGAACGCCTCACACCAAGTCAAGGCGTACGCCCCAACTAGAGGACCCGAGGCGTGCGCCTTGGTGCGATTTTTGTGCGTCTCGCCTCGAGGCGTACGCCTTTGCGCCTCGAGGCGACGCTTTTTTAAACTTTGCACATGACATCATGATTATTGTGAGGAATCATCCCCAATAATTCTTTTTGGACAGTTTATTTGTGAAAATGTATGTTTATTCAAATACGGACCACACATCAAATCTGGTCAAGTTCTAATTGTTCATGCGGACTTAGTAATATGATCTGCTAAACCTGTTTTGGTCATTTTTTACATTGGCTGTCAGCTACCTAATGCAACTCCCACAAGGGAGATTTGAACCTTGATCTTTTAGGTGGTAGACACGCCGCTCTACCACCAAACCATCGGAGTGGGTGCAGTCTTTGTCTCATCAAAAACAAAAAAAACTTTACCCTCAAAGGCACAACTTTTTTTCCACAAGATTCTACAATCCTTCACCATCTCCTGATACTTCGCTGCACAATGGAAGTAAGTGCCTTATAATCTCTCTTGCCCATCTAGTTAGAAATGAAAACCCTCCCTGTTTTCCATCAAGCCTCCCGTAGGTTGCAATAACAATAACAACCATAACATTGCAGATGTCTTTCCAAATGTTGGAGGGAATTCTCACCTTAACAGACTAACCTCCAAACTAGTAGCTATCCTGGACACATAAGGTCTTCCTTGTCTCCCCATAGATGCACTGCCCCACTTTGCATAGAAGGGCATTATTCATCTCCCTAGGTGGAGTACCATGGTAAACGTACGCACTTTTTTGGTGAGGCATAAGGTATGACCATGTAGACCTTTTGGATCGTAATTTCCAATCTCGTAATGTTTTTTTTAAGGAAAAAGAGGGTATGGCATCGAGAAGATGCTTATCTAGCGCAACTTCTATATATCATAAAAACAAAAATTTACATCGACCAAAAGACATTTAAAATCTTAGCATGCTCAACCAAATTTTCAGTACACATCTGCTCCCCTTGGATAACAGACCTATTCCTCGCATGTCTATCTGGTCAACATTGTACCGGAAAATGCATTTCGACCAAATTGATTGAAAGAGAAAAAGTTCAATATTGGATGCATAGTACTAGCCCATAGACTTTGCCTTGATGCAAGGGACACCTCATGTGCGGCTCGGGGGCTCGGTTTGGGGAGGGTCTTTGTGGCTGTTTGGGGCCATCGGAGTGAGGTTGGGGACACAAATGGGAGGGAGGAGCTTGGTTGGATGCTGGTTTTGTTGAGAGTTTTATGTTATATTACTATTTCACAATTTATTTATCTCTCTGTCCTTAGTATGTAATTTAACTATAGGGTTTCTCTCTTCTATATAAGAGAACTCTTGGGCTCTATGAATAAACAACGAATCATTCTTTTCCACATGATATCAGAGTGGCGGTCCTAGGGTGGAGCCTGTGCCCTAAGATCCAAAACCCTACCTTCCAGCCCTAGTCGTTGCCGCGTACCGTCGGCAGCGGGCTGCAATAGTTTTGTCGCTCCAGTAGCTTCTCACCGTGATTCAACCGCTTCGACGACGAGTTGGAGGTCTAGTTTCGAAATTTTTGGCCCAAATATGGAGGTTTTTGGTCTGATTCAGGTCTGAAAATAGACAAATCAGACTGTTGTAGACCCGCTTGAGACCCAGGAAGGACAATGATTGTCTAAGGCTGGTTGTGGAACGAGTTTACACCCACAATCACCTCTTTTATATCGGTTTAGATACTTCGCTATCGGTCTAAGGTCCTAGTTCTTTGGTCACGACGTTAGAAAGCAGAGTCGATACGTCATCTACATGTGCCTTCAAGGGTCCATCACCTAATTTTAGGATGGATGGCACAAACTACGAGTTGTGGACGATGCAGTTCATGATTCTATTGTAAAGTCATGATAAGAAGCATATTCTGATGTAGGATGCGCCGACAGACAAGACTGGGACCAATGCTTCATGGGAGGCAGATGATGCATATGCCAATGCGTGGCTATCTGGTACTGTATCTGTCGAGATAGCCATCGATACCCTGAGGCAACCCACAACAGAGGCTATATGAGATATCCTCGCAGGAACATACTCTCAAGCGAGGAATGAGCCAAAGATATTGCAACTGCAGCATGCTATCTTCACGACCAAATATAGTGATCGTCCTTTTCACACCCTATATACATCTCTGAGGGGTATGCTTGAGCGACCCCATAGCTACATACCCATGACGGCCTCACCAGAGCAACACAAGTTCTATATAAATTCTGTCGTGATCGGGGTGTTTCTGGCTGCTCTTAGCCTAGAATATGATTTGACTCGCTCTCAACTTCTCACCGACGCTACCATACCTCCTATGGAGGAAGCATACCATAGGCTGAGCCGATTGAGTATCCCCTCTACCACGTCCTCTAAGACATCTTCGGCTATGGCAACTTCTCGTGGTAGAGGTCATTCGCCTCCGTTCAGAAGACGAGGCACACGTGATAGAGGCGGTCCATGCCCACATCAGCCATGTTCAGATAAGGTCACTAAGAAGGCACGTGCTACTCCAAACACGACTTTCCACCATTGGCTCGTGCTATGGAGTAGGCTCAGGCTACTCCTGATCTCGTCGACCATCGTTATGATGACTTCGTTGCTCGTCTGGGAGAGATCATGCCACCAGTCGTCAGACACTCTAGTTCCCGTTCTCCAAATATTGCAACATCTGCCTCTACTAGTACTTCATGTATTACTCATGCATTTACTGGTCGTTCTAGACCAGAATGGATAATGGACTCTGGAGCTTCACATCATCTATGCGGAGATCGCTTGCCATTTGGTACTTATAGTCCCGCACATAAATGTAGATCAATAGTGATTGCAAATGTGACACATTCCCCTATTACTGGACATGGGAGGTTCATTTGACTCCCTCTATACATTTACAGAACGTTGTTCATGCACCTGTCTTCTCCATGAATTTACTATATATTAGTCGAATTACAAAGGATTTACTTTGTCGTGCTATATTTGACTTCATTTCCCTTGTTTCTCAGGATATACTTACGGACAGGGTGATTGGATGTGACCGTGAATTTGGAGGACTGTACAGGTTGATCCAGTCTCCTTTTACTGGTGCCACTTCTCATTCTGCAGAGTCGATTTCTCCCTATATGTGGCATCTCAGAATCGGTCATTTAACGTTGCAAAAAATTGATCGCCTCATTCTTGGCATCTCTACTAAGTCCAGTTTCCAGTGTCAATCGTGTCAACTTGGAAAGCATCATTGGTCTAGCTTTCCAAGTCGTCAAGGTCGTAGTAGTCAGAGTCTGTTTGAGTTATTTCATCTAGATATGTAGGGTCCTCGTCATGTACCTGATCAATTGGGACACATGTACTATTTTATCTGTGTTGATGATTTTTCCAGATTGTCTTGGATTTTCTTTTAAAGCTTAAGTCTGAGGCTAGTACATTGATTTAGAACTTTGTGGTTGAAATAAAGAATATTTTCTCTGCCCCTATGAAATATATTCATTCTGATAACGCTCTTGAGTTTTGTACTACACAACTATCTCATTTTTTCAACTCTCGTGGCATTTTCCATCAGACTTCTTATCCCTATACTTCTCAACAGAACGGTATTGCGGAACGTAAACATCGCCATCTTCTGGATATCACCAGGACTCTCCTCATACAGAGTCGGGCTTATCATTCATTCTGGGTGATGATGTGATGACAACATGTTATCTCATAAATCAGATGCCCTCTACTATGTTGGGTGAAAAGACACCCTTCTCTCTTGCTTTTCCATAGAAGACCTTTTCTCCATTACACCACGAGTATTTGGTTATGTGGCATTTGTCCATCTCTTGCATCCTGATCGTGACAAGCTCGCTCCTCGAGCTGTCAAATACATGTTCGTTGGGTACTCTTTCACCCAAAAGGGTTATCGGTGTTTTGATCTTGTCAAAAGACAATACTATGTCAGTGTCGATGTTACCTTCTTTGAATCCATCATGCACTACTCTCGTACATAGTTACATGTGACAGGTTGAGTCCCTTTGAGTTTGAGGATGCGATTGTCCTTCCACCTCCCCCCACACATATACCTCAACCTGTCCTCCATGCTCCAATGCCTTACCCAACCTCCAACACACCCCATGTACATTCTGAGAACTTGGTTTCGATTGATGGTACTATTGGTGTGCATTATATACACGGTCAATCATAGGATGAACATGCAGATATCCAGGATGAACCAGAACCACCACATGAGAGTGATTCGGAGTGGTCTATTACCTTGCGGAAAGGCAAACACTCTTGTGCAAGATACCCCATCGCATGCCATGTGCATATGGAGCGACTTTCACTAGATTTCAAGAAATTTGTTGTGGGATTATCTGCTATTGAAATCCCATATACTTATCAAGAGTCTCTCAAGGAGAGCCAATGGCTCCTAGCGATGGAAGCGGAGATGGTACTTTACAGTCTCGTGGCACGTGGAACATTGTTACAACTCCTACATATGTGTCCATTGTAGGATGCAAGTGGGTGTTCACTGGTAATCAGCGAGCAGATCGCAACATTGATTGCTACAAGGCACGACTTGTGGCTCGTGGGTTCACCCAGACCTATGGTGTGAATTATCATGACACATTCTCTCCAGTGGCCCGACAATCCATTCTCTGGATTATTCTCTCGGTTGTAATTACACAGGATTGGCCTATGTATTAGCTCGATGCGACGAATGCATTCCTCTATGGTGATCTCCAAGAGGAAGTCTACATGCAACAAACACCTGGATTCACTGTTGAGGGGGAGTGTCAGAAGGTATGCAGACTTCATAAGCGATCTATGACCTTAAGCAGAGTCCCATAGCATGGTTTCAGAAACTCTCATACGTGGTAGAACAGAATGGATTTGCGAAATCAACTGCAGATCACTCCTTGTTTATTCAAATACCCAAAAGGGTACTGTTGCTATATTGGTGTATGTTGATGATATCATTATTACAGGAGATAATGCATAGGCATTCAAGCAGCTAAGGCCTTTCTTGGACAACAGGTTGCTACCAAGGACCTTGGTAGCCTACGCTACATCTTTGGACTGGAGTTTGCCAGGAACCAACGAGGTCTTGTAATGACCCAAAGGAAGTATGTTACTCTGAGAGACAAGGATGGCTGATTGTAGGCCAACCACTACTCCTCTGGACCTGAGCATTAAGCTATATGATGACGACATTGAGGAAGTAGACAAGAGGAGATACATGGAGCTTGTTGGGAAACTCCTATATGTGACCATCACCATGCCAGCTGAGGGTCGGGACCACTGGATTTGGTAGGATGATTTTTTCTCGGTGAAAAAGGCATACGTGGCCCTCACGAGTGGTGGAGAGGGGGACATAGGAGATAGGGTAAGGGACTGCAAATTGATTTGTACTCTATGGGCATCGTTGAAGATCAAGTTCTTCCTTTGGCTCCACAGGCTGGGTTGGGTGTTGACTAAGGCAAGGGGGTCCTCCATCTAGGGGGGACACTATGTGCTTTATGTGTATGATTGAGGAGGAAGATCTAGACCATTTATTATATTCTTGTGCCTGGGTTTGTGAAATTTGGGAGGAAATGGACATTTCATGGTAAGACCCATCATCCCAGGCTATCTTTAAAAACTCATTGGTGGCCAACCACGATGGCGGTCCTGCTGAGCCCAATCTCAATAATGTCGGCGATCTGACTCTCACACAATGGGTTGATTTTTAATTCCCATAGATTCTATGTTGAGAATGTTATACATTTAGCTAGATCTCTCCTCGAGACCTAGTTGTTGTAAGCTTCCTTGTAACCCTTAACTCTTAGTAAAAGCTTGGGGACAGTCACCTCCGGAGTGTTTCCCCCTTTTCTGACAAAAAATGCTCATAATATCAAGATTCTCTTTAGAAATATTCTCATGTTGTGTATTTTTATGTGTTACCTTGGGAATTGGATCTAGTATTGACATTATGGCAGGAATGACACAAAGTAGATCTTTTTCGAAGCAATGAACCATGTAGCTGACCCCAATTAAAATGGGAAAAAGCTTGGTTGTTTCTATAATCTCTTGGAATTTCAGTGCGTTGACAACATATGATTATGATATTGGCTAGTCTTATAATGTCTGTTGTGAGAGGGTTGGGTGTGAATGACCTTGTACTAAAGGTTTCATTAAGGTCTATACATAATGTTGAGATATTAGTTATCGTTTATTACTTTTACTTCTTTTCTTTCCGTCTACTTTGTAATTTGCCCCACTGGTTGCTCCTCTATATAAGAGAACCCTAGGGCCTCATGAACAAGCAATTCATTATTTTCTCTCCACATGGTATCAAAGCGACGGTCTTAGACCATAATTCTTGTACCCCTCCCATTCCCTAGCCCTTGCCCGCCACCCTTCTCTCGAGCGCACCGTGGACCCTCTCGCATGCCATCGCTGCCCGCTCTAGGCTCCGTGCGCGCCTCCCCAGGGCCTCTTGTGTGTGCACACAACCCTCACAAGGGCTTGCGTATGCTGTACATCCCTAGTTAGGGCCGTTGCGGAGCAAAAGGTTCCACATGGATCCCCCGCTCGATGTTGCTGGGCCATCGCAAGACCAGTCCAACCCCTCAGCCATCACTGGACAGTGATAGGTACTCCGCCAGCGCTGCTAGTCACCTAGGGCTTGTCGCAGGCCCTCCGCCAACCCCCTATGGGCACTCCTTTCCGTCGCCTCCCAACAATCCAGAACGGTTTGATTTTGATTGGAAAATGCAATTCAAATTAATAAATCACCTTTTTCGGTCCTATCGCGGATAGAGGATTGACGAGGATGGTTGTATGAGTCTGCATATACAACATATCCTCTACATGATCATGTAGACTCGCTCGGATCAGTCTCCTACCCACTCGAGTTCCGTTTCGGCCTCCTTTTTCATTATATCAGAGATCAAGGGTGGCATCTTCTCTTCGTCCGGTGCCTCTAAAGGCCCGACTTCTATCATAAAGATGAATGTGACGAACTAAGAGTTGTGATTCGTGCAATTCTTGACTCTTATGTTGTACAATAATAAGGAGCACATTATGGCAAAGCCAAAGCCGACAGATTAGACTAGGGAGAATGCTTCATGGAAGCAAGATAACACACACGCGTGTGTTTAGCTCTGTGGTACTCATACCACGGATATCGCCAATGACATTGTGAAACAGGCCAACACCAATGTGATGTGGGATATTCTGGAAGCTACATATGCCCAAGCAAAGAATGAGGCTAAGTTTCAACTACAGTTTGATATCTACATAACCAAGTAGAATGATCATCCTCTGCGTATATTCTATTCTTCGCTCCATGGCATGTTTGAGAGCTTCACAACTTCATGCCCATTACTACATCTACTGAGGAACACATGGCATATATGAACACCACAATAGTTGGAGCAAGGAAGGCCGTATCGATATCGATATCGTTTCGGTCCGTTCAGAAAAGGATATATCGGGGAGCGTAAAAAAAAGGATATATCGGGATATATCGTCGATATATCGACGATATTGGTGGAAATGTCGAAAATGGCTCAGAAAAGCTATTTTTTTTTCCATTTTTTATAAATTAAGATAATCCAAGATATTAAAACAACAAATAACCTACAAATACACACTTATATCGCACATATCGATCATTTATAGACCATATATCGCATATATCCGTATCACACATATTGGTCATATCGAAAATATCGATGTTAATGTTGATTCTTGACTTATAAATATTAGAAATGGGTTTCATTCAAGTTCTTATAACATGAAATACTACAAATATACACTTAGATAACACATATAGATCATTTATGAGGACTATGATCCTTATATTGCACATATCGGTCATATCGAACATATCACCAATATTGTTAGTTGTTGACCTACTATATATATTGAAAATGAAGTTCATCCAAGTTCTTTGATCACTAAATAACTTACAAATGTACTCTTAGATCACACATATCGATCATCTATGAACCTTATATTGCATATATCGATCATTTCGAACATATCAATGTTAATGTTGATTCTTGACTTATAGACTATAGTGTATAGTCATAGATATTTTTTTAAGAATTGACTTATAGATTTTATCATATTGGAAATGGTTTTCACTTAATTTCTTACAACATGAAATAACTTGCAAATATACACGAAGATATCATAACACATAATTATATATCATCTATGATCCTTATATCACTCGCTCTTATCGGTCATTTTAGTCACATGACATAGTGAATGGTATTGAGAAGAATCATTTGATTCAAAAAATGTCAATAATGATTAACGAGACAATGTCAATGTTTCTTTGGTATAAAGATTTATCTATTTACAAAAATAAAGGAAAAATATTCAAATCAATGTAATATTGTAAAAGAGATTACCTAAAATCAATAATTCTGCGGTGGATCTGAATCGGCCCCCTGCCCTGTTGTCTCTCATAGCGGATTGCGGACTCAATGAACTCACAATAGTTATCCCATGTCATGTACGAGTACATGGCCTTATAATCCATGGCATGCTGCTTGTATCCCGAGTCGAGGATAAGCATCGCTAGATCCGGTATCACGAGGTGCACGACGAGGCTGCAAAGTACTAGCTTGATATCCTCAGGATGACGACGACGGAGTAGGAGAAAATCTATGCGAAGGAGGAGGACTGGAGGAGGAGCGTAATACTCAGGGAAGAAATCAAAATTGTCACCACCAAAGAAGCTGCCCTGGCATTAATTAATTACAAAAATCAAAAGCCCCAAATTACTTCAACAAAAATCTCATTAAATTGTTGATCTATTTTTTTAATTTTCGAAATTAATTATTTACACATCTTTTGTTAACAACAATCACCTTGAAATCATGTTTCCTATGTCTAAAACATGCGATCCAACATCATTCATTCATAATCTAACTTAATAACTCAACAAAAAACAAAAGCCCCAAATTACATCACCAAAAATCATAGTGATTTATTCCAAAATTTACAAAAAAGAAGATTATGCCTCAAATAACCACCATGAACAAAAATCCTAACTAATTTTGTAATTTTATACATCAAATGAGAGTAGATCTAACCTCAAAATGCAATGGAAGAAGGTACTTGAGTCTCCAACAGGTTGCACAATCGATATGGTCCAAATGAGAGCGAGGTGGAACCTTATAGGCGAAATGGGGCCGATATCTTGCATTTTTCTCAAGGAATATTCTCTATGTCGGCGATATATCGCCGACAACCAATATATCGCCGATATATCAGCGATATATCATCGATACCCTGTAAAAAGATATACATGGGGGCTATCGATATGCCTGGGTTGTCGAAACCGATATATCGGCGATATATCGCCGATACAGCCTTCCATGAGTTGGAGTTTTCTTGGCAGCTCTGAATCTGGAGTACACGACAGCACATGTTCAGCTTCTTACGCCGCTACCATACCTCCCATGGAGGGGCCTACATTCTCCGCAACATGCTACTTATCCCACCCACCACTTGCCACCACACACACCTCCTCAGCGATGGCCGCATCTCGCGACAGGGGAAGTTCTGCATAGTCCAGAGGGCATGGTCCCCATGGCAAAGGAGGTGGATGTCATCCTGTCCCCTGCACTTAATGCCGTCGCCCAGGTCATTGTGAGGATATGTGCTATCGTAAGCTTGTATACCTCGTATATGCTTGTGTGGCTGTGTATATTGAGCCTCCTGACAGTTCGACCCCTCGTACAGATTCACGTCTTGATGCCATTGTCTCCCATCTGAGGTAGATAATGACTCCTACTACATGTGTCATTACAGGTTCCCCAGATGTTGCAGTCGCTGCTAGACCCTTTTCGTGCTCCTCAGATATAGCCTATGCTTTTACCGGTTATAACCAAGGTTCAGGAAAGCGTTATGCGTATGCGTTCGGACTGGTCACCGAATACTGAATAAGTGGTATGCGGGGGCATATGCGGGATATATGCGGTTTTACACGGTTTTCTAATTTTTAATTTAAAAATAAATAAATATCTATGAATAACATCACCACTGAATTTATGTATCTAAGTGGAGTTAAAGATCTAAGAAAAACGGTTAATGTGAGATGGGTGTGTGTATATGCTTTTAATTGCCTCATATTTAATCACAAAAAACATTTACCATAAAAACGTCACATATTAGATGATTCGTAATTGTTGGAGCATTAGTAGTATGCGCCTATTGTGTTGTAGCAGGGTAAATGGATCCTGGAGGAGATCCATTTACCCCATCCAGTGTTTAGTCCCACATCGTCCAGTGGTGGGACTTGGAGGCTCTGGAGAGGCTATATAAGGAGCCCCAGACCTCCTGTACTCATTGAGAAAATGCAATGCATAACGTGCCCCGTTGAGGGCTTCTCCCGTGGTTTCATCCCGCTCCTCACGGAGTAGGGTTCCACGTAAAAATCCCGTTCTTCTGTTCTTATGTTCTTTATCTATTTTTCCATGTTTATGCTTCCGTATCCGATTTTCTAACATGGTATCAGAGCGGGTTCGATTCTCGGGGAATCATTTTATGGTCTTTCATTTAGTCCAGTTTTGATTATTGTTCGTTCTACAATATTTCCTATTCGTGGATTTATTCTTGAAGATCGTCAAGAGGAGTCTGTTCTTTAGTTTGATTGTGAAGATTATTCTTATGCTCATTCAAAGAATTTTTAGGGTTCCACTCAGGAACCCTAGATCTGGTTTCCACGATGAAAGATGTTCTGGTGGCTCCTCCTCAATCGCACGCATCTCAGTCCAGCAGACGCAAGTTCATCTGGGTGGTTTAGCACCCAGGTCATTCTCCATCGGCAGCCCTCGCGCCCAGCATCTGAAGCACGAGTCACAGACCCCTCCGCGCGTACCTCCAGGCTACAGCGACAGCAAGTTCTCGTTGGCGGGCCCTCGCGCACAGACAACGCGCGCGCAGGCGATCCTCTCCGCCAGGATCTCGCGCACCTTTCAGCATGTGCCATCACGATCCCTCCTGGCGCCATGTCCCAAGAAGCCAACCCTGGCGGCGCGTGCCACAGGAGCAACGCCACCAGTCGTCCTACAACTCATGAAGCAAGCAACGATGCACCTTCTTGCGCAACCACCCCGCTGTACTTGCGCGGGTGACGCGCCTCCTTCAGATTGACGAAACATCTCCAGGCGGCGCATCGTCAAGCTACGCATCTCCAAGCCCGCGACAGCACCAGGCGGCGCTCCCAGCGCCATTTTCCCCTTTCTCCCAGCGCTACACGAGGCGTGCGATCCTGCGCATGCACGCAATCCGGCGCCATCTTCCCCCAATGCGCTCGCAGCACCCTCTGCACGCACCATTCGATCCGCAGGCGGCTCCTCCAGCCTCCGCCTTGGCTACAGGCGCATCATCGGTGCGTGTTAAAAAAAAATAACTGTGTTTTGTTTATTGGAGAGCCCAAGTGGGCCATATCGAAGAAAAAAAAGAAGGAAGTGGGTTCAGTCGGAAAAAAAATATAGAGGGAGATTTGTTTATGAAAAAAAAGGAAGGTTGTTTAAAAAAAAAGGAGAGGCGTACAAAAAAAGGGGGGGAGCCGTACACAAGTGAAAAAAAAAGAGATCTGCAAAAGCCGAAAAAAATGGTGAACAACATAAAAAAATGTTAAAAAAAAGACGGCTTATTAAAAAAAATGAAATGAAAAGCCGCAATGATTTTTGAATATCTATGTTTTGAGAAGCCGAGAAAAGTTGTGATCGGCTAAGTGGTCTTGTTTGTCCCCATCATTGTTGTCTTCTCCCAACTTGATCGACGTCCATGTTTTCCGACAAGTATGGGAGAAAGGGGGAGTATATATGTAGAGTCACAGGTCTTGTATTCCAGATCCAGATTCAGATACCAGTCTCCAGACCAGCCAGTTGATCATACTCTACAGTTCGATTTCAGACTCGACAATTGATGTTCCGAGTCTCCAGTTTCAGACACGCACGAGTGTGCGGTTATATCAGATGAGCATATGTTGCCATCATTGTCAGAGGTCCCCATTATTCTTCTAGTTGTCAGGCCAGAGTTTTCATGTGAGCCATAGGGACTCCAGAGCAGAGGACCATTCCCTATGCCATTGAGGGCAAGGGTTTTCATGTGGTATCATAGGTACACCAGAGCAGTGCACCATTCTCTGAGCCAGATGGGAGAGACACAGTTCTCCGACGAGGAGACTTCAGGCGCAAGTTCAGACTCGATGGTCAGGTTCCGAGTCTTCAGTTGACTCACACTCCAGCCCGTTCGTCCTCCTCACCTGCACGGCATGAGAAGCAACGTCCTCGACTGCAGCAATGTGCGCGTTGGGTTGATATTGTCCGTAGTGTCTTGTAGCATTGAGTTGAGTTTTTGTCTGTTTGTCCAAGCTGAGCATTGCATGCTCCAGCTTGAGGGGGAGTGTTGGAGCATTAGTAGTATGCGCCTATTGTGTTGTAGCAGGGTAAATGGATCCTGGAGGAGATCCATTTACCCCATCCAGTGTTTAGTCCCCAGGGGGCGGCGGGCGTTAAAGAGAGGGTTCCCATTGGGGAACCCTAGGGCTCGTGGCCCGTTAAAAAAAATAACTGTGTTTTGTTTACTAGGGCTCGTAGCGTTGAGTTGAGTTTTTGTCTGTTTGTCCAAGCTGAGCATTGCATGCTCCAGCTTGAGGGGGAGTGTTGGAGCATTAGTAGTATGCGCCTATTGTGTTGTAGCAGGGTAAATGGATCCTGGAGGAGATCCATTTACCCCATCCAGTGTTTAGTCCCACATCGTCCAGTGGTGGGACTTGGAGGCTCTGGAGAGGCTATATAAGGAGCCCCAGACCTCCTGTACTCATTGAGAAAATGCAATGCATAACATGCCCCGGTGAGGGCTTCTCCCGTGGTTTCATCCCGCTCCTCACGGAGTAGGGTTCCACGTAAAAATCCCGTTCTTCTGTTCTTATGTTCTTTATCTATTTTTCCATGTTTATGCTTCCGCATCCGATTTTCTAACAGTAATAACAAAACTTCAATACACATACATGCACTTCATGAGCAAAACCTCAATCGGCATATATAAAAATATTCGACGATACATTGCATATACTCGTGAAAACAATACATGAAAAAAACATAAAACATTGCATATACATAGTGGTATAATGCATTGCAATTGTATAGAAGTGCATGTCATATTCTTACAATTGAATGAAGGAAGAGACAAAGCTAAAGAATTAAGGCACTGAAAAAGAAGATTGGAAAGTTGGAGCTGTTGGAGCAATATGCGGGGCATATGCGGGATATGCGAGGCATAAACGGGGCATATGCGGGGAGGGCGCATAATGCACTGATTTGTGAAATCGGTGCGGTCTGCATGCCGCACGGGCATATGCGGCCGCATATGCAGCCCGTGCGGCCGGTTTCATGAACACTAGTTATAACAGGACATATATGATAGAGTAGATCATGAACTCTGGTGCTTCGCACCATCTGTGTGGAAACAGAGCACAATTCAGTTCATACATGACTACACCCCTTGGTAGATGGGTGGTCACTGTGAATGTGCTTCATTTACCCATTACAGAACGTGATGGGCTCATTTGACGTCATCCATGCACCTGCAGAATGTCCTATATGCACATGATTTTCAGGTGAATTTCCTTTCTATTAGTCTGATCACTAAGGATCTACATTGCCGTGCTATTTTTGACCCATCTTATCTTGTGGTTCGTGACAACTAACAGGAAAGGTGATTGGATGTGGTCGTGAGCAGTGGGTGCTCTATAGACAGATCCAATCTCCTAGTACTGGTACCTCTACAATTCCCACTGGATCGGTCTCACTATACTTGTGGCATCTTCGTTTTGGCCACCTTGATTTTAGAAGCGATGTCATGTCCTCTCACAAATCTCCACATGTTCTATCTTCCAATGCGAGGCTTGTCAGCTTGGGAAGCATCATTGCTCTTCTTTTCTTGATCGTTAGAGTCGTAGACGTAGTCATTTATTTGAGCTTGTTCATTTTGATATTTGGGGTCCCAGTCGTGTTCCTGATCACCAAGGACACCATTTTTATGTAGTTGTTGTGATGATTATTCTAGACTTTCTTGGTTTTTTCTGTTGAAAAACAAGTATGAAGCTGTATTTGTCGTTAAATCTTTTATTATAAAGAATATTTTTCTGCTAATGTCGAGTTTATTCGTTTTGATATGGCCTTAGAGTTTTGCATGTTACATCTATCTGAGCTCTTCATGTCTATTGACATCGTACGTCAGACCTCATGTGCTTACACTTCTTAGCAGAACGATATCTAATGCAAATACTGTCATTTACTTGATGTGATTAGGAAACTTTTGATATGGGTCGTGCTTCTCACTCTTTTTGGGGTGATGCTGTCTTCATTGCTTTCTATTTGGTGAACCACTTGCCATCTTCAGTCTTTAGGAGTGAAGGTTCCTTTCTCGATTGCGTTTTCCGAGAAGGAGCTATTCTTCCTTACATCTTGTGTGTTTGTCTCTGTTGCCTTTATCCACCATCTGACGCCGTCGTGACAAGCTCTCTTCTAGAGATGTCAAGTGTGTCTTTGTAGGCTACTCTCATACCCAGAACATGTATCGATGTTTTGATCCGGTCCGACGGAAGTACTATGTTAGTGTTGATGTCACATTCTTTGAGTCGATTATGTGTTTCTCTTCTACATGTGACAGGTTGACTCCGTCTGACTATAGAAAGGAGTTATATGTGCCTCTGTAACATCCGGGAATTCGCGTAAACCCGAACTCGTCCGATTTTGGGTCTAATGAACCCAAAAACGTTGTCGGTCAATACTAAATAACCTAAAACGACCAATTGATCATAAATCAAAAGTCGTTCGGACGAAATCGACCAAAAATCGGTCCCTTCGTAATGCGTGCCGTGAAAAAGCCGCGACGCAAATTCGGAAACCGCAAAACGAACCAAGACCGTCATGAGATCCGATTCGACGAAACAAGACCAACGGAATCGACCGTTCGCCAATCGGAGGTCGTTTGATATTTTAAATCCACAACATTTAACCTTAAACAAAAACCGTATCCGAAAATTTCGGGTATTCAAAACTCGACCGAAAGTATATCAATATTATACTCCTATTGATCGTCGTTCCGAGACGGTCAAAACGAGTTATCGCGTGTCGAAATCGGACACCCGAGGTGTGCGTTCGGTTCATTTTAAGCATGTCAAATATATATATATATATATTCAGATAATGAACAGTGACAGACGGTTTCTGTCATTTTTTTTAAAAAGTAAATTATAATACTATTGTTGAAAAAGTTAAAAAAAAATCTAGAACTGTAGCCTCCACTTGTTCCCTCAAACTCTTCCACTTGGCCACTTCCAAAACCTTCCTTCCCTTATTTCTAGCAACGAAGACCTCTTTAAATATCACAAACCTTTCGTTTTTTTTCCATTCCTTTTTACAAGAAACACCACCGAGGGACTCCAAATCCCTGCTGCTCCTGGCAATTGCATGGTGTTACTGCACTGTTACAGCTGTTGCATGTCTTAAGAAGGTACAAATTCTTCCATCCTCTTGCTGCCAGCATGTTCTTGCACAAGTTTTTCTTCCTTTCTCTTGTTACTCCTCACGTATATTTCAATCATATTTTTGAGGGGGAGGGGGAGGCAGGGTACAATCTGATTCTCAGAACAAGTTCACGGTCTCAAAATAAAGGCTTTGATTTTCATAAATATATCTAATTGTTGGTTACCGTTTTTTTTAAAAGCAGGTCTGGGGCAAAATTCCCAAGAAATTCAGGATTGGAAATAACGGTTTTGATTTTTTTTTTTATGAAATGGAAGTTGATTACAGTACCTTTAAAATCAGATCTGGGACCAACTACTTAATTGTTTTTTTCTCTCTCTCTCTCTCTATTATCTCTAAAGGATATATCATGAGATATCTGGATCACAAATCTAAAAATTTCCAGGTTTTCTGTTCTTTAGATAAGAGTTCTATATATCAACATTTAAACTGGAGCATTCTAGATAGAAATTGACCTTCTCTTGGGAGGTTGGCAACAATGGAAATTCTCATTGTATTAGCCTTAAAATCACAAAGAATAGCTCAGGTTAGGTAGAAATTTGATTAAGAAATCAACTAAAGAAAGGTAATGCAACATAAAATTTTGATATATATATATATATATATAGAGGATTTCAATGGGGGGGTGGTTTCATAAGGATATACTAGTCATTAAACTATTCATAGAATCATGTATTCTTTTGGATGGTCAAAATTTTCTTGATATACTTGTGATGAATAGAGGTCTATGTGTTAATCCTAGTAACAAAAGCTATTCATATGCCTAGCGAAATGGGAGTTGGATTTATAGAACCACCAGAATATTGAGTACGACATATCTCTAGTTACTTCTAGAGTGGGAACATTGGATGTTTTTGTGAAATTCTCTTTCCTGGATAATTTAGATAAAATGTATAAAATCCTATCTTTCTTTGAAACTATAAAAACAAAAGTGTTGTTAAAACAAGAAATGTTGTTGGAAATTGTCAAGTCAAAATATTTCATTGATTAATTGGAATGTTTAATACAAAGATGGGTCCCAAGGTTCTAGAAAGAAGAGGATATAAAAGAAAATACTAATTGATCAACAAATGTAAAAAAAAAATAATGATTAATAAACCTCCTTACTCAAGGAAATTAGTGAAGCCTCTATTTATCGAAATTTCACCTCTATTTATTGTAATTTCTCTTCTTCAATAGGCACAAAAAGATCTCCACTACACTAATAATAGCACTCTCTATATAGGTTGACAAATTCTATCTTAGTGCTTTATAAGATCAAGGAACCTAAGTGACATACCTTACTGAGAAAATCCATGAAATACTTAGTTGTCATGAATTATCCTTTAAGTATACTCTACTAAATTTGATCTTATCTGGTGTGAATTATTGAGAAGATATTCAGATATGCACAGTCAACCATTAAAGAGATTGAGAAAGAAATGAATTGTCACGTAAGTGAGACATTGGTGATTGATAATCAATAATGCCGGTCATGATGATCTTTACACCTGACTGTGCGAGGGCGCGGAGACCCTCAACTGGGCGGAAGAAAGGAAGTCCAGTTAGGGCAGCGGCCGCTTAATGCGCGGGTCTAGGATTCCAGTCTTTTACACGGTTTTACGCGAGCTCGCAGTGTTTTTACACCTCGTTGGGATCCAGACTTTAGACCAGTTCCGCTGACCCTGTCTATTAGGATACCCAGGCGGGGGATCCTTGGTTTTCAGTTTTACGTACGAGCTCGTCCGCCCGTACTAGTCGGGCAGTTTTCTAGAGCGACTTTTCTAGGGAGTCTCTCTCACCCGTCTCAGTGGCGTAGTTGGGGAATAGACCTATCCCTCTATTGGACCGCGCTTCCAATTAGAGGGCGAGACGGAAGAGCCATTTGCAGGCTTCTTCATCGCTTGAGTTTACTTCGCCAAACAGACTTGGCGATTCTATATCTAGATCATCCATATCTACATCTACAATATCTGGAACTATATCTGAAACATTGAAGTTAAGAATTGGAGAAGTTATGATCAAAAGACCATTCTCTCTACCCAAGAATTTAAATAAATTAATAGATCTTTCCAATCTCAACTTTTCCATTTTTCACTCATCAACATGATCTCTGAAGAAATTGATATATGCATTCACACTCATACACTCATGATTACGCAACTGCTATATAAATATGTTACATATGGGAAATGCCGGGTTCTGGGGAAATCATTAGAAACACATTACAAACAAACCCCTTTTTACTTACGCAGGTAGATGTAAATAGTGCTTATTCCACCTTTCTACTTGCTCTCTTTTGCACATTAAAATTACTTGTTATTTATTTTAAACTACGGGTTTGTATTCACGTTTGTGACTCCTCTTCTTCCTTGCACGCATGGCAGGAAAGGAGTCTGTTGTTCAGTAGCTATTCATGATTCCAGGGGACAAGGTCTATACTAGACGGTATGTGGTTTTTGTGACAGTTTTTAGTTTAAATTGATATTGTAAATGCTATCTCTCTTGTATCATATTTTGGGATATATGTTGTAAAATGGAAGATCCTTGTACATATTGAAAACTGATATGAATATTAATGAAAAGAATTTTGGTGCCATTTGTCTCTTTTTACTTTGTGGTTATGATGTGGATGTGAATGTCATGTGGATAATTAGCCGCGCGAAAAATTTTCCCTGATTTTTCTACAACTTCTGCGATCAATATGAATGAAATACTGCGAATTCTGTCGTAAACGGGTACCCGGATCCTGAGGGGTTCACAGCCTCCTCCTACAGTTACACCACGTCCATCACCTCCACCACCTCCTCCTCTACCACCACCACCTCAAGTACCTACACCTATGCCTGTGCCTACCCCTACACCACCACCTAGTACATTGGCCTATCTGTTACCACATTTCTATGTTCGTAGGCCTCACTTAGTTCCTCTTGCTCGTGGACCTTCCCCATCATTCAACACATCTCAGGTATGTATTGAGCATATTGTTTCTAGTGATGGCACTAGTGATTTATCTATGTAGTAGTATCCTTTACAGGATGAGCAGATGCCCTCTCAGGAGAGTAGTTTATATGTTGCGGAGGAGGCATGTGATCTTGATGTGCCTATTGCTCCGCGGAAACAGAGATGTGCTTGTGCTACCTATCTTCTTACAACCCACTTTGGGCCGACTCTTTTAGAGGATTTCAGGAGGTTTGTCGTGAGACTGTCAGCCGTGGAGATACCACAGATATATCGGAAGGTGATATATGACAGTTAGTGGCATCTTGCCATGGAGGAGGGGATGGCCGCGTTACAATTACGCAACAAATGGAGCATTGTTACAGCTCCTACAAGAGCATCTGTTGTTGGATGCAAGTAGGTGTTCACGGTGAAGCACCAAGCAGATAGTTGCATGGATCGTTACAAGGCGAGGCTTGTGGCTCATGGGTTCACTTAGGCATATGGGGTGGACTACCATGATACTTTATCTCATGTGGCTCGACATTCTATACTGTGGATCCTTCTCTCTGTTGCAGTAACACGTGACATGCCCCTATGTCAGTTTGATGTGAAGAATGCGTTTCTCTATGGTGACCTACAGGAGGAGGTCTACATGTAGCAACCGCTTAGGTTCGCTGTTGAGGAGTATCAGAAGGTTTGCAGACATCACAAGACGATCTATGGCCTTAAGTAGAGTCCACGAGGATGGTTCTAGAAGTTCTCGGATTTGATAGAGCAACAATGGTTCATGCGATTGACTAGATCATTCACAGTTTTTTCAGAGTTCTCAGAGAGGTAAAGTTGCCATACTAGTTTATGTTGATGATATCATTGCTACATGGGATGATGTGCAGGACATCCAAGCTGCTAAAGATTTATTTGGTCAATAGTTTGTAACCAATGACCTTGGCGGTCTATGTGACTTCTTTGGACTGGAGTTCGCCAGGAACTAGCGAGGTAGAGGGCATGGTAGGTTGTATACTTGTCACTACTCCCATGGACCCGAGCATGAAAATGTATGTTGATGACACTAAGGAGGTATACGAGAGGAGGTACATGGATGGGCATGGCAAATTGCAAGCTTGTCGCTACCCCCATGGACCTGAGTATGAAGCTGTATGATGACCCATCGAAAGTACATTACATATCTTCTCTCTGAGATGGACATGACAAATTGTAGGCTTGTTGCTACTCCCATAAACTCGAGCATGAAGTTGTATGATGATGACACTGAGGAGGTAGACAAGAGGAGGTACATGGAGCTCGTTGGGAAGCTCCTATATGTGACCATCACTGGGCCACATATATCCTTTGTAGTGAGCACAGTGAGTCTATTCATGGAGCAGCCTAGACATGAACATATAGATGCAATCCATATGATTTTGAGGTATCTGAAGACTGCACGTGGCACTAGTCTTCTATTTAACAGAGCCACATCCCTTACAGTTACAACTTGTGCATATGTAGATTATACAGTGTGCGCCAAGGATAGGAAGTCTACCTCGGGCTTTGCAGTGCTCATAGGGAGTTCCTTGGTGTCATAGAAGAGTAAGAATTAGATGGTGGTTGCCAGATCCAGTGTCGAATCAGAGTACAAAGCCATGGTACTAGGGAGTACTCAGATGATGTCAAGCGGACCGGTTCTTACTGACTAAGCATATCGAGGTAGACTGTCACTATGCTCGAGACACGATTTAAAAGGTTTTCATCTCCATTACTCATTCTAGCTCATGAGATTAGACAGCAAACATGTTCACCAAAGCCCTAACCAGGTGGCCATTCTAGAGATGTGGTTCCAAGCTGAGCATGATTGATATCTACGCTCAAGCTTGAGGGGGAGTGTTGAGATATTAATTATTGTTTATGATTTTTATGTATTTTCTTTTCTTTCTGTCTACTTTATGCAATTCTCCCATGTTTCTCCTATATATAAGAGAACCCTAGGCCCTCATGAATAAGCAATTTTTATTTTCTCTCCGCATATAAAATATGAGTATAAGGCCACATAACCTCTGGATTAGAGAGGTTACCCTGGTCATCTGACAATGGATTGACAGAGCTCTTAACATTGTTTTATTTTTCTCTCTTTTCTTGTTAGCGAGTTCCTATTTCTTGGTTCAAAATTTCTCCATTCGTACTGAAGTACAGAACTGTTTGCAAAATCAAATCCTACTCTACAAGATCCCATATATTTCTTGCACATCCTCCTTGCAATTATGCTGGAGAGTTAGACATGTTAGACATGTACGCCCCTGACAAGCCATTTAGCAATAATATTATTGCACTTGTATCATTCTATATCTGAAATAAAGCGCATTTAAGCTTGATTATTTAGGCCCCTTGGTACGATTAGGGTTATGTGCCCTAGTCACTTTGGATATCATAATTAATGATATAAAGAGCTAGATAAGAATAACTGTTATGTGGTCTATGATCTAAAGAGTTGGATCAAGGATTCAACGAACATTTAACAATATTTCAATGATATGATCTCTAATCTAAAAACAAAGATGACAATCTTCTCTACAAATAGATATTAGACCGATACTCTTTATGCATATCCTCTGCATAGGAATAAAAATTCGAAGGTGTTGAATTAACCTAGTTAATTAACTTAATGATATCAAGAAAGATGAAGTCGCGTATCATAGACTGTCACGAGATGTGCAATCATCCTTTGACCGAAAACATATATATGTATCTATATATCTGATTATGCGCAATTTGTAGACCATTAGGCTGATGGATTGGTAGACAAGATCTATATACTGCTAAGTTGATGTGTGTATATAAGGATTATATGAGATACATTATCTCTCAAAAGAATCATAAATGTTTATATGTGATAAATCGAGATATAGAGCTCACTTATGAGGCATTGGGGTAAAACGAATTCCACCGATGGTCATCATGCTATGGAAACGAATAGGATACGAATTCGAGAATCTCAATAGTCACTTCTGGAAAGCATATGATTGATATTGTGATTCTATGGTCGATTAATATATCTTAGGCTTAACCCAAGGAGATAGAAAACGTAGGAATATATACTTAGGGTTATCTAGGTCTTCTAGTATTTAGGATGCAAGAATATTGAGAGAACTCGAGGTAGGAACATCTACTTAGGGTTATCTAGGTCTTCTAGTATTTAGGATGCAAGAATATTGAGAGAACTCGAGGTTGCTGCAATTGTTATAGATTGTATACCATATAACTTCTATTACGAGGTAATGATGAAATGAGATGGATTTCAGCTCCGCTTAATGATAAGTTAAATGAGATGCAATTGGATTAAATTTCAATTCAAAGAAACTAATCAAGTTTCAAGTGATTTGGAAATTGATCGTAAAGAGTTCATATTGATTACAGATGCATTCAATATTTGACTTAATAGTTGGACTGTTTTGGCTGTTGATATCCATACTATCAGATTCGATCTATATCTCCAAGTAATCACATTTGTTGCATAAAGGAGGATACCCAATTTAATTGGATATATTTATTGATGAATAACACTATCCATGATTTCGTTATCCACATCATGTGTCGAGATATCCAAATATCACCTGATCATGAGTAGATCACGTGAGTTGGATTCACACGGATCAAAATTAGCACTATTTAGGATACCATTAGCTAAGGAATATGAGTCGGAGGAATATGATATACATATTTGTGTATCACTGACTCATGAGTTGGTTATGCGGAGTTGATTCACTTATGTCAAGGATCAATTCGTGTGAACTTAATTCACATGACATTTTAATGAAATTGATTAATTAATAAATTATTCATACTTGCGGAGGGACAAAGGAAGCTAGGGAAAAATTCTATTACTAGACTAGTTTTGATCTGAGAATCACTATAGGGCCAACTCATGAATGAATGAGACCGTATGAGATCTCGTCGAGAGAAGCGTCCAACCTTTTCAAAATGTCACCGAGCCTTTCTCTTTCGGTAGGCAATGGGTCCGAAAGAGCTTCTCGACTTGTCGATCTATGTTCTTGCGCTGGCGAATGCAAAGATCATAGTAAATCTCCTACTTCAAGCTGGGCCCTTCTGACTTCTCAGCTAAGAAGTAAGTTGGCAACGGACCATTATCAACACAATTCGC
The DNA here is from genome assembly GCA_037367405.1 of Ottelia alismoides. Taxonomy (NCBI): domain Eukaryota; kingdom Viridiplantae; phylum Streptophyta; class Magnoliopsida; order Alismatales; family Hydrocharitaceae; genus Ottelia; species Ottelia alismoides. The sequence goes on from JAZKJV010003379.1 coordinate 284,211, forward strand.
TTCCTTCCCATTCTGCCAAGGGCATTGACCACTCTTTTTGTCCCAAATGCGTAATTTGGTGAGGTACAATGATGCGCGACGTCAAGGAGTCAATCAGTCCCAGAGTATGCAGTTGATAGAAGACTGTTAGAAAATCGGAAGCGGAAGCATAAACATGGAAAATATAAATAACAAGAAGAACAAGCGGGATTTTACGTGGAACCCACTCCGTGAGGAGCAGGATGAAACCACGGGAGAAGCCCTCAAAGGGGCATGCTATGCATTGCTTTTTCTCAATGAGTACAGGAGGTCTGGGGCTCCTTATATAGCCTCTCCAGAGCCTCCAAGTCCCACCACTAGACGATGTGGGACTAAACAACTGGGTGGGGTAAATGGATCTTCTCCAGGATCCATTTACCCTGCTACAACTCAATGGGCGCTTACACGAATACTCCAACACTCCCCCTCAAGCTGGAGCATGCAATGCTCAGCTTGGACAAACAGACAGAAACTCAACTCAACGCTACAAGACACTACAGACAATATCAACCCAACGCGCACATGCTGCAGTCGAGGACGTTGCTTCTCATGCCGTGCAGGTGAGGAGGACGAACAGGCTGGAGTGTGAGTCAACTAAAGACTCGTAACCTGACCATCGAGTCTGAACGTGCGCCTGAAATCTCCTCGTCGGAGAACTGGGTCTCTCCCATCTGGCTCAGAGAATGGTGCACTGCTCTGGTGTACCTATGATACCACATGAAAACTCTGGCCTGACAACAACAAGAATGATGGGGACCTCTGACAATGATGGCAACATATGCTCATCTGACAATGACCGCACACTCGTGCGTGTCTGAAACTGGAGACTCGGAAACAATGATCGTCGAGTCTGAACAACCGTAGAGTCTGGAATCTGAATGGTCTGGAAATCTGCATCTGAATCTGGAGCATCTGAATAGACCTGTGACTCTACATATATACTCCCCCTTTCTCCCATACTTGTCGGAAAATGAACATCGACATGTTGGGAGAAGACAAGATAAACAGGGGGTAAACATGAGCATTCAATAAACTTCTTGTGGCTTTTCTTTTTTTTTTAAGCCGTCAATTTTTTTTAAGCCGTTATACTCATTTTTTTTTCGGCTTTTGCAAATCAATTTTTTTTAAACTGCGTATGGCTTTTTTTTTCTCGGTGTACGCATCTTTCTTTTCTTTTCTTTCTTTTTTTTAAATTGCGTACGGCTTTTGAGTTATACGCGCCTTTTTTTCAAAAATTTTTTTTTTTCAAAAATTTTTTTGTTGGGCATCTGATAACATAGTTCTTAGACCCTCATAAAAAAAACTCCACTCAGCCCATTGGGCCTAGAAACACAGCCCCCACCCTCCTTTTCTTTTCTCTCTCTCTTTTTTTTTTTTTGGAAATTCTCGGCTGTGAGCTAATAAACCTCCCACCCGTTAGGGTTCCCCACAGGGAAACCCTTTTCTCACAACGCGCCGCTGGTGCGGAAGCCGTGGAGGCAGAGGAACCGCGACTTCCGAAGCACCTGGAAGGTGGCGGCGGTCTCCTCGGCGAGGCTTCCCATTGGGCTGGGGATTGGTGGGAGGGTAGGTGGCGTTTGCTCTCTCTTCTTGGCCGGTGGCTTCTGCGGGTGTCGCGCGCCTGGGGACTAAGATGCGCGCCTGGAAGGACGCGCGCGGCCTGGAACCTACGCGCTGACTGGAGGCGCGATCGCAAGTATCGCCAGGAGGAGTTGAGCGGCTAGGGCTTGCCGACCTGGAGTATCGCCTGGTGAACGAGTTCCGTCATCTGATGCTCGCGGTCCATCTCGATGATTAGCGGCACAACGAGGATGAGAAAGGTGGTGCCTTGGAGGTTCTGGGGTGCGGCGCCTGGAGAAGGACCTGATCGTAGCGCCGCCTATGGAGGTTAGCGGCAAGGGCCCGCCTGCCTGGGGCTTGGAGCGGGTTGCGCCTGTGTTGGAGGCGCCTGGACTGAAGGAGAACTGCCGCGTGGAGGGGCCTGTACGCGTGAGGGGGGGTTCGCGCATGTTGCTGGAATGCCGAACGGACGATTTTCTTGCTGCTGGGGCTTGCTGCGCCCTGGAAGCACGATGCACGAGATCCTGCACCGAACATGATCCTAGGGTTCCAAGAACGGAACCCCCAGTCTGCCTGGAAACTAGGGCCGATATGCTGAAACACGGCTTGGAAACTAGGGTTTCAGATAACCCTCAACCAAAAAATGATCTTGAATAATAATCAACCGTGCATAATTCCAAAACTGAATCTGATTATCAAATCTCGAACAGAGTATGAAAAATAGAACTTCTAAAAACGAATCCACGAGAATCGAACCCGCTCTGATACCATGTTAGAAAATCGGAAGCGGAAGCATAAACATGGAAAATATAAATAACAAGAAGAACAAGCGGGATTTTACGTGGAACCCACTCCGTGAGGAGCGGGATGAAACCACGGGAGAAGCCCTCAAAGGGGCATGCTATGCATTGCTTTTTCTCAATGAGTACATGAGGTCTGGGGCTCCTTATATAGCCTCTCCAGAGCCTCCAAGTCCCACCACTAGAGGATGTGGGACTAAACAACTGGGTGGGGTAAATGGATCTTCTCCAGGATCCATTTACCCTGCTACAACTCAATGGGCGCTTACACGAATACTCCAACAAAGACAACTGGGCATAAGTTGTTAGTGTTGGATGCTGACCACATTAGTGGCACCCATGTTTGGATGGAAGTGGTGTTAGAGGCGGAGATGCGGTTGGTGGAGGAGGAGGTAGCGTTAGTTTGGCGTCGGATTGGTAAGGCAGAGGCAACCAACGTGGAGAAACACGATGCTGTGTGCTTGTTCTCATCAAGAGGCGTGTGCCCTGCGAAAAGTGAAACGAAAAGTTGTATTCCTCGTAACCCTAGATTATTCTTACATAGGAGAAAAACTCTAGGGAGAAATTACATAAAGAAGACTAAAGAAATAAACAAATATAAATAAAGCCAGAAACATATAATTATCTCAACACTCCCCTTTAAGCTGGAGCATATATATCTATCATGCTCAACTTGGGACAACAACGGTGAAAAAGACTTCTCGCAAGTGCTTTGGTAAACATGTCTGCAATCTGATCGCCTGAAGCAACATGAGAGGTGGAAATCTACTTCGATATGCTTCGTTCTCTCATGGAAGGCTGGATTATTAGCTATGAACAGAGTTGCTTGATTATCACATTTGAGATGCATTGGAAGAAGCACCTTAATAGCTAGGTCAGTCAGGACAGACTTGACCCACATCATTTCTGTGCTCCTATGAACCATAGCCCTATATTCTGATTCAACACTTGATCGAGCAACCACTGTCTGTTTCTTACTCTTCCACGAAACCAGAGAGCTACCAACAAATACGGTGAAGCCTGAAGGCCCTGAAATAGACTTCTTGTCCTTGTGACATCCAGCATAATCCGCATCTGCACATCCAATAACTGAGAGAGACATATCTCTTCTGAAAAGAAGAGCGGCTTCTGGAGAGGATTTTATATATCTCAAAATAATGCAAACGCATCCATATGAACTTGTCTGGGTTGCTCCATGAACTGGCTAACTCTGCTCACAGCAAACGCAATGTCAGGCCTGGTAATAGTAACATATAACAACCTCCCTACCAGCTCTCTGTGCCGTCTCTTATCCACCTCCTCAGACTCGTCATCATAAAGTCTTGCATTGGGATCCATTGGTGTAATGGCAGGCATGCATCATGTCATGCATGTCTCAGTCAGAAGATCAGTAACATACTTCCTTTGCGTCATAACCATACCATGCTGATGCATACAAACTCCAAGCCAAGGAAGTAACGTAGTATGCCAAGGTCCTTGGTCACAAACTATCGTCCAAGGAATTCCTTAGCTGCCTGAATACCCTGTTCATCGCTGCCATTAACAACAATATCATCAACATAAACCAGAACAACAACAATACCCCTCCAAGTTCTCTTAACAAAAGAGAATTATCTGCAGTTAGATCTGACAAAGCCATTCTGTTCAATCAAATCTGAGAGCTTCTGAAACTAAGCCTTCGGACTCTGCTTGAGATCATATATGGCCTTGTGAAGACGACACACCATACTGGACTCCCCCTTAGTAACAAACCCAGGTGGCTGCTGCATGTAAACTTCCTCCTGCAGATCTCCATACAAGAATGCATTCTTGACATCCAACTGGAAAAGTGGCTAGTCACGCACCACATCAACTGCAATAAGAATCCGCAACATGGAGTGATACACAACTGGGGAAAAAGTATCATGATAGTCCACCCCATAAGTTTGCATGAACCCACGCGCAACCAATCTGGTCTTGTATCTGTCGACAGTACCATCAGCCCGTTGTTCCACAGTAAACACCCACTTGCTGCCTACTATAGATGCACCTGGAGGAACCTGCACAACACTCCACGTACCTCGAGACTGTAAAGCTACCATCGCCAGACGCCACTGACTAATCTTCATCGACTCTTGATAGGAATGTGGTATCGCCACAACTGAGAGGCCCACAACAAATCGAAAAATCCTCAGAAAGTTGGTCTAATGAAACATGGGAAGCAAGGGGATGCATAGTGCATGCACACCTCTGCTTCCGTAGAGCAATAAGAACATCCAAGTCTTCAGTTTTCGCAGAAGGTGTAGCATCCTGGACATCCTGCACCTCAAGTTGTACATGCACATCATCACTGCCATTAGTAGAACTCAAATGCTCAGAATATACCTTGGGCGTGCTGGGTGATGGAGGAGGCACATGAGTACGAGGTCGATGCTGGTAAACTTGGGGGAAAAAAGTAGGTGTGGAGGGTGGTGGTGGAGGGGGTGGAGGCGGCGGCGGTGGCGGTGGAGGAGGTGAAGGTATATTGAAAACTGGAGGTAGATGCATATAGACCTCTTCCCCATCCTTTGAAGAAATGAGCTTGTCACCTGTAGGAGAAAAGTACACTGTAGACTCAAAGAAGGTGACATTTGCGCTAACATAGTACCTTCGTCGAACAGGGTCGAAACAATGATATCCTTTTGGGTCCTGGAGTACCCAACAAACACACACTTGACAGCTCTAGGAGAGAGCTTGTCAAGACCTTGAGACAACTGATGAACGAAAGCCACTAAGCCAAATACACGAGGCATGAGTGAGAAAAGATCCTTCTCGGGAAACACAATCAAGAACGTGATCTTTTCCCCCAGAATTGAAGAGGGCATGCGATTTACCATGTAACAAGCAGTTACAACCGCATCTCCCAGTATGCATGAGGAGCACGACTCTGAATCAAAAGTGTCCTAGTAACATCCAGAAGATGGCAGTTTACGTTCAACCACCCCATTCTGTTGGGAAGTATACACACAAGAAGTTTGATGCACAATACCATGTGCTGGGAAAAATAAGCGTTGTGTTTATTTTTTGAGCCCTAGACTCTCTTATATAGGGAGAGGTCTATGGGCAAATTACATATGGTAGACAAACGAAAAGAACAATCAATAAAAGACACAGAAACATAAACTAAACTTCTGCACTTCCCCTCAAAATGGAGCATAGATATCTATCATGCTCATCTTGGATAAGCACTTTTGGAAGGAACCTCGAAGTAGAGCTTTGGTAAGAATGTCTGTCGTTTGGTCTCTTGAGTTGACATGAGTCATAGAAATGAAACCTTTCTGGATCATATCACGGATATAATGGCAATCCACCTCAATGTGTTTTGTCCTCTCGTGGAATGCATGGTTGTTTGCAATGAATAATGCAGCCTAATCGTCACATTTTAGTGACATGGGAAGAGGAACATCTATATGTAAATCTGTCAGAACTACGCGAACCCACATCATTTCTGTACATGCTTGGGCCATAGGTCTATACTCCGATTCAACACTAGATCTTGCAACTACTGTTTGCTTCTTGCTCTTCCATGAGACAAGTGACTCCCCAATGAATATAGCGAAGTCTGATTATAGACTTCCTATCCTTCGTGCACCCTGCATAGTCTGCATCTGCACATGCAGAGATAGTAATAGCGCCATTCTTTCTAAACATCAATCTTGCATCTGGAGATGACTTAAGATACCTTAGTATCATATATATGGCATCCATGTGTACTTGACGAGGTTGCTCCATAAACTGGCTCACTTTATTTACTGCAAATGTAATATCTGGTCTGGTAATAGTAACATAAAGAAGCCTCCCTACCAGTTCTCTGTACCTTATTTTGTCAACCTCCTCAATGTCGTCATCATGCATCTTCATGCTTGGATCCATGGGTGTAGAAACAGGTCGACATCCAAGCATACCTGTGTCACTTAGCAAGTCAGTGACATATTTCCTCTGAGTCATCACGAGTCCTTGTTCATTTCTAGCAAACTCCAGTCCAAGGAAATATCTAAGTACTCCAAGATCCTTGGTAACGAATTCACGGACCAAGAATTCTTTTGCTATTTTAATTCCCTGAATTCATCTCCTGTAATGAGTATATCGTCAACATACACCATAATGACAGTCATACCTCTGGATGTCCTCTGTACAAAGAGAGAATGGTTTGCATTTGACCTTTTGAACCCTTGCTTCTCAAACAAATCTGAGAGCTTCTGGAACCAAGCTCTCGGGCTCTGCTTTAGGCCATAGATCGCCTTATGAAGCCTGCATACCTATACACACTCCCTCTCAGCAGTAAACCCAGGTGGCTGCTGCACGTAAACTTCTTCGTGAAGATCACCATATAAAAATGCATTTTTGACATCTAATTGAAACAGGGGCCAATCTCGAATCATAACAACAGATAAAAGAATCCGTAAGGTAGAATGACGAGCAACAAGAGAAAACGTGTCAAGATAATCAACCCCATACGTCTGAGTAAAGCCACGAGCAACCAATCGAGCCTTGTACCTATCAATACTTCCATCAGCATTATGCTTAACCGTAAACACCCACTTGCAACTCACAATAGATGCCCCTGTAGGAGCTGGAACAAGACTCCAAGTACCTCTCGATTGAAGGGCGACCATCTCTTCCTCCCCAGCCATACGCCATCTACTATCAGCTAATGCCTCCTGGTGAGTCCGTGGAATGTTCACAACGGATAAAGCAACTATAAATCTCCTGAAATCTCCTTCCAGACGCTCAAAGGTAACATGAGAAGTAATTGGATATGAAGCGCATGACCTCTTCTGCTTCCTCAGTGCAATCGGCAAATCAAGATCTGCATCAGCTGTACCAACATCCGTGTCATCCCCTGCCTGCTCCTGCTAAGAAATGTCGTCATTCCCATCATTAGAAATAATGTTATCAGAACAAACCTGAGGCATATTTGATGATTGACCATGATCATGAGCAGGGGCTGGCCTTCGATTGTAGTGACGTGGTAGAGGAGGAACCAAAGATATGGAAGGTGGTAGAGGTGGTGGTGATGGTGGAGATGGTGGTGGTGATGGGGATGATGGTGGTGGAGATGTAGGAGTTTGCTGTGGTGCGTACAAGGGTGGAGGAGGAATATAGATTTCATCATTTATATCTGATGGCACCAACCTGTCACCTGTAGGAGATAAAAACATGTCTGACTCAAAAAATATGACATTTGCACTGACATAATATCTTCGACGTAACGGATCATAGCAACGATACCCCTTTTGAGTACTGGAATACCTGAAAAAAACATATTTGATAGCCCTAGGAGAGAGCTTGTCTACCCCTAGAGACAACTGATGAACGAATGCCACGGACACAAAGACATGAGGAGTTAGAGAGAACAACTCCTTGTTAGGAAAAACGAGGGAGAAAGGTATCTTCTCCCCCAACACAGACGAGGGCATGCAGTTAATGAGATAATATGCAGTAAGAACCGCATCGCCCCAGAACGAGTGCGGGGCACAACTCTGGATAAGAAGCGTACGAGTGACATCAAGAAGGTGGCAGTGTTTTCTTTCTGTGACATCATTCTGTTGGACGTGTAGGCACAAGACGTTTGATGAAGAATACCATGGGATGAAAGAAATTGAGATAATGTTCGAGTACAGAATTCAAGGGCATTATCAGTTCTCACAATCTTGATAGAAACAGAAAACACATTCTACACTTCTTTAATAAAATTCATAATAGTGATGCCCGCTTCAGATTTATTCTTTAACAGAAAGACCCAAGACAAACGACTAAAATCATCCACAGCAACTAAATAGAACCTGTGTCTTTGATGATCGGGAACACGACTTGGACCCCAAATATCAATATGAAAGAACTCAAATGGAGAGCTACTGCTCCGACTCTGACGACTAAGGAAGACAGAACGATGATGCTTCCCTACCTGACAAGCTTCACAATCGAACGACGAGCGGGGTGAGATCTGAGGAAGGACTTGACGCAGTTTCTGAAACGGAAGATGATCAAAGCACAGATGCCATAAGTAAGGAGAGACGGGTCTGATGGAATGAGATGATGCTCCAGCATAGGGTGTATGGACCAGGTGATAGAACCCGCCTTGCTCACAGCCATGTCCAATCACGTTACCCGTGAGAATGTCCTGAAACACAAGAGATGATGGGTCAAATATCGCTCGACAATGTATATCCTTAGTAATCTGACTAATTGACGGTAAATTCATTGAGAAATTAGGAGCGTGGAGCACATTCTGCAACTGCATAGAAGGTGTTAAGGCGATATGTCGCCATCCTGTGATGGGAGAATGAGTCTCATCTGCTATAACGACGGTCCTTCCTGGGAAACTTGCCTGTAGGATGTGAGCTGTTGTTTATCTCCACACAAATGATGTGTGGCACCTGAATCTACAATCCATTCTGAGGTACGTGAACCCTGGTAGAAAGCAGAAGTATGAGCACTACCTGAGGAACTAGCTTCTGCAGTAGCAGCAACGTCCAAGCTGCTCTCTGAAAGAGGCGGAGGAGTACTGGTTGGTTGCATGATATCACGTAGACAAGACACTAGGTCATCATATCATGGATCCGACGCTGGCGTAGCACCATGATGTTGGATCTGTTCTGCTGCACGGGCAGATGCTGGAAAACCATGCTTAGAGTAGCATGTGTCTTCTGTATGACCAATCCGACGACAATAAGTGCACTGTAATCCACGACCACGTCCAACCCTACCACGTGGTCCTCGTCCAAGAAAATGAGACGAATTGCCTCTTCCTCTAGAGGCTGCCATAGCAGAAGAATTTGGCACAGTAGTAGGGCTTGAGATATTGATTCGGCTCAATCGCCGAAAGGCTTGCTCCATGGGAGGAATGGTAGCATCTGCTAGAATCTGAGAAGCCGCCTCATACTGTGAGTCAAGAGAAGCGAGGAAGACTCCCACCATCGTAGCATTCCGATATGTCTTCAATTGTTCTAGAGTAGTCGTGAGAGGCATGAAACTATGAAGCCTCTCAAACATTCCCCTCAATGCAGTGTAGTGAGCATGCAGGGGTCGACCATTCTGTTTTATCGTGAAGATGTCATGCTGGAGCTGTAGGAATTTTGTCTCATTCTTGGCTTGTGAATACGTGGCAGCAAGAAGGTCCCACATGGCTTTGGCAGTAGGTTGATGCAAGACATCATTAACAATGTCTGGAATCAGAGTACCAGACAACCATACCTGAGCATATGCATCATCAGCCTCCCATAAGGCATACAACCCTATTTTCTCCTATGGCTCATCCTCGGTAAGAATATGTTTCTTACCCATCGACTTCATTAGGCTCATGAACTGCATGGCCCATAACTCATAGTTGGATCCATCCATCTTCACAATAGGCGCAAGACCTTTGAAGGCGCATGTAGTGGGGATCTCGATCTTGCTTTCTGACATTTTGACTGGAGACAACTAGGGTTGTAGACAAGATAAGCCTTGGTCTACACTGACATGATTAGGATTAGTTGCACGTGTAGACCTCTATGCAACCAAACCCATCCACCTGGAAGCGAGAAGAGAGCCCCTTATAAAGATGACAACCGAACCCTAGGGGCGGTAGAATCTTAGGGACACCGGCTGCAGACCACGGCCTTAGCCAAGGTCACGGAGAAAGGAGAGGTCGCACCTGCAGGCGACGCACAACCATACGTGAAGGCGCCGCACGTGAGGGCAACGCGCGTAGGGGCAGCGCGCGTGGGGGTAGCGCGCATGGGGGTGGCGCACGTGGAGGCGGCAACGCGCACAGAGGGCGGTGCACATGGAGGCTTGAAGGTGTAGGGCTAGGTTTAGGGTTCGGTACGAGAGATCCGGTCTAGGACCGCCGCTCTGATACCATGTTAGGAAAAATAAGCGTTGTGTTTATTCCTTGAGCCCTAGACTCTCTTATATAGGGAGAGGTCTATGGGAAAATTACATATGGTAGACAAACAAAAAGAACAATCAATAAAAGACATAGAAACATAAACTAAACTTCTACACCATAAGATGCAAGAAATTGGGCAAGTTGATTGCTACAAAATTCCAAGGCATTGTCAGACCATATAAACTTAATTTTGGCAGAGAAAATGTTCTATATTTCATTTATAAAAGACTTTAACATCAGACTTATTTTTAAGTAGAAAGACACATGACAACCCTGAAAACTCATCTACAACGACAAGATAAAAACTATGCCCCTGATGATCAGGGACACGATTGGGACCCTAAATATCAAAATGAATCAACTCAAATAAACTATGACCACTCCGACCTTGACGATTCTAGAAAGCGGACCGATGATGCTTCCCAAGCTGGCATGCCTCGCACTGAAAGGTAGAGCGATGAGAAATCTGTGGAAGAACATGGAAACTTTTGCAGAGGAAGATGACCACAACGAAGATGCCACATATAGGGAGACACAGATCCTGTACCAAGAGAAGAGGCAGCATCATACAGAGACTGCACCATTATGTAGAGACCTCTTTGCACACGACTAGAACCAATCACCTTACCCGTTAGAATATCCTGAAACACAAGAGCAACTGGATAAAAAATGGAACGATAGTGTAAATCCTTGGTGATTTGACTAATAGACAGTAAATTCACGGAATACTCAGGAGCATAAAGAACATTCTGAAGCCTCATTGCAGGGGTTAACTACACTTCCCCCTGACTAGTGATGGGCGAGTGTGTCCCATATGCTATCACAATAGATCATCCTGGCTGGGTTGGACTGAAAGCACTAAACTGACCTCTATCCTTATAAAGATGATGGGATGCACCCGAATCCATGATCCATTCTGGTAAGTCTTCCCTGTAACAACTAGTAAAGGCATATGTTGTACCTGATGTAGATGCTGATGCAGAGACAACTACCTCTGAGGATCCTAAAGGAGAGCTAGTTGACCCAGGAGTAGGAATAATCTCCATGAGTCTTGCCACAAGTTCGTCAAATCTCTGATCAGACCCAGATGAGGAACTGCTAGCCTGCTGACTCCGTTCTGCTACATGTGCTGAAGCTGGGAACCCATGCTTGGAGTAGCATGTTTCCTTAGAGTGGCCTGGTCTGTAACAATAAGTACACGGCTGACGAGGGGGTCGACTACCCCCTCCCCTGCCACGGCCACCTCAACCACATAATTGTGCAGGACCTCCTCTACCACGAGAAGCTGCCATGGCTGAGGATGTCTGTGACAGCTGAGTACCACCAGAAGATATGGAGAGCCTACTCAGCCTGCGATATGCCTCCTCCATTGGAGGTATTGTGGCGTTAGTTAAGAATATGTACTCTGATTGCATCATACTCAGGGTCGAGAGCCTCTAGAAAAACTCCTGTCGTTAGTGAATCCCTATATGCCTTGAGCTGCTCTGGTGTAGCAGTCAAGGGAATGTAACCATGTAGCTTCTCAAACATACCCCTCAGAAAAGTGTAAAGGGTATGAAGAGGACGACCGCTCTGCTTCGACATGAAGATGTCGTGTTGAAGTTGTAAAATCTTCGACTCGTTCTTCGCCGGAGAGTATGGGGCAGCGAGAATATCCCATATAGCCTTAGCCATGGGCTAACTCAATATGTCATTAGCTATCTCCATGGATACTATTCCAGAAAGCCATACTCGTGCATAAGCATCATCTGCTTCCCATGAGGCGTTAACCCCAGTCTTGTCCTCGGGCTCCTCCTGTGTGAGGATATGCTTCTTGCCATTACACTGCATTAGACTCATGAACTGCATGTCCCACCGTTCATAATTCGTTCCATCCATCTTCACAATGGGCACTGGAGCTTTGAATGCACCCAGGGATGGCATATCTGCTTTGTTGTTTGACATGATGACTACAATCTCAAAGACTAGGGTTGCAAACTGTAAGAGTAATGTCTACACGGACATATGGGAAGATGAATGTGGGTGTAGACTCATACCACACTCACTTCCATTGTTTGGTGGCTCCTCTGGGTGACTATGGTATTTTAGATAGTCACGCTATACCCTAGAAACCCAAAATCAGGTGCACATGCACACGGGCATGCTGGTGCACAGGTCGTCACGTGCATTGGCGCGCAGGCGGTCACACGTACAAGTGGTCACGCGCACAGGTGATCACGCGTGCAGGCGAGCATGCGTGCAGGAAGTCACGTGCTCAAGGGGCCACGTGCGAGCAAGGGCGGCGTGCGGCCCGCATGGGTGATGCACGACGTGAGAGGTGCGACGGTGCATGGGTGGCGCATGGGCAGCGCACGGGCGACACATGGGCTTTTGGCGGGGAAAGGGATTTAAGGCACATGCTCCGATCTAGGACCGTCGCTCTGATACCATACGGAAAAGTGAAACGAAAAGTTGTATTTCTCGTAACCCTAGAGCTTTCTTATATAGGAGAAAAGCTCTAGGGAGAAATTACGTAAAGAAAACTAAAGAAGTAGACAATTATAAATACAGCCAGAAACATATAATTCTCTCAACATGCCCTAAGGCAAATCTTGCTTTGATACTATGAAGATATACCCTAAGGCACATCTTGCTTTGATACTATGAAGATATATTGGATAGAATTGAAATGCTTGAATTAGAAGATAGGATGTCTCATCTTGCTTTGATACTATGAAGATATACCCTAAGGCACATCTTGCTTTGATACTATGAAGATATATTGGATAGAATTGAAATACTTGAATTAGAAGATAGGATGTCTCTTTCCTTTTATAGGATGTAGAAAGAAGGATCAGATTACAAGTATGCCCTGTAGCCTTAAAAAAGGGGAAAAATAATAAAACCATAAGATAAAAGACTGGTATGGTTCTACTACATAGCATCACACATGTTGACACATCGATGAAATGCAAACTTTGACATAATTAAGAAGCTTTTTATTGTTCTTCTCCTTGCATGTTCAATGATACTTCTCAATGATCTTAAGAGTGCATTTCATGTAATAGATTCTTCAATTGGAATACTGATGATGCCATTTTATGATTGCACAACTCTTGATCATTTCTGTAGGTGATTTCAATTACATTTTCTGTCATTGAATGCACAACACCAACAACAACAAAGCCTTTTCCCACAATTAAGTAGGGCCAGCTACATGGATTTTTCGCTTCCATTCAGATCTATCTTGGGTCAATCCCGGACTTATATCCAAAAAACTAACGCATCATTGATAATTAGCTAAACGTGGATTTTTTGTGTAGACTTATTTAATATTATAATAAAAATATATCCAGAAAGGCGCCTACTTAACATAAGGAAATCAAGATTTCACCGTAGATCTTGGTGAGTATGAAAGGATGGGGTGCTTGTGGATGGGGTGCTTGTGATCTTTTTTCGTGGGCATTGCAATTATTATCTATTCTTGGTGGGATTTGTTAGTGTTGAGATATTAGCTATCTTTTGTCTTTTATGTATTATCTATTCTTCCTGTCTTCTCTATGTAATTTGTCTAACATATTACTCTCCTATATAAGAGAACCCTAAGGTCTCATAAATAAGCAAGTCATCATATTCCCTCAACTTGCTATCGGAGCGATGACCCTAGACCGGAGTTCTTGTGCCCCACCATGCCCTGGCCCTCTCTCAGAGCAAGCACCACCGTCGAGAGGGGGCCTTGCACGGCTTTTGCACAGACGTGCCGTTGCCGAGAGAGCTGCAGCCCACTGCCAGCAGCACCTCCGGCCACCGCCGGAGGTCCCCATCACCGCCAGGTGTCGCCAACAGCCTACCCTGCTCATCACCGGACCCCTGTGGGGCCTTCCAGTAGCCACCGAACCCATGTGGGGCCTCCCACCAGTCGTCGACCTCTTGTGTGCCCCTTCAAACTGCTATCAAACCTCCCCAGTTGCAGCCACGCGCTATCGCAACACCTCCTGACCCCCATGCTGTTTTTTTTCCTCTTTGTCGCAAAACTGCAGTATGAAACAGTCTGATTTTGACGGGAAAACATGATTTCATACCTATAAAACACATTTCCGGTTCTATCGCATATCGAGCATTGACGAGGATGGTTGTATGAGTCTAAACGTACAATTAATCCTTCATATGATCATATAGACTCACTCAAATTGGTCTACTTTCCAAGGTTCGAAAATATGGTATACGGTATTCGTTCGGTCATGCGGTCTAAATCGAGTAAGCGGATATGCAGAGGAGTATACAGAGGTATATGCGGTTTATAATATTTTAATTTAAACTATAAAAAATACAATAATGAAATGTGATTATATAAAAAATTGATGATCTAACAAAATCCAAAATGAAAAATTTTAAATAAGATAATATAATCAATAAGATATATAAGCATGATATTATAAATAGATTATTTTTAGTGTATATTTTGTATTTAATGCATATATACATATAAATTTGGATTCAATAGGGAACACACGACTTCTATAAGAAAACCTTTAATGCATATATAGATCCTACAGATATGAGAAAACAACTTCCCTAGTAGCTGCAAACATAGTCCAATATTCTGCCTCGGATATGAGAAAAATTCCTTAGATTATATTCACAAATGCGACATGTACACGAATAATGGAAAGATAAAAAAGTACTAAGCCTTCTCCCACTATAAGTAGGGTCGACTACATTGATTCTTGCTCAAATCCATGTTGAAAGTGTTAGAGTTATTGGATTTTCATTTATGTTTGTAACCCTTCGGGTTCCGTAACCTCCCGTGACCCTTCGAGTTACATAACCCCTGTACTCTCTAGGGTTTTCTCTATATATAAGAGACCCTAGCTCTATGGAATAAACATCTCATTCGTTCTTCTTCTCAACATGGTATCAGAGCGACGGTCCGAGACCGAAGCCTAATACCCTACATCCGCCACCACCACCATCCCTCTCTCCGTCGACGAGGAGAGAGGGCTGGACTTACTACGTCGCTTATGGATTCGATGATCCCGCGCAAGGCAGACCGAGTCTCTAGCAGCACCAGCTACTACATCCAGCGACACCTAAAGCGTCGCCCGAGGCTCCAGCAGCTCCTGTCGCTCCTCTGACGTCGTCGGTACTGCCTGGAGCCCCTCCTCCATTAGCCCATGCTTCATCACGACTTATTTCTCCCAATGTTTGTTTCTCCCAACTTGATGTTCCATACTCTTTACTCTATCAAGTTTAGGAGAAAGTGGGAAGTCAGAGATGATTCTTCAGGACGTCTGCTGCCCTACCACGATTGATAGACTGACACTCCAGACTACTACTCAGATCATCCGTCTTCACCGAGCATCGACTTCTTCGTGAGGGCGTATACTTCTTCTTTTACGACCCGACTACTACTCCGCACTGGACTTCTTCTACAACGACTTTCTTCAGGCATGACAGAGATATGTTCCGGTGACCTGCAAGCACGACAGAGATACGTTCCGGTGACCTGATATCGCAACAACTCTACAGGCATGGCATAGATACGTTCCGGTGACCTGAAAGCCGCAGACCCGTCCTCGAGCGAGGTTTTCTACCAGCAGCGAACATATGTTCTTATGATGCATCGTGTGAAGATGTGGTGTATAATTTTTCTTTTTATTACAAGCTGTAGCTTTCTCAACTCCAGCTTGAGGGGGAGTGTTAGAGTTATTAGATTTACATTCATGTTTGTAACCCTTCGGGTTCCGTAACCTCCCGTGACCATTCGGATTCCGTAACCCTCTGTGACCCTTTGAGTTCCATAACCCTTGTACTCTCTAGGGTTTTCTCTATATATAAGAGACTCTAGCTCTATAGAATAAACATCTCATTCGTTCCTCTTCTCAACAGAAAGATTCGACTATTTTTTACGCTAGCCGTCGACTACCTAACGCAACCCCGGCAAGAGTGGGATTTGAACCCTGGTCTTTTGTATGGTAGACACACTGTACTACCACTAAATCATTAAGTGGGTTCTGAATAATAGAAAGATGCATCAATGTAAATGATGATATAAGAGTTGCTCAGAAAAAATCGAGTTAATGTGTCATCAACATGTTATGGATTAAATAAAAAAGACACATGATTCCTATATGCAAGTCTCTTGTTCAGATATGCATCTGCGGCATATGCGGTCGCATATGCCGCATAGTCGGACCGCATATGCGTTTTGACCACATATTGCCGCATATAGCATATATACTTCGATCAAGTGATCGAATCGCATATGCGGTTGCATGGACCGCATTTCCGAACACTGTTACTTCCCCAGTCGAATTTTGTTTTTCGACCGTTATTCATCATGTCAGAGAACAAGGGTGATGTCTTCTCTTCGTCCATTTTTAACCCTTATGCAGTGCAATAACAAGGAACACATTCTGACAAAATCAGAGCCGATAAACAAGACTGGGGACAATGCTTCGTGGAACCAAGATGACGCATATACACGTGTTTAACTCTCTGATACCCTCACTACAGAGATCGCCAACAATATTGTGAACCACCCCATCGTCAAGGTGATGTGGGATATTCTGGCCGCCACCTATGCCCAAGTGAAGAACGAGGCCACGATTCTTTAGCTTTAGTTTGACATATACATGGCCAAGTAGAATGCCCATCCGGTGCATACTTTCTACTCTTCACTTCGAGGCATGTTTGAGAAGCTTCTCAGCTTCATGCTTGTTACTACTTCCACTGAACAACAGATGACCTACAGGAACTCCACGATGGTTGGGGTTTTCTTGGCAGAACTCGATCCAGAGTACGAGGTAGCACGCATATAGCTCCTTACTGGGATGACCATACTTCCCATGGAGGATGCTTACAGTCGTCTCGGCATGCTTCTTATCCCACCCGTTGCCATCACACATACCTCCTCAGCGGTGGCTGCATCTCGCGGCTGAGGAGATTATATGTAGTTCAGAGGGTGTGGTCCCCGTGGCTGAGGAGGTGGATGCAAATGTAGTCCCTGCACCTATTGTCGTCATCTAGGACACTCTAAGGACACATGCTATCAGAAGCATGGATACCCAACATCTGCTTGAGTGGCAGAGCGGATTGAGCCTCCAAACACTTCGACTCCTTAGACAAATCCAAGCCTTGATGACATTGTCTCTCGTATACATGAATTCATGATTCTTGTTGTCGGCGCCACCTCTATAGGTTCCTCAATGTTGTAGTTGTTGCTAGAGCTTATTCGAGCTCCTCAGGTATCACATGTGCTTTTACCACTTGTAGCAGGGTAGATATAACAGAGTGGATCATGGGTTCTGGTGCTTCATACCATCTGTGTGGAGACGGAGCCTAGTTCAGCAAGTATATACCATATGGTAGATGGGTTGTCATTGCAAATGGGGTTTACTTATCCATCACAGGACATGGGGAGGTGCATTTGATGCCATCCATGCACCTAGATAATGTTTTATATGCTCCCGATTTTCAGACGAACTTACTTTCTATTAATCAGATCACGAATGATATGCATTGTCCTACCGTTTTAACTCCTCTTCTCTTGTGTTTCAGGACATAGTCACGGGCTGGGTGATTGGATGTGATCGTGAGCGACGTGGGCTTTACAGACTGGTCCAACCTCCTCTTGCTAGTGTTTCTACTATCCCTATTGGACCAGTCTCATAGTACCTATGGCATCTTCGTTTTGGCCACCTTCCTTTGCAGAAGTTGTCATGTCCTCCCACAGATCTCTACGTGATCTTCCTTCCAGTGCAAGGCTTGCCAGCTTGGAAAACATCATTGTTCATCTTTTCTATCTCGTCAGGGTCGAAGCAGTTAACATTTATTTGAGCTCATTCACTTAAATATTTGGGGTATATGTTATGTTCCTGATCACCAGGGACATCGTTTTTATCTTGTTGCTATTCTAGAATTTCGTGGGTCTTTTTGTTAAAGAATAAGTCAGAGGCTGGGTCTATCATTAAAACCTTTATTTAATGAAATCAAGACCATTTTCTTTGCTACGGTCAAGTATTTATGATCTGACAATGCCTTAAAATTCTGCACTCTACAACTATTCGAGTTCCTCAGGTCTCTTGGCATCATACACCAGACCTCGTGTGCCTACACATCTCAGCAGAACGGTGTTGTTGAACGCAAACACCATCATTTACTTGATGTGATTCGAACCCTTTTGATTCAGAGTCGTGCTCCTCACTCTTACTGGGGTGATGTGGTCCTCACAACTTGCTACATGGTGAAGTATGCCTTCTTCTGTCTTAGGAGAAAATGTTCCTTTCTCGATTGCGTTTCTCGATAAGGATCTATTGTCCCTTATACTCTGAGTGTTTGGCTCTGTGGCTTTTGTTTACAATATGATGCCTAGTCGTGACAAGCTCTCCCCTAGAGTTGTCAAGTGTATCTTTGTTGGCTACTCGTGTACCGAGAAGGGGTACCATTGTTTTGATCCGCTTCGACAGAAACACTTTGTCAATGCCGACGTCACACCTTCTTTGAGTCATTTATGTAATTTTCTCATACATGTGACATATTGACTCCATCTGACTCAGGTGAGGAGGTATACATGCCTCCTACTACGACTGCACCACCTACAATGCCTCCTACACCGCCACCTCCAATATCTACACCTGCTCCTGTGGTTGTCCCTGGACCGTCATCTAGTACCTTAACTCAGTTTTTGCCACGTGTGTTTACTCGCGGGTCTCACATTGTACCCCTTACTCATGGGCCTTCCCCATCATACAAACGTCCCAGGTATGTAATGAGCACATTGTTTATACTGATGGAACTAATGAGTTATCTATGCAACATGATTCTTTACAGGATGAACAGGTGCCCTCCAAGGAAGGTAATTTACAGGTTCTGGAGGTAGCATATGATCTATATGTGTCTATTGCTCTACAAAAGCAGAGATGTACTTGTGCTACATATCATCTTGCATCCCATGTCTCCATGAGCAGACTCTTAGAGGACTTCATGAGATTTATCATGACATTATCAATCATGAAGATACCACAGACATATCTGGAGGCCATACAGGAGAATCGGTGGCATCTTTCCATGGAGGAGGACATGGTCGTGCTTCAGTCGCGTGGTACTTGGAGCATTGTTACATCTCCTACTGAAGCATATGTTGTTGGATGCAAGTGGATGTCCACGATAAAGCACCAAGCAGATGGCAGTGTAGATCACTACAAGGCGAGACTTGTGGTACGTGGGTTCACCCAAATATATGGGGTGGGCTATCATGATACCTTCTCTCCGGTGGTTAGGTATTCTACTATGTGTATGCTTTTTTATATTACAGTGACACATGATTGGCCCCTACACCGGTTAGATGTGAAGAATGCTTTCCTATATAATGACTTACAAGAGGAGGTTTACATGCATCAGCCACTTGGGTTCGTTGCTGAGGGATTGTCAGAAGGTTTGCTTGCTTCACAAGGCGATCTATAGCCTTAAGAAGAGTCCAAGAGCATGGTTCCAGAAGCTCTCATACTTGATAGAGCAACATGTGTTTGTGAGATCGACTGCCGACCATTCACTTTTTGTTCAAAGGACTCAGAGAGGTACAATTACTATACTTGTTTACGTTGATGATATCATTGTTACATAGGATGATGAGCATGGCATTCTGGCCGCCAACTATTTCCTAGGTCAGCAGTTTGTGACCAAGGATCTTGGCAGTCTACCATACTTCTTTGGAATGGAGTTTACCAGGAACCGACAAGGTCCTGTGATGACCCAGAGGAAATATGTTACAGATCTTCTCTCTCAGACATGCATGGATGATTGTAGGCCTACCACTATTCTCATGGATCCGAGAGACAAGCAGACTGCTCTCTTCATTGCCAAAAGTTCAACCTTCCATGAGAGGACCAAGAATATCGAGGTAGACCGTCACTACACTTGAGACATGATACAGAAGGGCCTCATCTTTATCCTATGTCATTGGGAAGCCCAACAGACTTTGAACTCTATACCCTATGTTAAATTTTGCTTGTCATGATGGATTATCTAGACGTGACATTGGGATAGCAGAGCATTCCACATCAAGGAATGCATTCCACATCAAGGAATGCTTACTGAGGATTATTGATGGATTACTCTACTACAAGTTTACCAGAGGAAGGCTTTGTTTTGTTGTTGTTGCACATTGGGATAGCAGAGTTCTCTAGTGTTGAGGTTATTCCGCATCAAGGACCAACTTTTGGCCCTTTTATTTTTGTGTCGATGTTTAGGCTGTGTTAATGAAGCATATTTTCACGTGGTTACTACGAAGTTCCAAGGTGCTAACGAAGGTGCACAGAGATCATTTGTTGTCACATTGGACATCACCTGCGCTTGTTGTCAGGAGGAGCCTAGGGATGTGGACCACCATTTCTTTTCGTGTATATTTGCATATGAGGGTTGGAAGAGGTAGAGGTAGGCTGGGTGCCACACCTAGCGTTAAGGATTTCTGGACTTTTGTTTGCCATCTTTTCTTTTCATTTCAGAAGGGAGGAATGCATCTTTTGTCCTTTTGTGGGCATTGTAGTTGGTCAGAAGTGCCCTGTTGTCTTTCAGGACAACACCTCTATATTGAGAAAGTTCTGAACTACAGAGGATCTCTTTATGGTTCTTGACTTGTGTATAGGTTTTTATTGAGATAGTTGTGTTTATTTATCCTTTATTCGTGTTTCTTATTCCTTTGTCCCCTTTATGTAATTTTCTCATATGATATGACATTTCTCCTATATAAGAGAGCCCTAGTACTACAATGAATATTACAATTCCTTTTTCCCTTTCCTCATGGTATTAGAGCAACGGTCTTAGACCAGAGCCTGTGCCCTAGTCACCGTTCCCCACTAAAACCCTAAGGGACTTGTTCCCCTCATGTTCGGCAGCGGCAACAACATGCAGAGGCCACCACAATCACCACCGTCGGTGCTGCACAACAACAACAACATCACTACGGCCGCTGCTGTGAGATCACATCAGCAGTGGCAGCTACTCAACGTTGCCACCGCCACTGTAAAGGGACCTTTCTCCCCTTTCTGAGTAGTAGCAATCTCCGTGACGCCCAAAAGGTTCTGTTCAACACCCATTGAGGTCTGAAAATCACTTCCAAGAGCGATTTGGTCCTCTATTCAATTTGATTTTGGGGTTTCAGAGTATTGTTTGATCATCTAAAACAACCCTAGTATCTGTCTTCGTCTACAACCCCAGTTTTTGTAGCTATCATTGTCATGTCAGACACCAAGGTCGACTCCAAAGTGGACATCTCATCCTCGGGCGCCTTCAAAGGTCCGGCACCCATTGTCAATATGGATGAGACTAATTATGAATTATGGATTATGCAATTCATGAGCCTAATACAGTGTAATAACAAGAAGCACATTCTGATGTAGGATGGACAAGCCGACAAGACTGAAATTAATGCCCTATGAGAGGTATATGACGCATATGCACGTGTCTGGCTGTCGGGACGGTGTCCATGAAGATAGCCAATGATATTCTGAGTCAACCCACAATGAAGGTGATGTGGGACATCCTCGCTGCTACTTACTCGCAGGTGAAGAATGAGTCGAAGATACTGCAACTTGAACACGATATCTTCACATCTAAGCAGAATGGACGCCCTCTTCATACCCTTTACACTTCTCTCAGAGTTATGTTTCAGAAGCTTCATGGTTTCATTCCCTTGACTGCTTCGCCAGAATAGCTCAAGGCTTACATAGATTCGGTGATGGCTAGAGTCTTTCTAGCAGCTCTTGATCTTGGATATGATGCAGCTCGATCACATATCCTTACTGATGCAACAATACCTCCAATGGAGGAGGCATGCCACTGATTGAGTAGGCTCCTTATAGCATATGGTGGTGTTACTCAATAGTCATAGACCTCCTCGGCTATGGCCACATCTCATGGTAGAGGGAGTTCTACACAGTACCGAGGGCGTGGTACCCATGGTAGGGGAGGGGGTAGTCGACCCCGTCAATCTTGCACTTACTGCCACTTGCCAGGTCATTCTGAGGATACATGTTACTCCAAGTATGGTTTTCCTGCTTCAGCTTGTGTTGCAGAGCAGACTCAACCAGCTAGTGGTCCTCCTCTTGCATCTGATCAAAGGTTTGATGAGCTTGTGGCACGACTGAGAGAGATTATGCCTGCACCTGGGTCGCCTACAGCTCCTTTAGTGTCTTCAGAGGTAGTTGCGTCAGCATCTGCCACCACGTCAAGTACTGCTTGTGCATTTACTAGTTGTTACAGAACAGATTTGTCAGTATGGATTATGGAATCAGGAGCTTCCCACCACCTTTGTGGTGATCGAGGGAAATTTAGTGCATACATATCGATTCCCCCAGACAGATCTATAGTGATAGCAGATATGACCCACTCTCCTATTACCGGACATGAGGAGGTTCAGTTGACTTCAGTGATGAGTCTACATAATGTTCTTCATGCTATTGATTTTTCTATGAATTTATTGTCTATTAGTCAAATCACCAAAGACTTACATTGTCGTGCCATATTTGATCCGTCTTCTTTTGTGTTTCAGGACATTCTTACAGGCATGGTGGTTGGATCTGGCCGTGAGCAAGGAGGCCTCTATAGACTGGTTCAATCCTCATATGTTGGTGCTTCGGCCATTCGCATCGGATCAGTCTCTCCTTATGTGTGGTACCTCCGGTTTGATCGCCTTCCTTTGCAGAAGTTGTGTCACGTCCTTCCTCAGATTTCTCCTCGCTCTACCCTCCAGTGCAAGGCTTGTCAGCTTGGGAAGCACCACCAGTCTACTTTTTAGACTCGTCATGGTTGTAGTAATCATAGTATTTTTGAGTTGATCCATCTTATATTTGGGGTCCGAGTTGTGTCCCAAGTCATCATGGACACATATTTTATCTTGTTGCAATTAACAATTTTCCAGACTATCTTGGGTATTTCTACTTAAAAATAAGTCTGATGCTGGTCATGTTATTTAGTCCTTTATTAATAAAATAAAGAATGTTTTTTCTACTAATGTCAAGTACTTCGTTCTGACAATGTCTTAGAATTTTGTAGTTTACAACTTTCACAGTTGTTCAGAACTTTTAGTATTTTTCACCAGACTTCATATTCGTATACGTCCCAACAAAATGGGGTGGCTGAATGGAAACATCGTCACCTTTTGGATGTCACAAGAACCCTCTTAATTCAGAGCCGTGCTCCTCATTCCTATTGGGGAGACGTGGTTCTAAATGCTTGCTACCTGGTGAATCGCATGCCCTCGTTTGTGGTAGGAGAGAAGATTTCGTTTTATTGCATTTCCTCAGAAGGATCTTTTCTCCCCTCACTCGTGTTTTTGGGTCAGTTGCCCATGTTCATCATATGTCTCCTGGCCATGACAAGCCCTCTCTCAGAACTGTCAAGTGTGTCTTTGTAGGGGTATTCCAGGACTCAAAAGGGACACTGTTGTTTTGATCCTGTTCGACAGAAATATTATGTAAGCGTGGATGTCACTTTCGTTAAGTCTATTATGTTTCTCTCTCCTACATATGATAGGTTGCTTCCTTCGGAGTCTGGAGAAGAGGTATACATGCCTCTTTCTCCAATTTCGTCTACCACGCCCATGACTCCTACACCTCTCACTCCTTCACCACCACCCTCCTCCACCGCATCCACCGGCAACCTCTATCTTTTTGCCACAGGTTTATACACGAAGACCTCGTGCTCATGAGCCTCTTCCATCATCCAGCACACCCCATGTATGTTCTGAGCACATATGTTCTATTGACACTGGTGATTTGCACTTACAGTAGGATGAACATGTGGTTACAGATGTTCCTGTCTCGGTCATTGAGGCGACTGAGGACCTTGATGTGCCCATTGCTTTACGGAAGTAGAGACATACTTGTGTTACGTACCCTCTTGCTTCCCATGTTTCTCTTGCAAGTCTCTCAGGGGAGTTTCAGAGGTTTGTTGTTGGACTATCTGTCGTGGATATACCACAAACATATGAGGAGGCATTATCGATTAGTCAGTGACATCTTGCTATGGAGGAAGAGATGGTTGTGTTACAATTTCGTGGCACGTGTAGTATTGTTCCTGCTCCACTTGGTGTATCTGTTATGGGAAGCAAGTGGGTGTTTACAATGAAACACTGTGCATATGGCACTGTGGATAGATACAAGGCAATACTTGTTGCTCGTGGGTTCATCCAAACATATGGGGTGGACTATCAGGATACGTTTTCTCCTATCGCTCAACACTCTACATTGAGGATTCTTATTTCTGTTGCTGTGATACGTGATTGTCCCCTCTTTCAGTTATATGTCAAGAATGCCTTCTTGTTTGGTGACTTGCAGGAGGAAGTCTACACGCAGCAACCACCAGGTTTTGCTGCTGAGGGGGAGTCTCATATGGTTTGTAGACTTCACAAGGCTATCTATGATCTTAAGCATAGTTCGAGGGCTTGGTTTTAGAAGCTCTCTGACTTTGCTTAAGACCACATATAGCCTTGTGAAGTCGTCTACCTCAATAGCAAAACCTGGTGGCTGCTGCATGTAAACTCCTCCTGCAAGTCACCATACAAGTCACTATACAAGAAGGCATTCTTGAAATCTAACTGAAAGAGAGGCCAATCATGTATCACAACAAAAGAAATAAGAATCCTCGTTGTAAAATGCCGAGCAACAGGAGAAATCACTTTTGATTTCCAATAAGAGGATGGTATATTTTGGGTAAACACATTCTTATGATTCGTGACCATGGGTATTCTCAATAAAAAAAGAAAAGAAAACCACGTATAAGTACATTGATGCATGTATCTTGCATAAGATAGATGATGTATGTGACGGCAGATGGCGTCATTTGATAAGGTTGAATTAGAGGGGGGCTTCCGATTGTAATGTTTTTTCGACTCAGTAAAACAAACACCACTTCAAAACAAACACCATTGTATCCATGGAATACAAGTTCAGCATAAAGATACAAATGGAAATTATATGTAGAATCAGAATACACATCAATTTAAATGGGTTTTCTGAATGCTTGGGTGAACTTTCCATGAATGTGAGAATAGCGGTGGGAATGTGATTATTTGAAATTGATGGGGTATCATTGTATCGGTAGGGGCTTCGATTGTATAATATGCCTTTTTAAGTGTTAGCTAATGGTATGAATGGAGCAGCTGAGACACGCCTTTGTTCCACCATATTTTTTCTGAATATGAGTCATCAGTTGTACAGCGGCAAGGTATGTGAAGATGATATCTGCAGCATAAGTGCAATTGTTAATATCAGTACGTGTGGATGCGCCAGGAAGGTTCGAATCTACAATGATATCATCGATGAATAAAGTTGATCTAACATATAGAAGATAAAATGAGGCGTGAGGTGGTTTGGATTCTTGTAGATGATAGTAATGTCTTTTTTTGGATGAATGCGTGGAAAAGTGGATGGCAGACCTCATGGAAAAGGGAAGACGAGGAACTTCTAAGATGAATATATCAATTCAGAACCCTTTATATTGTGACGTGGTTACGATTATACAACACGATTAAAATAATTCCAAGGTAAACTATGATTAGAATATTTAATAAATAGTTGGATTGCGAACTTTACTACCTGAAGGCATCCATATGGGCGTCGTTTCAGGACAGCAAAAGAGCCTAGTAATGTAATTGATCTCGTTTCAGGTATTGCTGGATGCAGTCATTTTATTGCAATTTGCGGCCATGTTTAACACTTAATTCACCAATGGCATCGCAAGTTGAGCTATTCCTATGCTAATGTTGTACCATTGTACTGCCAGACAAGCACTGATTTTAAGTGTGAAGAAATGCCCAGATGTTCTTTTCATAATCTCTGAGGAGTCGATTAGAAATAAGAATTCAAATGAAACTGTACAGTCTTTCTATACAGCGAGAAGATTCTTGGTCCTTTCTACATAGCTGGAAGATTCTTAGTAAAATATAAACGTTTACTCGAACCATTGTAAATGGGCATATGGGTGTGAGATCTTACTTAAAATAAAGAATTTCTTTACAACTGCAGAAAAGTTGTGGATGAAATTTGATTCTTAAAATTTCCCGTCTTTTCTGACGTGGAATTGGGCTAGACCTATAATTTGCCTATCAATTGACTTCTCAGTTCTTAATGGTAGTAATGATGTCATTTTATGATTGCACATCAATCTCGATCATTTCTGTAGATGATTTCAATTAGATTTTGTGTCCCTGAATGCATATTTGATAATTAGCCGAAACACGCATTTTCCCCCCTGCGTACACTTATTTAACATCATAATAAAATATATCCAGAAAGGCATTTCCTACTAGCATAGAACTTGGTAAGTGTGAAAGGATGGAGTTAAACTACTGTATAACACATGAGATTCCATTCGAACCTTCCTCTTTATGCATGCAATTATGATTTTCTTTGTGTGTGTATATATATTCATTTTGATGGAGAAAATTGTTTTTTGTATTGCTTGTGATCTTTTTCAGTAGGCATTGACCCCTCCATGTGCATAGCAAAGGTAAGCAATTATTTTCTAGGTGGCATTTGTTAATAATTCTTTTTTCTGTGCCTTTATGCGGGTTATATAAATCGTGTACTTACGCGAATTCCTGATTGCTGACGTTGGTTATCTTTGTAAAGTTATTTTTTATACTAAAATGAAAAGGCAGTTCTTCTCTTCCTCTGAGCTTTTAGTAGAAAATGGACATGTTCCGCTATCCTTTCAAAGGACAAGTTGTGCAGAGCACTTTTTGCCTACCAGTTCTTTTTCTAATAGCACATGTTATAAGCGTGCTAGATTTGATCTATCTACCTACTGCCCTCCCCCCACCCATTGTCACTTGTTTATCATTTCTTCTGTCATTAAAAGCTCTTCCTTTTGGGTAAACTCTTTAGTGGAGGATTTCAGGAGGAGAACACCAAATATTTTAATTGCCACTAGGAATAGGAGCCAACCCCACAGGTTCTATTATCACTGGGTCAAGATGCCATTTCCTCTCTCCACCAATCACAGCTGTCGAGGTGATGGGAGAGTAGGTCAGAGAGACTGTTGATCAAGCAGAAAACCTTCTAGTGTTTGTATCCCGGGCTCATATCCCTGGATCGTTATCAAGGAAAACTGATCTAGACAATATGCTGGATTTGAACTCAAATATAATTCCTCGACAACCACCCAAAATGCTTAAGCTTAAGTTGTCAAATAGTAATCCTCCACTCTATTATATATTCTCACATTATGTGAGTTTCCGAGAATATGTTTGAATTGGAGTGTTATTGTACTTCATTGATTGGATACACGGAATATGATATTCTTAAAAAAAGATTATGCATGGAGCAACGCAGGTCCTCCCTACAGTCATTGCATAGTAGCACTTGCCTCCGGCTCTTTCTGGCTCGTTGCTCCTGCACCATTGTCAGAATGGCTGCATACATGAGGCGCAAGTATCTCCCCTCCGGCTCTTTCTGGCTCGTTGCTCCTGCACCATCTCATTCCCGTGTTTGGCGTGCAATTCTCGGCCGCAGATGCTATCTTAGAGATGCTACTACCGGGGAAAACCTCCTGGTTAGTTGGACCCGTTCACCTAGAGGGTACTCTTTTGCTGATGCTTACGACATTGTTAGGCCAAGGGGTGCTTCGATGACGTGGGCCCCTATTGTCTGGGATCGCCGCTCTGTGCCTCGACACTCCTTCACTCTTTACAGGGCCATCAAGGCGAGGCTGCCCACTTTGGATCGAGTCGCGGCATTTGCAGAGATTCCTCACTCTAATTGCTATTTGTGCACTGCATTCTTGGAATCTCACGACCATATGATGTTCCAATGCTCCTTCTCGGCGGAGGTTTGGCGCGGTGCATGTCGTGCCTTTGACCTCCCGGCTCCGCCCAACCTATCGCTCATTGACACCGTTGCTTGGATTGGATCTATTACGCCCCCCCAACCCGCACGGCGCTTGCTGTCCTTCTTGCGCTGGTTGTCTGGTCGATATGGGCGGAACGTAACCTCAGGTGGACCACTAATGGTTGCAATTCAGCCTCAAGCATTCTGCTCGGCATCATCAGGGACTATCCAATGATTATCCGATGATTACTTTTTGATCGGTTACCTCTGTTTTTTTGACTGTTTACTGAGCTAGGCTTTTTTGGGATTTTAATTCCTACGCTTTTGTTGTTGCGTAGCGCATACAAATTGCAATATCTCGTAGAAAACGGGTTTTGTAATACCTTTCCTTTTTGTGAAGGAATATACACAAAAAAATTTACTTTCCAAAAAAAAATAGTAGCACTTGCCACGTTAACCTACTGTGGAAGTGGCATCCCACTGACGGGGCACAGCTTGGCCAGTGCATGTACTGTCCCCCTCTGTCGCACATAACTTTATCACCTATGAGGTTCGTACTATTTTAAAGTGAGGAAACACATGGCTAAGATGGGGATAGAATAACATATCTAAATACGAAAACACGGTTGCTGATAAGGATGTGCTCGAATATTAATCTGTACCACATCTGCTACGATGTTGCTTTTCATATATAATTTGATATTGGTAGATGCGACAGTTTCTTAGCAGACATATGCACACCCACAGATATCTGATACTGAGTCTCCTGTTACACTTTAAGATATGTATTTAGTTGCAGATATGTTTCTGATCCATATTTAACAACATTTTGTATTGTATTAAATCCTTATTTGATATGGTTGTTAATGTGAAGTGAATATTGTTGGCAGATTATCGACATCAGCATGTGAATCTTAAACCCCCATCAGTGTTAGTTTTGAATAAACATCTCTCATATTGATCATTGCATCTTATGTTTATATTCATATTTAATAATGGACATGGACTCTGCATCTGCATTGCATCATTAGGTTGTCTGAAAGTGCCACATGACTGTCTGAAACTGCCATATGAGGATGGGCAAGCGTCGAAATCCATACAAGGGGAGAACACCACTTTGGCATGTGATTCATCTTGTCGTCGAACCAGGTTCGTAGGTGATAAAATAAGATCTGGATAATGACCACACACGCGAGAGTGCCTTTTGGCGGAAATCAAAGGTCCATTTGCTGCAGCCGTAGTGTTTCGGCTTGCGGAGGAGCTGGGTCCACCCGGTCTCCTGAAAAACGTGCGGAGATCGCAGCCGACCGGGAATCACATCTTCTGAACGGCTTTGCCCAAATCGCTGCAGATGCAGCCGATCCAAACAGCACCGTGCATCGCTTGAGACACGAGACCGGGATCATGCGAATTCGTGGGAACCGCTCGAACCGCTCGATCAAGATCGAGCGGCTCCCGGGCCTGCAGCAGAGTCTGCTGCAGCTCGAGAAACTTGTCCATGACATGTAGTTCGTGTCCGCTGGTTGCTGGTATTGCTTCTGCCGGTTTCTCGGCCCATCTCAAATTCTATTACTGTAAAATTTGCTCCCCTGATTTTTAGGTGTCTTTTACATTTGTGCCCCTTCGAGATCCTCAATTACAGCAATGCCCCTGCCTTTCTGACAATAACACTTGGGCTTGTGTATTTTTTCAAAATTGATAGTTCTGCCCTTTTGTAGCTACACTATAGTTAATTATTCCTAAAGTTTTGATAAGCTGTTCTGATTAATTATAATATATATGACGCTTGTTGTTATAGTTGTCATCAAAAGTATAAAGATATCCTATACCTATAATAATAAGTCAGGGATGCCAACTCAATAATTTTGAGTTATGTATATGATATAAGGTTAATTTTGTCTTTTTGTTGAAAATAGATAGCCTTCGGCAAAAATCTATAGTATCGTAGTTAAGTATTCGTGTGCTTCTTGAAAAGTGACCAGTATTCAAAACATGTAAATAATGAAATTTAGGAATCAACGTATCAAAAATCAAATCAGATCATATCATCGATTGATGGATTAGGTTTATGGATTAAACACTTTACGTTGCTGTCGTCCAAACTTGACTTAAAGATGACGGCCGCACAAATCCGATTTTTCTGCTTCATCCTTAGAAGAGCATCACTCATATCAATCCATTTTCTTTTCTATTTTCTTACAATCAAGTGTTGCTAGATTATTGCTTTTTAACCATGGACATGCATCTAACATGGCCTTTAAATCCGTAAATATGTTATTAATGGTCCAAAGTCGTGGAAAGTTTCTGGTGAATATAACGAGATTTATTTTCGGTTGTTTCTTTGATAGATTTTGTTTTGGCGGATAGATGTGAGATATATTCATTCATCTTTACGTTGTTTTCTCCTGTTAATGCAGAAATACCTGATTGTTATAGTGTAATACAGTTATACAGGCTAGTTACTATATACTAATTATTATTCATGATTAAAGAAGGTAAATAAGTATAAGCAAAGTAAATGTGGAATATATGGAAATAGAAAAACTGTGGATTATGGATTCATACAGACGTTTACTACAATTTTGCCCGGCTGACTGACGATAATTCACACGAATCTCGTGATCAATCGCCTTCTAATGGGACCAAACATTATATGAAGTCAGGGAGCTAATCGTGTCTCCATTTCTGTGTGGAAAATCCAAAGAAAGAACCAAAAATGGGAGATAATTGAACCTTTCGATGCCCCCAGAAATGGGGAGCTTTGGAGGGAGGACCGCAATGTCTGGTTAGTTTAGGAGCCTCTCGTCCGCGTGGTCCAGTACATACTTTTCCTCCTCTTTTTTTTATTTCAAGTGAACAGATAATTGATGCCGTTTGACTCCTTTCCCTGTTCGCTTACGTTGTTTTGCACACGTTTTCTGAAAATTCTCCACTTACTAAAGAGTTGTCTGTTTTCGAACAGTGAACGATACCATTTTGCTACGGGCTGAGGGGCCTTTCGTCTGCTTTTAAGTAGACTTTTCCAAATCTATCCTCCCTTGTTACTGCGAGTTCTGCTCTTAGAACCTCACGTGATTGATTTTCACTTCTTTTGGAATCTATCGCGCATAGTTTATCTGATTCCCAAACCAACCAACAAAGATTTCGAAGAAAATCGTGTTGTCCTTCTGTTCCACCATCCTATATCCGTTCATCACCAATGGACCTGTGGGGGCAAAACAAAAGTGAGAGTTTCTGGATTTTCCCACTTGAAGGCAACATGACAACACGGCTTCATGAATGATGTGGTTGTTACAACTACCGGAGGGCATTTTATAGAAGTATTAGTAAGCTGAATATATATTGGATTAACTTGAAGGGTAAATTACAATTTGGGTTCCCATCTATAGGTCCGATCCCAAAATGAGTCCTGATCTTTAAATTGTAACGATTTGGGTCCCAGAACCATTAATGTAAGAAACTTTTTGGGGCTAATGATGAGTATGCCCTTACTTAAAAGTTGGAACCCAACCACCATTCCCTTCCTAACAAGGGCATATTCGTCATGAACCCTAAAATTTTCATTTCTTAAATGATCCTGGGACCCTAATCGTTACAATTTAAAGATCGGAACCCATTCTGAGATTGGACCCATATATGGGGACCCAAATTGTAATCTACCCTAACTTGAAATATGATGCCCTAAATACTTTCATCTAAAATCAAACATCATTTACAAATAAATAAAAAATCATAGTAGTTAAAATATGTTGTACAAACATTTAAAAAAATGTTGTGAATATTGATGTCATAAGATTTTATAATTGTGATGATAAACATATAGAGTGCGTTCGATTCGGGAATAAGCAGGAATATGAGTGAGGAATAAGCTGGAATAAGACACTATTCATGTTCGATTGGAAGGATATGAATAATGATAGTTAAGGTGGAATACAGTTAGGAATATTGGTGGAATATGGTTAGAGGGAGAGATGCGCATGGGGGAATAGTCCTACAACAGAGGAGAGAGGATGGGCGGAGAATAACACCCTTATTCTTGGGGCTATTCCCCAATTGAACATATCCTTAGACTTTTGATGATTTAACAGTCATGCAAGATCGGTTGTCAAAAGTCTAGTGGTCCAATTTTGTCAACAATGTGTTCATTGCTACCGCAGCAGAAAACTTGTTGCAATGTATTACCTAACGAATATGTAACAAATGTATCTCTTACTTTTACTTTGTAACAACAAAAAATTTGTTGAAAAGAAGACTACTAGATAAAGTTTTTTTTCATTACAACATTTCATCGCAACTATAACAATTTGTTGCAGTGATTTGATGTCATGGATCACTTAACCTCCATGAGATAAATTTCAAGAGTTTATATATATGGACATTACTGAGATGTAACAATCAAGTTGTAAACAAATTACATCCTATCACATCTTATTAGGTAGTCTGGTGTTAATTCGGGATCAAGACTACCAACCTCATACACGTCACGAACGACGTTCTCATTTGATTTACATCTCAATCATAAGGAACTCGCATCATGTGCCTACTTTAAACTTAAGAGACGATCTCTCCTTCTCTACCAAGAAGATGATTCTCCTCATGAGGTTGGGTAGATCATGAAGGATGAGAGATGGTGGTGAACGACCATTAAGGGGAGAGAAGGAGCGGGATAGGTGTGCGTCCTCTCTTAGGCGAAGAAAAAATGATTTCTCTTCTTCTCTTTTAAGAAGAGACTAGAAAATATGGGCTTGAGTGCTTTTCAGGGAGACCAAAGTGGTGAACGATAATTGGTCTATTGACCTAACAAGCTAGATCAATAATCACTATATCGACCAACTATCAAATTCAACCAATAATTAACCCACAATATGATAAAGCGATAAAATGTGTGAGTTAAGATTTATTATATTTAACTGTATATAATGTGTGTATAGATAGAAGTATTGTAGAGTATCGAACTCAGGGAGAAAAATAGCAAGGTAGTTAATTATTAGTAATTATTATTAATTAATAATAGTTATTTTGTATATATATTTTTGTTTTGTTTTAATTATTTTTATGTGGGTTTTTAATTATATTTGATTTTTATGAATTTTTAGTTTATTATATATATTTTTTGACATTTTTAATTTTTAATTTTGTTTTTTATTTTTAAAATTTAAATTTTTTAAAATGAGATATATAATTATATATAATATACAATATAGTGATTTATATAAGTAATATAATATATATGTAGAATAACTTATTATATTTATAAATAAGTCAAATTATATTTAAAATTTTGGAAATAAAATGTTTTTGTATTTTTATATTTTTCCCTATTTTTGATAATTTTTATCATTTTTTCCTAATTTTAAGAATTTTTAAAGTAATAAAATGTACAAAATAATGAACACATTAATTATCTGAAATAGTTTAGGGTTTTACGAATATAAATTACTTCAAAATAAATCCAAAACTATTTATAAAAACTAAAAAATGGAAAGAACTAATTTTGGATTTTAGATACTTTTTCCTAATTTTTATAAGAATTTTAGGGTTTTGTGATTTTTAGATTTTAGATTTTATATTTCTAGCGATTTTAGACATGTGCTAGAGTATACAATAATATAGATAATAGAATTTTTTAGAATTTTTAGAGAATATTATATAATTTTTATATTTAGATAGGGAGAAAGTGCATGTTTTTGGATTTTAGAAAATAAGAAAAATATGTTAAAATACAAAAATAAAATTATGTGAGATTAATCATGGTATCAAGCACTTAGCATATTTTCCTATAATTTTTAGCGCAATATAAATATTTATAATGATAAATATATACAAAATAAAAATGCTACAGATACAGGGACCTATTTGCAAATAATACATACTAAACATCCATTTAATAATATGTCTAGAAACTACAAGGATATGCATGCAAATATTACAACTCCCTCACATGGTGCTACATGTGAGGCGTAAGGACTAAAGTGTAATTAAAAGATAGTTCCAGGTCATGATTGCAAAATACTTTAAATATTTTACACATTCTATTTATTTTACAAACTAAATTAAAATACAAAAGGCGAGAGGGGCAACATGTAATTTACCCCAGAAGCCACATGCGTAGGGCGTAAGGCACAATCAAATGGCTGGTGTTGCGCCACATGGGCGCCACTTAAATCCAAGGTCTCTGGCTGGGCGTCATTTTTATTCGAATGGACAACCCAGATCAGATCTGGGTTGTGATGCTGATCTGATGGATCTGAAGGTCGGAGAAAGAACAAGGAAGACCATTCCCTGTTCCTCGCTTCAATCACCAAATACATCTAGCTCTAAAGGTCTCAAATGGACAACCCAGATTAGATATGGGTTGTGATGCTGATCTGATGGATCTGAAGGTCGGAGAAAGAACAAGGAAGACCATTCCCCATTCCTCACTTCGATCGCCAAATACATCGAGCTCTGAAGGTCTCACGGCCTATTGATGAGGTCATCTTCCTAGGTCTTCATTGTAGTTGCATAAGGGCACCACTAGCTCTAAGACTTGTCAGAGGAGGCCTAGAAGGTCGTTCTTCTTCTACAATTGAAATCTAAGTTCTTCAACAAATCCGGATATTGGGTGATGCTTATGGGCTTTCTTCTGATAGCATAAGGGGTGAGGTTATCGATGTGATCTTTGAAGTCCCCAATTCTTGCATAATATGGTTAAATTAGATGAGGGATTTTGATGAAGAAGCGATGGGGAGGATGTCGGGGTGTTCAGATGAGTTGGAAACAAGGTGAATGGTAGGGAAATAGTGGCCAGAGCACTAGCTCTGATGAACATCGACATGCCTAATTAAAACTAACTAGAAAGACATTAAACTAAATTAAAACTAAATATAAGCTACGAATTGAAAATGAAATCTAAAATAATAAAGAAAACGACTCAAACCATAGCTGAGAGCAGGAAGTAGAAGACATTCACCAGAGCTGAAGCTCGACGATGGTGGAACGCTTCTCCGACGCCTTTGTCCACATCGGCACCTATTGTAGCTAGTTGTTGTCACCATGAAGCTTAACGGAGCAAGGGATTGGGGTTATACATATCAAATAAGGATCAAATGTGGCACTCGAGGAACCACAGGGCACTCCATACAGAGTAAGCGATGTTGTCAGGGATGAGGCACACACGCAAGGACCTCAGTTCTCCTCTGGAGGTCGAACCAATAACCTATGGAAGTCGGGTCCCCCCCATCCCCATGGCAAGGCAACGATGTCTTGAGGGAGGAGTTTAGAGGCCTTATAGTAGCACACAAGGACCTCTATTTGTTTTTAGGTCATGCGAAGGGGGGTAGTCTGACGATTTTTTGTCATTCTCGAAAGACAACAATCCGCTCCCACACTAGATAATCTCTCTCTTCTTCCTTCCAAAGAACAAAGCAGTGAATGAAGGGTCATCTCAGCAGAAGGAGAAGGACCTACAATATTTAGAGTCCCGGGCCTTTTTTTGGACATTTTTCCCGAGTCCAGAATCCCTCAAAATCTAGAAGGGTGGGCAGGGCTTCCGCGACGAGCCTCTCAACTCTGACCCCCAGGGAAGGAGAGGGGTGATGAATCTACGTTTCATCATCTTTATTCTATCATTTTGGCCTTAAAAACCTAGTAAATGTGTGTAAATACTGTTAATTCATGTATTTTATCATTCAAGCATCATTGTGTAAATAGTGTATAAAATACGGTTTTTAAAGTCAAAATTATAGAATAAAGAAAAGCAAAGAAAAAGAATAAAATATTGTAAATATTTTATGACCCGAAACCCTGAGACCTAGGCATCTCGATGACTAGGTCGACAAAGAATAAAGTAGTGGGAGATAAGGGCCAAAATACAATAAAAATTCCTTTTGTGTTATTCATTTTGGGACCTATTTTTGATTCCACTTTTTATACCTCAAATAAAAAACTTTATACATGAAAGTTGTAGATAATTAAAAAAAGAAAAATATAAAATTGATTTCATTAAAAAATATTATACATATAAAAAGTTATGATTTAAATAAAATTCCAGAATCCTAACTTCTCAGACCTGTATCTCCCTAATAAAAACTCGAAATGCATCAAACTCACTTTAATTGTATATAATTTTAAATAAGCTATTTAATGGCAGTGGTTTCGTATTTTACGGAGCTACGGTTTGAAAGTTGAGTTTTGGAACCCTACTGTATACTTGTACAGATTAAAATATTTATTTTATTATTTATTCATTATTTTCATAATTTTATATTTTTATAATTTTGTAAAGATTATTTATAATATATATGTACATTAAAATCAGAATAAAAACACAAATAGAAGACAAAAAATGTTTGTATATTACACATAGGTATAATACCAATCAATACAACTATAAAGAACATACATCTATTTATTTAAATGTATAAAACACTTCAAAAAAATAAAATAAAAATATATTTAAGTGTATAAAATTATTTTATAAATTTATAAAATAATAAAAAAATAAATTAATTAAATATACAAAATAAAAATAAAATAATAAAATACATAAATAAATATACCTATATAGGCCTAAAAAGGCAACTTGTATTTTTATACCTCTAATAAATAAATAAATATCATAATAAAATAATTTATAAAATAATAAATATTTTTTATTGAATAACCAAAAATTAATAAATTCATTTACTATTTTAATTTGAATTAATAAAACATTTTTTACGGGATTTTCCTGGTTGGTCCACGCGGACCAATCATGTGGTTCTGACTGACCTCCTCCTGTTCATGTCAGAACGTTGGTTTTGCCAAGATTTTGACGAATTTTGGAGGGCGCACCTTGCACCCTTTCATGTTGCGTCCTGAACGACTTTTCTTCCTCGTGGATCGGGCATACACGCCCGGTGCTTATATCGATCTTTGGAACTATGATTCACTTGATCCATCTCAATCTTCGAGCCGCTCCAGCACCCATTCAAAACCATACCCGTCACCTCCGTCCTCCTTTGAACCCTTTTGACCCGAGTTTGGATCCTCGCCTTGGAGCTCTGGACCGAAGGCTGTGACAGGGCGTCCTCCAGCTTCTTCGCGCTAGGCCAAGCAAAGGTCGAGGAGGTCTCCACCACCCATCTCCGGCCCTTGGCCGTGAGGTTGTATCTCGTTGGTTTGCCGGCCAACTAGAGGTTGTTTCTGTTTGTTTTCCCGTCGTATAGTTAGCCTTTAGTGTTAGATTTTGTTTTGTACAATCAGCTTGTTGTTCCATCCATTAGTTAGCATAGATCTCGACATCGAACACCCCGCCGGAGCTCTGGGGCTCCGGCCATTTTGTACCTCGCCACGTCGCCATCTGTTCACCAATAAAAGCCAGGTCTTTTTGCTCCCTTGTGATGCTTCTTGCTATTTGTCATCTCCAGGACCTGAAGGAGGCGTCTGGGCCTCAAGGATCACCAAGGAATGTGCCCAGGTCCGCCGGAGTTGACGAGACCTCCAGGGACCTCCTGTGGGTCTCCGGAGCCCTTTTAAAGGCACATGGGAACTTTACCATTGCTGCAGGAGTTTATCGAGAGTGTCGG
This sequence comes from Ottelia alismoides, assembly GCA_037367405.1. Taxonomy (NCBI): domain Eukaryota; kingdom Viridiplantae; phylum Streptophyta; class Magnoliopsida; order Alismatales; family Hydrocharitaceae; genus Ottelia; species Ottelia alismoides. The sequence goes on from JAZKJV010003379.1 coordinate 321,838, forward strand.
AGGGGATCCAGGTGCATAGGGGCTCGAGCTTCGGTGAATCCAAACTCACCAAGCTCGAGTTCTTCACACGTTCTTTCAAATCCATCCGTTGCCGTCGGATCTTCCCCGATCGTCCAAAGGAGCAGCAACCCTCGGATGAACCCACACATCTACAGTCGGATCGTCAAGGGGCTTCTAATCTGAGCCGTCCGCATCGAACCGTCATCGGGCTCCGTAGCGATGACACGTGGATTAGTGGGAGCCGGAGCGCCGTTCGATTGCGAAGGGGTACCAGCCGTCGGATTTGTGCCACTTGTCATGTGTTATCTTTCGGCCATTGGATCTGCATGGCAAGGGTATTTTGCATTTGTTGCCCTGCCATTTTTTGTATTTAATAATTACTATTTAAACATTCATCGATAGTTTTAAAACTTTTGTAAAACTTACGAACGGAACCCCAAGTTTTTGTGTTATTACTTTTTAGTCCATGCTAGTCACGTGCCCCGTGCACGTGACTTTAGGAATTTTGCGGATATACCCTTGGAACTTCGGTTATTTGTGATTGATCCATAAAGGTTTTTAATTAGTTATAAATTTTGGGGAAAATTGCACGTGGGCCCTTCAACTTTCTGCTATTACAAATACGTCCCTGCTAGTAATGCATTTTCTTTTTGTTTCCTTCATTTATTTTATGCATTTCTAAATGGCTACAAAATCCACAAAAAATTGCATAAGTTCATGTTGCATTGTACTTCCACGCTATATTTTTATTTTACATTTTTGTCGCATTTTAATATTTATAAAAATTCAAAACAAGCATTTTATTCACTTTTTGCATTATAAAATCCATAAAAAATATAAAAATTCTTGAAAAAATTCCCAAAAAATATATTTTGTCTTTTAGTGTCTTTTAACTTCTATCCAAAAATCACTAAAAAATATAAAAGAAAACTCCTAAAAATTATAAAACTCCAAAAATCTTCATAAAAATTTAAAAAATCCATAAAAGTCCTAAAAATATAAACTCTATTTCTAAATTTTCTTTGTTTTATTATCTTTAATTTAAAATTAATTTGGAGAATTTTTGTTACTATTTTTTATTTTATTTCTCCATTTTAGTTTCAGTTTTTTATTTTCTTCACCGTTTTCGGTATTTTTACCTTTAAAAATATCAAAAAAGGGGAAAATATAGAAAAAATACAAAAACATTATAAAAATATAAAAAGTCCAAAAATTATTTCATTTCCTGAATTTTACTTATTTTTACCTATTTTTATAAATACTTTATCCCTCTCTTTCTTACTTTGTATATATATTCTATTTAAAGAAAAAGAAAATGTAAAAATATAAAATACAAAAAGAAAAATATAAAATCAGAAACTAAAAAATATAAAATTAAAAATTAAATAAAAAATATAAAATTAAAAACCCACAAAAATAACATATATAAACAAATCATCACGGTCACACATTTTGAGCATTTTTGCTCTGTTCTACCTGTCTGCTCCCTGTGTTCGACCTCTACACTGCTTGCACACTATAGACATCCTTTGTAGAGTTATAATAAATTTTAACTCTGCACCGCTTTTCATTGTTTGATTATTGTTGTGGGTTAATTGTTGATTTATTGAGGTTTCATGAGCGGTCTCTCAGCGACATTGTGGTCCCGCCTTGTGTGGACTACTTTAGATCCTCGCCAAATCACGATTATCAAATGGCGCCATTGCCGGGGAGCAACAACACTTAGTTCGTGTTCTTGTTTGTGCTTGTGATTGTTTGTCTATTTTCGCGGTTTTTATTTTTGCTTATGTTATTTTCTTATTTTTGATATATCTGTTGAGCTGTCTAACCTCCTCTTTTGTTGATTTCGTGCGAGGAACCACATATCGAGGGAGGCACTCTTCCCTAGGCACCTGGGCACCCACGTGAAGCCGGCATTTGCCAGCCTAACACCAAGGAGAGGAAGAGAGATTTTTGAAGACCGATCTCCTTTTTATTTTCCTGTATTTAATTATGTAATTTATGAGAGAGAGAGACCACTTTTATTGTAATAATACATGTACTCAAACATTGGACATTCAGGCCTAATTTCCAAGTGTTTGTACACTTGGGGGCTCACCGCGGTTTTGTCGGTTTTCATCGTATTTTTTGATTTTGTCTTCTCGATTTTGATTTTATTTCTTTTGTGTGATTGAGCCCTTAGCTATAGGATCTGCTTGACGTAGTATTAGGTCTAAACACATTAATCACCATTGCATGTTCCTATAGTCACGTTTCGAGTTAGTCAAATTTTGAAAAAATGTGCTTCATGTTAATATCAACTTCCTACCTTAGGGCGATTTCATCGGCTTTGCATTTGCATATAGTTTAGGTTTCAATTCTGCTAAGCATCCTTGCATGTAGAGTGCTGGAGACAAGGTGAGCATTTACGCTTTAGCATTCATCATCGTTTTGCCGCTTGCATTGCTTTTCCGCTCCTCTACCTCTGATTTTGATCACCTAGGTGCTTAAATGAATTGACTCCCCGATAGGATAGTGCATTCTCATTAAAAATAAAAAAAGTGATAACAAATAAAATCGGGATTGCTAACATTACTCGACCCTAAAATTGATCAAAAAGAAAATCATTTGTCTTGGGGCGAGTAATCCCCTCATTGTCTTTGCTTTTACTTGCTTGCGCACACACTAAGGATAGAGCCTAAATCCTATTCAAGCCCCCTAAGTGTTTGTGCAATTTCTTGACTTCTCACCTAACTCTAAAACAGACAAGATAAAAAGACCGCAATTGTGGTCTTCACCGAGTTGAGTAGGTGAATTGAGGGTTTGTATTGTGTGAGTTTTGCTTGTGATTGCTTGTGTGTATACTAGATCGCTTCTGCGCACTTGCGCCTTTCTTCTCACTTCTATTGACTTGACCATCGTGCTCTCCCGATCATTTCCTCTTGTTTTCGAGATGGACCCCTGGAGCGTATTTTATCCGGACTTTGTGGATCCCTCGCTCACTCCAGCCGGTCCACCTCCATTTTACCAGGAGGACTCTCCTCCTACTTTTCTGATTTTTGTACATACCCGCCTCAGCCACAGTATCAGACCTCGGATTTCTACCCACATCCACTACCACCCCCGTATTTTCCACCTTCACATCCACCCGAGACTACCCTGTTGGAGTCACCTCTCACGATGTCCACACTTAAGACCTTGACCCGGTTCATGGAGCAAATGAATTTGAGGATTGACAACCTCACCTGCATGAATAAGAGCCATATTGATGCTTCACGATCTTATGATTTGAAATCATTTGAGGATTACCATGAGAGCTTGCAATCGCCCAAAATACAAAAAAATGAGAAAAAAATTAAAAACACAAAAAGAGTTCGGGAGACATTTGATCGAGTCAGACTGTGAGGAGAGGTATCATCTACCAGATCATTTGACCACACAACCTTTCACACCTTGTCCCACCTTTGACCCCGAGGATGTCGCTGTACATACTGCTCTTGGCATGCCTCGTGTATATGATGATTCTGACTTCCTCCCTTGTATGGAGGAGGTCCAAAAATTCTAAAAAATGTTGACTGAACCCGAAGTGGTGGCCACCATTCATGAGATCATCCGTGCCCCACTTCAGCAGGCCATGACTGATTTATCTACTCCTCTTCCCAAGAAGAGAAAGCAGAGGAGCAGATCTGAGCATCATATCTTAACCATGGCCACTTCCTACTCCAACACACATCGTCCCATTCCTAGGAAAAAGAGCACTGCCACACCTTTCATTAGCTGCACCATCTCTGATCATACATGTGATCATACTCTCCTAGACAGTGGTGCTTCAACTAGCATTATACCCTTCTCATTGGTACAGTTTCTTCACTTAGGGCCTCTCAAAAAACCAGGATGATCGTTCAGTTTGCTGATGGATCAATAAAGAGGCCAAAGGGTATCCTTGAAAATGCCGTCATTTTGATTCAGGGCACGAGCCACCATGTTGACTTTGTCGTGTTACCCATGGAGACCTCCACAGGGGAGCCCTCTCCAATCATCTTGGGACGACCATTCCTCACCTCTGCGAGGGTCGTTATTGACTATGGATCAGGAGAGATTCGCTTTCATCCTGTTGACGAGAGCAAGATGACCACCACCACATCCCCTACTGAGCAGAGACCTGCACATGATGCATCTTCACCAATTCTAGCTGACTCCGAGGCCTATGACCTATCTGATGATATTAGAGAAGTTTTCTTATTGACCACTGATGAGACCCGAGAAATCCTCTGAAAGGGAGAAGGCTCGGAAAGCATAGACCTCGAGGTTCCTCCTTCTAGTGTATGGCGATGTGTTGATGAAATCCGTGGGATTTACGTGATTGATACCATAGAGCAGAGGGCAGACACCAAGACTAGACAGGACGGACCTGGTTTGACTACTTACACTGATAAGTCCGTTCCGGATCACTCAAAAGTGATAATGATTGAGGCTGGTTATGATCTTAACCATTATTTTCAGAAATTCGGGCCTTTTGATGAAAAAGATGATCCGGGTGAGATTCTTGAGGATAAATAGAGTTCGACTTCTTCCACTGATGACTTCGTTCCTTTTGGTTTTGACCTGGACGAGACCTCGCAGGACGACTCCGATTACACTTCTTCTGATGATGATGAGTTCGTCCCATTCCACTTTGATATCAACGAGACCCCCAAGGCTAGACTTAGCGGTACTTCTTCCACTCACCCGTCTGGGCCTTCACACCATAGGACCACCAAGGGCGAACCTAGCCATACTACTTCCATTGACCAGTTCGTGCCTTTTCGATTTGACTCCACTGAGGGCCTTCACTCTGTCGACCCTGACCAGCTTCCGTCCACTATGGACCCCGATGTCGACCTGCACCACACTAGATCTATCCCTCAGCAGTCTCGCAAGAAGGTTCACTTTCTTCCTTCTTGATCATGTGTACATCCACTCTGTTGTATATTCTCTCTCGGGTATCTTTGTTTATGTTCCGTATTGCTCATCCACCCATTCTCGTGTTTTCCTTACTTAGGACGTACTTTGTCCTAAGTATAGGGGGGTGGACGAGCCAGATGTTCATTCGTTGTTCCATTTCATTACTCCTGTTGTTGCCTATACTTAGGGCTTCTTTTACCCTGAGTATAGGGGAGTGTTGAACATGAAAATCGCAGAGATCGTGTTGACTCACAAGGCGAATCAACAGTCGCTGATTTGACCTCCAACGAAATCCGAAATTCAAACAACAATTAACCCACAACAGATATATCAAGCAATGAAAGTAAATGTGCGGAGTTAAAATTTATTATAACTCTACAACAAGATGTGTATAGTGCAAGTATGTGTAGAGGTCGAACACAGGGAGCAGACAGGTAGAACGGGGCACAAATGCACAAAGATGTGTGTGAAAGTGATCAAGTGCCTATTAAGCTATTTTTTTGTGGGTTCTTAATTTTATAATTTTTTATTTAATTTTTAATTTTATATTTTTTTGTATTTTGATTTTTAATTTACTGATTTTTATATTTTCTTTTTATATTTTATATTTTTTTATCTTTTTCAATATTGGAAAATAAGAACAATGTAATAAAAAGGACAAAGAGGTATTTATAAAAATAGACAAAAATATCCAAAAATATGAAAATAAAGTCTTTTTGGTCTTTTTCTACTTTTTTACTGTTTTTGTGATTTTTGGGTAATTTTTAGAATGTTTTTGGTATTTTTAATTGGCTAAACAAAGAAAATAGTGTATAAAATGCAAGGCTGAAACTTAAAATGGAGAAATAAAATAGCAAACAGTCACAAAAATTCTCCAAATTAATTTTCTCTTAAAGACAATGAAACAAAGAAAATTTAGAGACAAAGTTTATATTTTTAGGAGTTTTGTAGAATTTTTAGGATTTTTATAAAGGTTTTTGGGGTTTTGCAATTTTTAGGAGTTTGGTTTTGTATTTTTACTGATTTCTAGTCTGAAGTTAAAACAAACTAAAAGACACAAAATATATTTTTTTGGGATTTTTCTGAGGAGTTTTTATATTTTTTTGGTATTTTATAAGCTAGACAGTGCACAAAATGAGACTTTTTGATTTTTAATAAATATAAAAATAAAACTAAATCTAAAAATAAATTGTTGGCGTGTAAGAACAAGTTACCAGGAGCTTATGTTCAAAATTTGAGAATTTTTGGAGTTAGAATGAGCCTTTAAATAAATATGTTAAGCATACAAAAATGGAAGGCCTGGCAGGGGTATTTGCGTAATAATCAGAAAACCAAGGGGTCTCTTTGCAATTTGCGCACAAAATTATAACTAGAACAGAACTTAGCAGGACTAATAGCAAATGCAACAAACTGCAAGGGTGCCTTTACAAAATCGCCCAGGCGCACATGCGATGCACGCGCCCAGGCGGGGGCACAAACGTAATATTCTAAAGTCGCGGGGGTCCCTCTCATAAATTTACAAAATGCTGAAGTGGCAAATGAAAGCTTAGAGAGTTTCTGAGAATTACACAAAAACGTGGGGGGGTTAGATGCAAAACCCCCCACTAATCCACGTGGCAGCCCCGGATGGCTGGGACTAAGGACGATCGATGGTGGGGCTCTCTTGGGCCTTGGGCGGCTGTGATCAAAGGGGAGGGGGCGGATGAACGGTGGCTGTAGCTCACCCTCCTCCCCCGCGTTATGTCCCTGCCCAGGCGCGCGCAGGTGGCGCGGCGCACCCGCGGCAACGGCGACGGCGCGAGCTCTTCTCCGGCGGCGCGAGATGCTCAGCACCTGCAAACTTAAACAGGGGCTCGAGAGTGGGGTCTCGGCCGAGTATTACGTGTGTGGATGGTGACGGGAAGTGGTGGAGGTGTCCGGAGCTCGAGAGCTCCGGCACGCGATGGCGGATTGGACGGGTGCAAAACGGGAGGTTTAAGCTACTAAAAACGAAAAAATGCCAGAAAAACACAATAAAATGCAAGAGAATAGATAGGAATGGTCCTAAAACCCGGGAAAGGGCGAGAAGGGTACCTCACGGCCTATGCCGGAGATGGGGTTGGAGCCGGCCAAATGACGCCACCGGAGCACCGCGCAAGCTGCTGGAGGAGCCCTGTCACGACTCCGGTCCTGAACAGGGCTTGGCGAGGCTCTAGTTTGGTCAAAAATGGGGTTCAAAGGCAAATGGGAAGAATGGGTTGGTTTTTGAAACCATGTCCGAGAGGCTCCAAAGAACGAGGTATGGCTTGCGCGTCGATGGTCAAAAGACCAATCTAAGCATTGGGCGAGGTAGCTGGATGGTAGGTCTTCAAAAGTCGTGAAGAAACCGAGGCCAAACGGTGAAAGACTTGACCTGGAAAAATCCGCGAAAACCAAGAAAAACTCGGTTCTGACACAGCCAGACCTCGGTCAGTGTTGACCGAGGTCAACCAAGGAAGAGCTCTGGTTGGTCCACGTGGACCAACCAGAAAAAACCTTGGCAAAAATGCTTAGAAATTCAATAAAAAATAGAAAATGATTTATTTAAATTTTGGTTATAAAATAAAAAATGTTTATTTTTTATAAATTAATTTATGGTGATTTTTATTTATTTTTATGAGACTTATTTTTACAAGTTTGCATTTATACCCCTATAGGTTTCTATATCTATGTATTTAAGTGTTCTATTTTTATTTAGGTATTTTTAATTTATTTTATTTTGGTTTTTATTTTCTAAAATTATAAAATACTTTTATATACACAAATATATTTTCATTTTAGTTTTCTGAAATATTTTATACATTTAATAAAATGAAAGTGTTATTTGTATAGGTATAGCTACATGTATTATACCTATGTATTATAATATATACAAGTATTTTTATTTGTATTTTATTTATGTTTTTATTCTGATTTTAATGCACATAATTATTATAAGTAATATTTATAACATTATAAAAATATAAAGATATAAAAATAATAAATAAATAATAAATTGAATATTTTAATATGTACAAGGCACAATGAGGGTCCAAAAGTCAACTTTCAAACCGTAGCTCCGCCAAATGCGAAACCACCACCATTAATTAGATTATTTTCTTCTATATACAATTAAAGGTGAGTACGCTGCATTTGGAGTTTTTATTTGTGAGATACGGGTCTGGGAAGTTGGCATTCTGGATTTTTATTCAGACCATAACTTTTTATCTGTGCATTATTTTTCTGTGAAATCAATTTTGCATTTTTCTTTATTTAATTATCTACAACTTTCATGTACAAAGTTTCTTTATTTGATGTACAAAAAGTGGAACCAAAAATAGGTCCCAAAATGAATAAAGAATGAATATAATGTATAACTATTTTTATCTGTATTTCTGACCTTATCTCCCCCTACTTTATTACTTGTCGACCTATTCATCAAGATGACTAGGTCTCGGGGTTTCGGGTCATAAAATATTTACAATATTTTATTCTTTTTCTTTTCTTTTCTTTATTCTATAATTTTGGCTTTAAAAACCGCAATTTATACAACATTTACACATATATGCATGAATGCTAAAATGCCTATATTAAGCCTATTTACACGCATTTACTAGGGTTTTTAAGGCCAAAATGATAGAATAAAGATGATGAAACGTGGATTCATCATCCCCCTATACTTGCCTTTGCTAGTCCCTAGCAAACACTTATGCAATAAGTGCAGAAAAGAAAAACAAAGAAAAGAAAAAGAAGAAAGGTGGACTAAATTTAATTATCAAACTTGTCTTCACAAAATCAAAGTTTGGAGCTTAAGTCGGACCTTTGGAATTTTAGTGCGGGCGGAACCTTATTGAGAACCGTGTTTGAAATCCAACAGTCCTTGAGAATCCCAAAACTCTGTCCAAGTCTCCTTAATAGCCAGGTCAGAAATATCTCAACTCATACGCAAACTCTTACGACTATGAATCTGACTTGTACAGTGTAAGTGATGGTGGCTCTCCCCAACTAGAATGACAAAGAGACTGACTTCTCCAGTACGACAACCCAATGATTCCCCAATCCAGCAACTCCATCCTCGAGGAGCGGGGTATTCCCTTCTAAGTTCAAGTGGCAACCAACTCAAGAGGAGGGGGTGAAGTGAAGAATGGACGGTAGCCAGTGTAGCTACCTATCCTTGGATGCAAGACCAGTGTAGTCAAGTCATCCTGCTGCAGGCTCACATGATATGACTTTGGAACTCAAGCTTGCTTATTTTCTTTGTACATACTTGCAGGCTTTTTATTTTTACACATGCCTGAACTTTTTTTTTTTGAAATACTATATACAGCAGCATTTACATAAGGAGTTTTTCCTCTTGAGCCAGTAGACTATCCCTCTTTTGAAGCTTTATCGCAACCCACAGCCTCCTGTCTTTAGACTTCCTAATCACTGGACGGGTTGGGGTGCACTTCCCTCCCTAGAGGAGGACAAGTGTTTCCACTTGTGTGCGTCTCATACCGGCAAATCCAATCCCCTCACCACTCCAACTGAGTTGAGCCATGTGAAAGGTGCAAGTGTCCAAGTTAGGTCATCATCAATAAGAGTCGTGCGTGTGCTCCGAAATACTCTACTTAGGTAGTCAAGAATCCATTGAACCAAGTCCCGTGATCCTCAAAGAATTAAGTCAACTAGACCAGAAGTACCTCAAACCCAGTTCCTATAAGGTTCCTGTTATTAGGTAGATTATAAGGTCCAATCAAGCTCCAATCTTCGGATTTTACTTAGACTCGTTCAACTATCAAACTCAATCCGAAAAATGCTCATGCTATGCAATGCAGAATGCAGAAAATATTTTTGTGATGCAATTTTCAAAGATTTTGAACTTTTTATGGATTTTGAAAAGATGATGCATGCATTTTTTTGTATTTTCAAAAAGATTTTTCAAATGTTTTTGGATTTTAATTTTTGCAAATGTTTTTGGGAATTTTTGAAAACAAAAAGATTTTGGCTGAAAACAAGGTGAAAATATGTACACGGGAGTGCTTCTTATTTTTACAAGAAGTGGATTTTAAGAATTTACAGGGTAAGTGGTCAATTTTATACATATATATATAGTGGATTTTGGTGAGATGTAAGTATTCCTCAAACTTATATGAAAATAATTTACACACAATTTTTGAAAACTATAGTCCAAAATAATTTTTACAAACATTTTACAAACATGTGAAAACATTTTGCAAAGGCTTTCAAAACAGTATATATAGGTTTTTCAAATCATTTTTGCAACCATTTTCAAACCATTTGCAAATCATTTTTCAAACATTTTATTTCACACAAAGGAAAGAAGTTTTACAAACCACACATTTTTCACAGGTTGAAAACATGTAACAAAATATTTTCAAAATAGTTTTCAATAGATGTTCACAAAGATTTTCAAACTATTTTTCAAACATTTTGCAAAAAACATTTTCACCTGATTTATTAATCAGTAAATACAAAAAGAATTTGAGGAATAACCACATCTTTTTATTAAGAATTTTAAATGAATTTTTAAAGAATTATTAGCCATATTATTAGGAAAATACGAAAGTACGAGTTATGGCTAAAGTATATACGCAGTATATACGACCCCCCTATACTTATCTTGAGCTATGTCCTCATAGATCGGAGAGAAAAGAGAAGACATAACTCGTACTGAGTATAGGAAAATCTAAAGAATAAATGAATGAATCAATGAGAAGTTGACCGTCCCCCCTATACTTAGGATCAAATAATCCTAAGTATAGAAAACTGTCTACAAGGGAGGCACCTTTTCGGTAGATGAAGAAGATATAAGAGGAAAAGAAGAAAAGAAGAAAAGAAGAAAAGAGATGAAGATGGAAGAAGAGATCATGAGGATGTACACATCACTCCCCCTATACTTAGGGTAAAAGAAGCCCTGAGTATAGGCAACAACAGGAGTGATGACACTGAACGACAAAAGAGCACTCGGCTCGTCCACCCCCCTATACTTAGGACAAAGTACGTCCTAAGCAAGGCAAACACGAGAATGGGTGGACGAGCAATACGGGAGAAGGACGAAGATGAACATAAGAGGATGTACAACAGAGGTGGATGTACACATGATCAAGAAGGTTGAAAGCGAACCTTCTTGCGGGACCGCTGAGGAATAGATCTGGTATGGTGCAGGTCGACATCGGGGTCCACAGTGGACGGAATCCGATCAGGGTCGACGGGGTGTAAATCCTCAGTGGCCCTAGGGTGCGAAGGCACAGACGGGGTAGTGGAAGAAGTACGGCTAGGTCCGGCCTTGGAAGTCTCGCTGATATCAAAGTGAAAAGGGACAAACTCCTCATCATCGGAAGTAGTGTAATAAGAGTCATCCTGCGAGGTCTCGTCCAGGTCAAAACTAAAAGGAACGAACTCATCAGTGGAAGTAGTCGAACTCTGTTCGTCCTCTATAATCTCAACTGGATCATCTTTTTCATCAAAAGGCCCGAATTTTTGAAGAAAAGCAACTAAATCAAATTCGGCCTTAGTCTCATCAGTATCTACGTGGACAGGAGCGGACTCATCAGTGGAAGTAGTCCGAGCATGTCCGTCCTGTATAGTCTCTAAATCTGCCCTCCGCTCAATGGTGTCAATCGTGTAGATCCCGCGGATGTCATCAACACATCGCCAATCACAGGAAGCGGAAACACCAAGGTCTATGCTTTCCGAGCTTTCCTCCTTGGAGAGGAATTCTCGGGTCTCATCATCGGTCATGAAGAAAGTCTCTCTGATATCCTCATATAGATCATAGTCCTCGGGGTCAGCCAAGATAGGTGAAGTCACATCAGGTGCAGGTCTCTGGTCAGCAGTGGGTGCGGTGATCAATGCTTCGCTCTCGTCAACAGGACGGAAGCGAATGTCTCCTGATCCGTAATCAATAACGACCCTTGCGGAGGCAAGGAATGGTCGTCCCAGGATGATTGGAGAATGCTCCCCTGTGGAGGTCTCCATGGGCAATACGACAAAATCGACAGTGTAGCTCGTGCCCTGAATCGAAATGACAGTGTTTTCAAGGATACCCTTCGGCCTCTTAATTGATCCATCAGCAAATTGTACGATCATCCTGGTCTTCTTGAGAGGCCCTAGGTGAAGAGACTGTACCAGCGAGAAGGGTATGATGCTAATAGAAGCACCGCCGTCTAGGAGAGTGCGATCACATGTGTGGTCAGAGATGGTGCAGCTAATGAAAGGTGTGGCAGCGTTCCTCTTCTTAGGAATGGGACGGTGTGTGATGGCGTGGGCAGTGGCCATGGTCAAGATATGACGCTCAGATCTGCTCCTCCGCTTTCTCTTCTTGGGAAGAGGAGCAGATAAATCGGTCATGGCCTGCTGAAGTGGGGCACGGATAATCTCATGTATGGTGGCCACCACTTCGGGTTCAATCAGCATTTTTTTGAATTTTTGGACCTCCTCCATACAAGGGAGGAAGTCGGAATCAGCATATACACGAGGCATGCCAAGAGCAGTCTGTACAGCGGCATCCTCGGGGTCAAAGGTGGGACCGGGTGTGAATGCAGGTGTGGTCAAAAAGTCAGGCAAGTGGGCGCTCTCCTCACAGTCTGGCTCGATCATGTGTCTCCCGAAATCTTTTTGTGTTTTTAAAATTTTCTCATTTTTTGTATTTTGGGCGATTGCAAGCTCTCATGGAACTCCTCGAGTGAACCCATATCATCAAATGGTGGAATATCATGGTCGCTCTTATTTGTACTAGTGAGGGTGTCAATCCTCTGTCTCATATGATCCATCATCTGGGTCAAGTGCTCAAGGGTGGACTCCATGAAAGGTGACTCCATCAGCTCAGTCTCGGGTGGATGTGAAGGGGGAGGCGGATAATACACAGGTGGAGGTGGGTGTGGGTAGAAATCTGAGTCCTGATACTGTGGTTGAGGCGGATATGTACAAAAGTCAGGAGCAAAGTCCTCCTGAAAAAAAGGAGGTGGACCGGCTGGAGTGAACGAGTGATCCGCAAAGTCCGGATAGAATACGCTCCAGTCGGCCATCTCGAAATAAAAGAAAATGATCAGGAGAGCACGATGGTCAAGTCAAGAGAAGTGAGAAGACAGGCGCAAGTGCGCAGGGATGATCTAGGACACACACACAACAATCACAAGCAAAAATGAAAAGAATACAAACCCTCAATTCACCTACTCAACTCGGTAGAGACCGCAAAGAGCGGTCTTTTTATCTTGTCTGTTTTAGAGTTAGGTGAGAAGTCAAAATATTGCGCAAACACTTAGGGACTGAATATTGGATTTGGGCTCTAACCTTAGTGTGTGCGTGAGCAAGTAAAAGCGAAGACAATGAGGGGATTACTCGCCCCAAGAGAATATTTTCTTTTGGTCGATTTTAGGGTCGAGTAATATTAGCAGTCCCAATTTTATTTGGTTATCACCTTTTTTTTGGATTTTTAATAAAAAATGCACGAGCCTATCGGGGATTCAATTCCTTTAAGATCCTAGGTTGGCAAAATCAGAGGTAGAGTCGGAAAAGCAATGCAAGCGGCAAATAATGATGGATGCTAAAGCGTAAATGCTCACCTTGCCTCCAGCACTCTACATGCAAGGATGCTTAGCAGAATTGAAACCTATCTATATGCAAATGCAAAGCCGATGAAATCGCCCTAAGTTCAAAAATTGCTATTAGCGGGAAGAACCACAAGTTGACCACCAATCCTCAACCCTAGAGTCTGGTCTAGGCTCACCCCTCCTCTGCTCAACAAATTGAGGGTAGGAGAAAGTGCTTTGCGGGGAGAGCTCGCGGCGCGATGGATTGAAGGTGATGATCAACTGTTTAAAATTTGACTAAGTCCAAAACGAACTATAGGAGCATGCAAGGTATTAGGTGTTTGGCCTTAGTCTATCGCAAGCAATCCTAAAAGCTAAGGGCTCAATCACACAAAATAAATAAAATCGAAAAACAAAACAAAATAAAAAAAATGCGATGAAAAGCCGTAAAAACCGCGAGAGCCCCTAAGTGAACAATCACTTGGAAATTAGGCTCGAATGTCCAAGTCCGGGGGTACCTGTATTATTACAATAATAGTGGTCTCTCTCTCACAAAAATTACAAAAATAAATACTACAAAAAGAAAATGCAACTAAGTAGAGCACGGTCTTCAAAATTCCCCTTCGTCTCCTCGATGCTCGGCTGGCAGATGCCGGCTTCACGTGGGTGCGTAGGCGCCTAGGGTGGAGCGCCTCCCTCGATCCGCGGTTCCTCGCACAAAGTCAACAAGAGAGGGGGTTAGACAGCTCAACAGATATATCAAAAATAAAGAAAATAAAATAGGGAAAAATAAAAGCCGCAAAATAGACAAATGATCACAACACAAAACAAAAACTCGAACTACGCGCTGTTGCTCCCCGGCAACGGCGCCATTTGTTGAACACGGAAAATCGCAGAGGTCGTGTCGACTCACAAGGCGAATCAACAGTCGCTGATTTGACCTCCAACGAAATCCGAAATTCAAACAACAATTAACCCACAACAGATATATCAAGCAATGAAAGTAAATGTGCGGAGTTAAAATTTATTATAACTCTACAACAAGATGTGTATAGTGCAAGTATGTGTAGAGGTCGAACACAGGGAGCAGACAGGTAGAACGGGGCACAAATGCACAAAGATGTGTGTGAAAGTGATCAAGTGCCTATTAAGCTATTTTTTTGTGGGTTCTTAATTTTATAATTTTTTATTTAATTTTTAATTTTATATTTTTTGTATTTTGATTTTTAATTTACTGATTTTTATATTTTCTTTTTATATTTTCTATTTTTTTATCTTTTTCAATATTGGAAAATAAGAACAATGTAATAAAAAGGACAAAGAGGTATTTATAAAAATAGACAAAAATATCCAAAAATATGAAAATAAAGTCTTTTTGGTCTTTTTCTACTTTTTTACTGTTTTTGTGATTTTTGGATAATTTTTAGAATGTTTTTGGTATTTTTAATTGGCTAAACAAAGAAAACAGTGTATAAAATGCAAGGCTGAAACTTAAAATGGAGAAATAAAATAGCAAACAGTCACAAAAATTCTCCAAATTAATTTTCTCTTAAAGACAATTAAACAAAGAAAATTTAGAGACAAAGTTTATATTTTTAGGAGTTTTGTAGAATTTTTAGGATTTTTATAAAGGTTTTTGGGGTTTTGCAATTTTTAGGAGTTTGGTTTTGTATTTTTTACTGATTTCTGGTCTGAAGTTAAAACAAACTAAAAGACACAAAATATATTTTTTTGGGATTTTTCTGAGGAGTTTTTATATTTTTTTGGTATTTTATAAGCTAGACAGTGCACAAAATGAGACTTTTTGATTTTTAATAAATATAAAAATAAAACTAAATCTAAAACTAAATTGTTGGCGTGTAAGAACATGTTACCAGGAGCTTATGTTCAAAATTTGAGAATTTTTGGAGTTAGAATGAGCCTTTAAATAAATATGTTAAGCATACAAAATGGAAGGCCTGACAGGGGTATTTGCGTAATAATCAGAAAACCAAGGGGTCTCTTTGCAATTTGCACACAAAATTATAACTAGAACAGAACTTAGCAGGACTAATAGCAAATGCAACAAACTGCAAGGGTGCCTTTACAAAATCGCCCAGGCGCACATGCGATGCACGCGCCCAGGCGGGGGCACAAACGTAATATTCTAAAGTCGCAGGGGTCCCTCTCATAAATTTACAAAATGCTAAAATGGCAAATGAAAGCTTAGAGAGTTTCTGAGAATTACACAAAAACGTGGGGGGGGTTAGATGCAAAACCCCCCACTAATCCACGTGGCAGCCCCGGATGGCTGGGACTAAGGACGATCGCCGGTAGGGCTCTCTTGGGCCTTGGGCGGCTGTGATCAAAGGGGAGGGGGCGGATGAACGGTGGCTGTAGCTCACCCTCCTCCCCCGCGTTATGTCCCTGCCCAGGCGCGCGTAGGTGGCGCGGCGAACCCGCGGCAACGGTGACGGCGCGAGCTCTTCTCCGGCGGCGCGAGATGCTCAGCACCTGCAAACTTAAACAGGGGCTCGAGAGTGGGGTCTCGGTCGAGTATTACGTGTGTGGATGGTGACGGGAAGTGGTGGAGGTGTCCGGAGCTTGAGAGCTCCGGCACGCGATGGCGGATTGGACGGGTGCAAAACGGGAGGTTTAAGCTACTAAAACGAAAAAATGCCAGAAAAACACAATAAAATGCAAGAGAAATAGATAGGAATGGTCCTCAAACCCGGGAAAGGGCGAGAAGGGTACCTCACGGCCTATGCCGGAGATGGGGTTGGAGCCGGCCAAATGACGCCACCGGAGCACCGCGCAAGCTGCTGGAGGAGCCCTGTCACGACTCCGGTCCTGAACAGGGCTTGGCGAGGCTCTAGTTTGGTCAAAAATGGGGTTCAAAGGCAAATGGGAAGAATGGGTTGGTTTTTGAAACCATGTCCGAGAGGCTCCAAAGAACGAGGTATGGCTCGCGCGTCGATGGTCAAAAGACCAATCTAAGCATTGGGCGAGGTAGCTGGATGGTAGGTCTTCAAAAGTCGTGAAGAAACCGAGGCCAAACGGTGAAAGACTTGACCTGGAAAAATCCGCGAAAACCAAGAAAAACTCGGTTCTGACACAGCCAGACCTCGGTCAGAGAGTTGACCGAGGTCAACCAAGGAAGAGCTCTGGTTGGTCCACGTGGACCAACCAGAAAAAACCTTGGCAAAAATGCTTAGAAATTCAATAAAAAATAGAAAATGATTTATTTAAATTTTGGTTATAAAATAAAAAATGTTTATTTTTTTATAAATTAATTTATGGTGATTTTTATTTATTTTTATGAGACTTATTTTTACAAGTTTGCATTTATACCCCTATAGGTATCTATATCTATGTATTTAAGTGTTCTATTTTTATTTAGGTATTTTTAATTTATTTTATTTTGGTTTTTATTTTCTAAAATTATAAAATACTTTTATATACACAAATATATTTTTATTTTAATTTTCTGATATATTTTATACATTTAATAAAATGAAAGTGTTATTTGTATAGGTATAGCTACATGTATTATACCTATGTATTATAATATATACAAGTATTTTTATTTGTATTTTATTTATGTTTTTATTCTGATTTTAATGCACATAATTATTATAAGTAATATTTATAACATTATAAAAATATAAAGATATAAAAATAATAAATAAATAATAAATTGAATATTTTAATTATGTACAAGGCACAATGAGGGTCCAAAAGTCAACTTTCAAACCGTAGCTCCGCCAAATGCGAAACCACCACCATTAATTAGATTATTTTCTTCTATATACAATTAAAGGTGAGTACGCTGCATTTGGAGTTTTTATTTGTGAGATACGGGTCTGGGAAGTTGGCATTCTGGATTTTTATTCAGACCATAACTTTTTATCTGTGCATTATTTTTCTGTGAAATCAATTTTGCATTTTTCTTTATTTAATTATCTACAACTTTCATGTACAAAGTTTCTTTATTTGATGTACAAAAAGTGGAACCAAAAATAGGTCCCAAAATGAATAAAGAATGAATATAATGTATAACTATTTTATCTGTATTTCTGACCTTATCTCCCCCTACTTTATTACTTGTCGACCTATTCATCAAGATGCCTAGGTCTCAGGGTTTCGGGTCATAAAATATTTACAATATTTTATTCTTTTTCTTTTCTTTTCTTTATTCTATAATTTTGGCTTTAAAAACCGCAATTTATACAACATTTACACATATATGCATGAATGCTAAAATGCCTATATTAAGCCTATTTACACGCATTTACTAGGGTTTTTAAGGCCAAAATGATAGAATAAAGATGATGAAACGTGGATTCATCAGGGAGTGATGTGTATATTCTCACGATCTCTTCTCTCATCTTCTGATATCTTTTCTTCTTTTCTTCTTTTCTTCTTTTCTTCTTTTCCTTTTCTATCTTCTGTATCTATCAAAAAGGTGTCACCCCTTGTTAACAGTTTTCTATACTTAGGACGTACTTTGCCCTAAGTATAGGGGGGTGTGCATCCCGAGTTTCTCTATTATTTTCGATCCTCTCCATTATCTCCTCTTCTTGTCTATACTTAGGGATATCTTACCCTAAGTATAGGGGAGATAATCTGAGTACGATCTGTTCATTCCCGCCCTTGACCCTCCTTGCTAGGGGTGCACATGGATCGGATAAAATCCGTAATCCGATCCAATCCGTTGTTATTGGATTGGATCGGTTTGGATTTATAAGTCTAATGGATCGGATCGGATTGAACTTTTACAAATCCGTTCATTTATGGATCGGATCGGATTATTATCAAAATCCGATCCGATCCAATCCGTTAATCCGTTAATAAATAAATATATAATATATAAAAATTAATTTGTTGTTATTTGAGCATTTCATATATTTAATTTTATTTGAAAGCTTTGTGTAAATATCCAAGCTACTCACATTTATAGTTTACACCCAATCGTACTTGTTGGAAACCCCTTAGCCCACCCCATCATTTGGTTTAAAAAAAGTAATAGTTACCCGCAGTGTCCTTCACGTCCTTCCATTTTTTTCAAAGAAAACATCTTTCTTAAAAAGGCATACCTAAACTCAAAACCCCCTTTGGGCCCCTTTCAAACGAAATACCTTCCCGGAGGTCACACCTCTCCTCCCTCGAAAGTACATATCTCCGCTGGTTGCCACCCTTGTCTCCAACCGCGCATATGCTGCCAGATCTCCCTCGTGTATGTGCAACCAAACCTCCATCGCACACGGCATCCAAACCTCATCTTCGGCTTTCTCAGACCTCCCTCACACTGCGGCCAAGCACCTTAGGCGCCTCTTTCCAACATCGTACCATCGTGCATGGTCCTCGCCCCAAACCTCCCTCGTGTATAACCCTCCCTCTCGCACCGCGTAGTCAAGCAGGTCGGTTGCATGTTAGTTGTAGTTCTTATTTGATATACAAAAACTTGTAATTTTATTAAAAGTCAACGTGATACTTCTATAATTTCTACAAATTATAGGTACGTTATGTATATTTAGTTATACAATTATTGTTCATACTAAATCAATAACAAGCACATATTTTTTATTTTCCAAAAAATAACTATCATATTCTTTAATACTCTCAATTTTAGAACCATGGTTCAAATGTTGAGGTCTAATGTGCTACAAACTTAATCACAGCCTATGATGTGATAGTAGGTGAGCATTAAAAATCCGATCCAGTCTGATCGAATCCGTGATCCGATGGATTGGATTGGATTGGATTTGCATGTTTAATGGATTGGATTGGATTGGAAAAATAAAAAATCCGTTGAATATGGATTGGACACGGATTAAGCCAAAATCCGATCCAATCCGATCCATGTGCACCCCTACTCCCTGTGTTGTGTACAGTCTACTATACTTAGGATTATTTGATCCTAAGTATAGGGGGGGCGATCGAGTTCTTATTCGTTCATTCATCTCTTATTCGTTTATTCTTTAGATTTCCTATACTTAGTACGAGCCATGTCTTCTCTTTTCTCTCTGATCTATGAGGACATAGCTCAAACTAAGTATAGGGGGGGTCGTATATACTACGTATATACTTTATCCATAACTCGTACTTTCGTATTTTCTTACTAATATGGCTAATAGTTCTTTAAAATTCATTAAAAACCCTAATAAAAAGATGTTATCATTCCTCAAATTCTTTTTGTACTTATTGATTAATAAATCAGGTGAAAATGTTTTTTTTTTGCAAAATGTTTGAAAAATAGTTTGAAAATCTTTGTGAAAAATCTTTTGAAAACTATTTTGAAAATGTTTTGTTACATGTTTTCAACCTTTGTAAAAACAATTTGTTTTGTAAAGTTTATTTTCTTTGCGTGAAATAAAATTTTGAAAAATGATTCGCAAATGGTTTCAAAAATGGTTGCAAAAATATTTAAAAAATCTATACTGTTTGAAAAACCTTTGCAAAATGATTTTCAAATTTGTGTACATGTTTGTAAAAAATGTTTGTTAAAATTATTTTGGACTATAGTTTTTCAAAATTGTTTGTAAAATGATTTTCAAATAAGTTTGAGGAATATCTACATCACACCTCAAATTCTTTGTATATACCTATAAAATGGAGCGCTTACCCTTGTAAATTCTTACAATCCAATTCTTGTAAATATAAAATGCATCCCCGTGTAAATATTTGTACCTAGCTTTTATCCAAAATCTTTGTTTTCAAAAACCCCAAAAATATTTGCAAAATTAAAATACCAAATCATTTGAAAAATCTTTTTTAAAAAATACAAAAAATGCATATGCATCATCTTTTCAAAAATCCATAAAAAGTTCAAAATCTTGAAAATTGCATCAAAAAAATATTTTCTGCATGGCATTTGCATAGCATGAGCATTTTTCGGATTGAGTTTGATAGTTGAACAAGTCTAAGTAAAATCCGGAGATGAGAGCTTGATTGGACCTTAAAATCTACCTAATAACAGGAACCTTATAGGAACTGGAATTGAGGTACTTCAGGTCTAGATGTATTAATTCTTTGTGGATCACGGGACTTGGTTCAAGGGATTCTTGACTGCCTAAGTAGAGTATTTCGGAGCACACACACGACTCTTGTTGATAATGACCTAACTTGGACACCTGCAACTTTCACATGGCTTAACTCAGTTGGGGTGGTGAGGGGATTGGATTTGCCGGTATGAGACGCACACAAGTGGAAACACTTGTCCTCCTCTAGGGAGGGAAGTGCACCCCAACCCGTCCAGTGATGAGGAATTCTAAAGACAGGAGAGGGTGGTTGCAATAAAGCTTCAAAAGAGGGATAGTCTACTGGCTCAAGAGGAAAAACTCCCTATGTAAATGCTGTTGTATATAGTATTTCAAAAAAAAAGACATGCTTGTACAAAAATAAAATGCCTGCAAAGTATGTGAATATGTTGTATAGCCAATAAGCAAACTTGAGCACCAAAAGTCAAATCATGTGAGCCTGCAGTTGGGTGACTTGACTATACTAGTCTTGCATCCTAGGATATGTAGCTACACTGGCTACCGTCCATTCTCTTCACCCCCTCCTCTTGAGTTGGTTGCCACTTGAACTTAGAAGGGAATACCCTGCTCCTCGAGGAAGGAGTTATTGGATTGGGGAATCTTTGGGTTGTCATACCAGAGAAGTCAGTCTCTTTGTCATTATAGTTGGGGAGAGCTACTATCACTTACACTGTACGAGTCAAATTCATAGTCGTAAGGGTTTGCGTATGAGTTGAGATATTTCTGACCTGGCTATTGAGGAGACTTGGGCAGAGTTTTGGGATTCTCGAAGGCTGTTGGATTTCAAATCCAGTTCTCATTAAGTTTCTGCCCGCACTAAAATTCTAAAGGTCCGACTTAAGCTCCAAACTTTGATTTTGTGTAGACAAGTTTGATAATTAAACTTATCCCATCTTTCTTCTTTTTCTTTTCTTTATTTTATTTTCTGCAATTATTGCATAAGTGTTTGCTAGGGACTAGCAAAGACAAGTATAAGGGGATGATGAATCTACGTTTTATCATCTTTATTCTATCATTTTGGCCTTAAAAACCCTAGTAAATGCGTGTAAATACTGTTAATTCATGTATTTTATCATCCATACATCATTGTGTAAATAGTGTATAAAATGCGGTCTTTAAAGCCAAAATTATAGAATAAAGAAAAGAAAAGAAAAAGAATAAAATATTGTAAATATTTTATGACCCGAAATCCCGAGACCTAGGCATCTCAATGACTAGGTCGACAAGGAATAAAGTAGGGGGAGATAAGGGCCAAAATACAATAAAAATTCCTTTTGTTTTATTCATTCTTTATTCAATTTGGGACCTATTTTTGGTTCCACTTTTTATACCTCAAATAAAGAAACTTTGTATATGAAAGTTGTAGATAATTAAATAAAGAAAATTACAAATTTGATTTGACTAAAAAACATTATACAGATAAGAAGTTATGATCTAAATAAAATTCCAGAATCCCAACTTCCCCGACCTGTATCTCCCTAATAAAAACTCGAAATGCATCAAACTCACCTTTAATTGTATATAATTTTAACTAAGCTATTTAATGGCGGTCGTATTTTGTGGAGCTACGGTTTGAAAGTTGAGTTTTGAACCCCTATTTTATACTTGTACAGATTAAAATATTCATTTTATTATTTATCCATTATTTTCATAATTTTATATTTTATAATTTTGTAAATATTATTTATAATATATATGTAAATTAAAATCATAATAAAAATACAAAGAGAACACAAAAATAAAATGTTTGTATATTACACATAGGTATAATACCAATCAATACAACTATAAAGAACATACATCTATTTATCTAAATGTATAAAACACTTCAGAAAAACAAAAATAAAATATATTTAAGTGTATAAAATTATTTTATAAATTTATAAAATAATAAACAAAAATAAATAAATTAAATATATAAAATGAAAATAAAATAATAAAATACATAGATAAATATACCTATATATGCCTAAAAAGGCAACTTGTATTTTTATACCTCTAAAAAATAAATAAAAATTATAATAAAATAATTTATAAAATAATAAATATTTTTATTTAATAACCAAAAATTAAAAAATTCATTTACTATTTTAATTTGAATTAATAAAACATTTTTTGCGGGATTTTCCTAGTTGGTCCACATGGACCAACCAGGTGGTTCTGACAGTTGACCGAAGGTCAACTGTCTGACCTCCTCTTGTTCATGTTAGAACGTTGGTTTTGCCAAGATTTCAATGAATTTTGGAGGGAGCACCTTGCACCCTTTCATGTTGCATCCTGAACGACTTTTCTTCCTCGTGGATCGGGCATACACACCCAGTGCTTATATCGATCTTTGGAACCACGATTCGCTTGATCCATCTCAATCTTCGAGCCGCTCCAGCACCCATTCAAAACCATACCCGTCACCTACGTCCTCCTTTGAACCCTTTTGACCCGAGTTTGGATCCCCGCCTTGGAGCTCTAGACCGGAGGCTGTGACAGGGCGTCCTCCAGCTTCTTCGTGCGAGGCCAAGCGAAGGCCGAGGAGGTCTCCACCACCCATCTCCGGCCCTTGGCTGTGAGGTTGTATCTCGTTGGTTTGCCGGCCAACTAGAGGTCATTTCTGTTTGTTTTCTCATCGTATAGTTAGCCTTTAGTGTTAGATTTTGTTTTATGCAATCAGCTTGTTGTTCGATCCATTAGTTAGCATAGATCTCGACATCGAACACCCCGCCGGAGCTCTTGGGCTCCAGCCATTTTAAACCTCGCCACACAGCCATCCGTTCACCAATAAAAGCCGGGTCTTTTTGTTCCCTTGTGCTGCTGCTTGCTATTTGTCATCTCAGGACCCGAAGGAGGCATCTGGGCCTCAAGGATCACCAAGGAACGCGCCCAGGTCTGCCAGAGTTGACGAGACCTCCAGGGACCTCTCGTGAGTCTCCGGAGCCCTTTTAAAGGCACCTGGGAGCTTCACCATTGCTGCAGGAGTTTATCGAGAGTGTCGGAGGGGATCCAGGTGCACGGGAGCTCGAGCTTCAACGAATCCAAACTTGCTAAGCTCGAGTTCTTCACACGTTCTTCCAGATCCATCCGTTGTTGTCGGATCATCCCCGATCGTCTAAAGGAGCAGCAGCCGTCGGATGAGCCCACGCGTCTACCATCGGATCGTCAAGGGGCTTCTAATCTGAGCCATCCGCATCGAACCGTCATCGGGCTCCGTAGCACTGACACGTGGATTAGTGGGAGCCAGAGCGTTGTTCGATTGCGAAGGGGTACCAACCGTCGAATTTGCGCCACGTGTCATGTGTTATCTTTCGGCCACTGGATCTGCTTGGCAAGGGTATTTTGCATTTGTCGCCCTGCCATTTTTCGTATTTAATAATTACTATTTAAAAAAATTCATCGGTAGTTTTAAAAATTTTGTAAAATTTGCGAACAGAACCCCAAGTTTTTGTGTTATTATTTTTTAGTCCCTGCCAGTCACGTGCCTTGTGCACGTGACTTTGGGAATTTTGCGGATATACCCTTGGAACTTTGGCTTTTGTTATAGATCCATAAAGGTTTTTAATTAGTTATAAATTTGGGAAAATTGCATGTGGGCCCTTCTACTTTCTGCTATTTACAAATAGTCCCTACTAGTAATGTATTTTCCTTTTGTTATCTTTATTTATTTCATGCATCTCTAAATTGCTAAAAAAATCCACAAAAAAATTGCATAGGTTCTTGTTGCATTGTAGTTCCACGCTATATTTTATTTTGCATTTTTGTTGCATTTTAGTTTTTATAAAAATTCAAAAATAAGCTTTTTATTCATTTTGCATTATAAAATCCATAAAAAATATAAAAACTTGTTTAAAAAATTCCTGAAAAAATATATTTTGTGTCTTTTAGTGTCTTTTAACTTCTCTTCAAAAGTCACTAAAATATAAAATAATCCTAAAAATTATAAAATTCCAAAAATCTTCATAAAAATATTAAAAATCCATAAAAAATCCTAAAAATATAAACTCTGTTTCTTAATTTTCTTTGTTTTATTATCTTAATTTAAATTTAATTTAGAGAATTTTTGTTACTGTTTTCTATTTTATTTCTCTCAGCAATTACAATCGTAACCCTGCATAATCATGAATTACATGAGAAACCTCGGATAGTCACTCTGTCTCAAGCTCATACCCCTCTGTTAGTTTAATATATTAACTCAACCATATGAGTGAGCTAATCTAGACAATCTATGATCTAACGGCTAGGATTAGCCAAAAAAGAAAGGAAAAAATAAATAAGGCTTGCAGGAGGGTTACATGCGCATGATTCTTGCTGGTGGATGTGTTGATGGTGGGAGATGAGAAGGTGGGGGCAGGAAGGCTTGCAAGCAGCGATCCGGGATTCTTGCTGGCTAATGCAGACAGTGGGAGGGCAGGTCCGTTGTAGGTCGGTGGGGGGAGGGGCTTGCTAGCAGAGGCGGGCAGAGGCTCGTAGGTGCAGGCGACGGGGGGAAATAGGCAGGGGCTCGTGGGTGCAGGCAGCAGGCATGAATCGCCAGGGGTGGGGGGCTATCGATCAGGGGAAGGATCGCCCCCAGGGGGCTTCGAGCGCAGGAAGAATCAACGAGGGGGGGGGGGGGCAGAGGGGAAGCTCGGGAAGGATCGCCTGGGGGTAGGGAGGCGAGAGGGGAAGCTCGAGGGGGGGGGACTCCGTGGAGAGGGGGACTTCATCGACGTGCATGTGGACCATAGGGGGCTTCAAATTTGACCAGTGGAGGAGCCGGGGGTGGTTGCAGAGGTGCGCAACAGGGGAAGGATCATTGGGGGTATTCAATCGATGGTGTGCTCGGAACCAGGGGAGCTCGCGGAGGGGGGTCGATTGAAGACGGGCTTCGAGAGACAGGGGCGGGGGGGCTTCGATCGAGCGGCATGCGGACCTGCAGGGGGCTTTGAATTGGAGCAAGGGAGGAGCCAGCAAGGGGTGGTTGTAGAGGTGCTCGGCAAGGGGAAGCATCGTCGGTGAGTTGAGAGGGGAAGGATCGGGATGTGCTCGGGACCGCGAGGGGGGAGGGCTTCAATCAGCGGTGTCCTCTAGACTGCAGGGGGGTCGGTCGACAGGGATGGGGTCGCTGATGCATGGCCTGGAGAAGGTGGTGTTGCTCGACAAGGGAGAGGGAGATGGCATGTTTTGCAAATAAGAATGAACATTAGGGGTAATTTTATCCTTTTTAACGAATTGTATCCCAAATAGAACATAACACAGGGTTATGTCATGTAAAGGTAAAGCATTACTTGGGGGTTTTTCATGTAATTAATGATTATATAGGGTTATAATTGTAATTGCTAAATTACTCAGAGTTATAGGTGTACAAATTCCTTAATAAAATAATTTACTATTTACTATTGAATTAATAAGGATTTTAATTTCTATTTTATCCTGACTTGGTCCACGTGGACCAATCAGGATCCAGGGTTTGTTAAACCTCTACTCAACTGTACCATACACGCCTCTGACTTATTTCAGAGTTCGAGAAACATCTTCTTATCCCATTTTGCATACTTCCTCCCTGCCTCCATCTTCCTTGAGCCTTACACCCTTCTGATCACACCTTAACCCTCTTCCACACCATGTCCATAGCTCCTATAAAACTTCTTCTTCCTCGCATGCAATAGCCCTCACGAGATGGCCACTCCATCATGTGTATAAATAAATCACCCCATCTCCATTTTTAATTTTTTTTTCAGAATCGCAATCATTCCTCAGTCCCCTCGTCGGTTGAAGGGTGGGAAAGAAAGGAAAATTGCGAAGAGGGGCCCCGTCCTGCAATAAAGGTGTATGTACAAGAAGAAGAATGATGGGCCCCTTGATAATCGAGATTTGGTGAGGGTCTAAAGTAGTCCACACAAGGCGGGACCACAATGTCGTTGAGCGACCGCTCACGAAACCTCAATCAATCAACAATTAACCCACAACAAGAATCAAAAAATGAAAAGCGGTGCGGAGTTATAATTTATTATAACTCTACAAAGGATGTGTATAGTGTGCAAGCAGTGTAGAGGTCGAACACAGGGAGTAGACAGGTAGAATGGGGGAAAATGCTCAAAATGTATGATTGTGATGATTTGTCTATATATGCTATTTTTGTGGGTTTTAAATTTTATATTTTTTATTTAAATTTTATATTATTTTGATTTTAATTCTGATTTTATATTTCCTTTTTGTATTTTTTATTTTTTATAGTTCTTTTTCTTTAAATAGAGTATATATACAAAGTAAGAAAGAGAGGGGTAAAGTATTTATAAAAATAGGTAAAAATAAGTAAAATCCAGGAAATGAAATTACTCAGGGTTATGGGTGTAAAAATCACTTTTACTAATTAGAAGTCAAAATATGAGAAATTTTATAATTTTTCAAAATATTTTATGTGGTTTTTATTTATTTCTATAGCTTGCTTTATTTGTACGATGTTAATTTTTACATGCATATTTATAGGTGTATATATACCTGTATTTTATGCATTTTATTTTTATTTTATATTTTAGTATTTACTATAATATTTACATATTTTATATATTTATAATATTATTTAATACATATTTACATATTTTTATTTTATCTTTGTGATTTTACTTATATGCATATATAATTACATGTATATACATTACATGTATAATAAACCTATATATTTTATGTATTATTTATTTTAATGTTTTTTAACATATTTTATTTATGTTTTATTTTAAACATATTTATATAATATATAAAATTATTTAAAATATATGAAGAGTAAAAAATGTAAAGAACAAAATATATTAATTTTAGGATTTTTATCAGTTGTGCCCCTCTGAGATATTGCAATTTGAATTAATGCCCCTACCTTTTTTGTAATATCAGTTGTGCCCCTACCTTTTTGTAAAATTCACAATTCTACCCTTTTGTAATATCAGTTATGCCCCTACTTTACCTTAACAGAAGGGCAGGACCGTAAATTTTGCAAGAAAGTAGGGGCACAACTGATATTCCAAAAAAGGGAGGGGTATAATTGAAATTGTAATATCTCTGAGGGGCACAACTGATAAAAACCCTTAATTATACACACACACACATACACACAATACAATAGTTCCCCAGTAAGTCAGCTTTTGTATCTTGGCCTTAATTTTAATGAAACTAACTTCATTAGATAGATAATTTTAATTTGAAATACAATGGAGGTGAGTTTGGTGATTTTTGAGTTCATATGGAGGATATGTTGATATGTGAAGTTCGATATGTGTCTTTTTCATCTGTGCGTACAAGCCGCACTGTACATGATTTTTATTGGAAATTATTTTATAATCTTCTATATATTTATATGTACAAGTTTCATGTGGAACATTTTATTATTTGAGGTGTGTATGTGAAGAATAAACCAATGTAAAAATGATTATTTTCAATGTACAAATTTAGGGTTTTATGTACAATATTTGGCCCTTATATCCTCCTACTTTATTCCTTATTGACCAAGTCAATATTGACTTAGTCTTGGGTTTAGGATCATTTAGTGTCTTTGATACTTAATTTATTTTTCTTTCCTTTTTCTTTATTCTATAATTTTGGATTTAGATACATATAATTACATGCTAACTACAAACTAATTACATATGAATATTGAATGTTAATTTGTATAAATTAGTGATATTTACAGGTGTTTTTATAGAGATTTAAAGATAAAATGGAAGAATAAAGGTATATAAATGGTTATTCATCGCCCACATATACTTACCTTTGCTAGTCCTTAGCAAATACTTATTAGAAGAATAAGTGACATGAAAGAGAAATAAAGAAAATGAAAATAAAGAAATTAGATTGATTATGATTCTTAAACTTATCTTCACAAAATCCATTCTAATTTTTCATACCAAGTCTTCAGCTGCAGACAACCTTGATATTTTGTCTTTGAAGAATACTGCCTTGCTTACTAATACATACTCTAATAGGAATTGATTTTTCATTAACTTTTTGCCCATCTAATTTTTCAGAGTAATTATTTCATACACACCCATTTTTGAATACTATTTACAATAACATTTACATAAGGACTTTTCATCTTGAGCAAGTATATTATCTCTCTTTTGAAGCTTTATTGCAACCCACAAAAATCATGTCTTTAGACGTCCATGACACTAGATCAGGTTGGGGGGCACTGGGCACCCATTGATGCGACACATGTTTCTATACGTGTGCTTCTCAAGCCAAAGAATCCTATCTCCCCACCTCATCAAAGTTGAGCTAAGTGCAGAGTGCTTGTCCAAGTTAGGTCATCATTAGCAAGAGTCATGCGTGCACTTCAAAATACTCTACTTAGGATAGTCAACATGACACGTGAATATAGTCTAGTGGACTCAAAGAATTAAAAGTACATGAAATTTTAAAGGGAATTTCGGAGAGCCGCGTGCCTCACCCTAGGTTCGAACACTTAAGTGAATCCCTACCCAGACTGAGGTGAAATAGGCTCCACACACATATGCAATGTTCAAGTCCTTGTTAGACACACGGTCCCTCGAATGAGGACAGTTGGAAATGTAATTATTACAAATATATACAACATGAATGAAATGCATTGCTAAATAATCCCTAGATTCATCACGAGTTTCTTCTATGACTCCTTGCAGCGAGAGCGCTCCCAACTCCACACCTCCATGTCGATCAAGCATCCTCCATCACCATGGGCCCTGTCACAAAAAAGAAAAAATGTCAGAAACACATCAAGAAATTTAATCAACAAAAATGATGCAAAAATGAGCACAATGAGGAGACCTAAATTTTTGAAAATAATCAACTCAAAGTAATAATAAAAATAAATAAACAAGGATGAGTCGTGTCCCTGACAATAGCACCATTAGATGAACTACAAAATCACCCTCTTAATATCATCATTTTAATTGCATAGCATAGGAGGCGATTTTGGATCTATGCAGAACCACACATTTGAATATGTGGGATTATTTATAACTTGATAAGTGTACCAAGGTCAAGCATAGGGACACGAGCCTCCAAGTCAATTATCCGGATCTCAATGATTAATATTGAATGATTGAATTCATTGATATAGGTCTTTTTATTGTAGACAGAAGGATGCATACAACTCAAGAATGCACATAAAATATGATGCATAAAACGACTGATGCGAATAACCACGTACGATATTTATAAAATGATGCATAAATAATACGAGACAATTATGCACATAGAATGAGAATGCATTGTTTTATTTATTTTTAATTTTATTATATACAAAATAAGTGCACTATGTGAAGAAAGGCGATGCATAGCATGGATGATCAACATGCAAGTTTTACTTGTTTTTACGCAATTTAAATGTGGTGCCATATATGCCACAAAATGCCATGACATGAAAAAAATGCAAACATGAACAATTATTCCCTAAAATAATCAAGTCATTGAGTAAATAAAATAAATCCAATTTCATGACCAACTCGATGCATTAAAATGAATCCTAATACCTATTAATGACCATTAAAATGTAGAACAATATACAAAATATATATCTAGAATTTTGCATATTTAATTAAGTGTCAAAACATGAAATAAATAATGCCATTAGATAGAGAATACCATATGCAACCAAAATGACACTGAAATCAATGAAAATAGAGTTCATATGCTTAAGATATGAGTACTTTAGACCAAGGGATGTAAATGTAAATAAAATATAGAAATAAATGTATAAATATATCAAAAAAGATCCTGAGAAGGGCATCAATGCAATTATCTATAGCTGGCGGGGGTCCTCTATAAATTTCCCAAAGACGCATGTGAGGCACGCGTGCTTGGGAGGGGCCTTTTTGTAATTTATAGGACTTGGAAGGGTTGAAGTGCAAAATTTCCAGCCCACATGCATGTTACACGCGTGGGCTGGGCTCGGAGAGCAGGTGAGTGCCGGCTGTAGGTTCAGAGTACGTGTCGTGTCCCGATGATTCATCATTGCTGTGGTTCCACCGAAGCTCTAGTTGTGGATACAAGGCTGGCGTGCGATAAGGACCGTCCAATCATGATAATCAAACTGCACATGTAGCGGTTTGCTCCGCCACCAACATCCTCAGGTGCGGCAACAAAGGTGGGGCTTTGGCAGGCCCCCTTGAGCTCCTCCAACCTCGAACTTATGCGTGGACGATCGTCTGAGCTTGCGGGAAGGCCAGCGGAGATCGTGATTGGTGAGGGAGTCTCAAAACAGTCTGAGGCGTCGAGGCGGTGCTCCCTCACCGGCGTAGAGCTTCTAGAAGAGAGCAAGGGAGAAGGCTCCGACCATTGATGGTTTGACCTGCAAGGGGGTTATATGTGCATAGCCGAAGCACAGGGGAAGTGGATGGCAGGCTGAGGGCGGAGAAGGCAGAGCCTGGAGCGTGATCTCCTCTGCCTCCGAAGGAGGAGATGCCGTGGAGTGGAGATGGTTGCAGAGGAAGGAAGGTGGCGAATGGAGGGTAGCACGTGGATGGCAGATAAACGGTGCTGCTCGGGAGACGGTCATGTGAGTATGAAGCTTAAGACGTTTATGTAATAAAATTTGGGAAAACAAAAGAAAAAGAGGGGAAGAAGCTTACTTGATCGGAGAAGAAAGTGTGACGGAAGGAAGGATTGGACTGCGGTTCCATTGGAACCTCTGGTCATCGCTCGTCATTCCTCAGAGCTCGGGCAACCTCCGAGAGGGGCTGCAACATGGTCGGAGCCATGGGTCAACACCTAGGCACATCGATCGTCATCACTCCTCTATGTGCCCCTCCTGTGTCACAGATGGAGCGAGAGGAACTAGCTGGAGTCCTATGTAATGGTGGATGAGGTGATCAGTAGTCAGAGGAGGAGCCTTTAAAGGTGAAGCTCCAGTCATTACAGAAGGTGAGAGGATGGATTGTAACGGCATGGCTAAGTGTTTAGGATTAAGGGTTGTGGGTATTGATGGATGGGAAAAGATGACAGTTGGTAGGGCTAAGCGTAGGAGCCGTTAGGTGGTGGAGAAGATGGGTGTAATGACTACAGTAAAGGGGATAAGGACGGAGGTTGACATAGGAAACATGGGGGAAGAGAGAGGCGATGGAGGAGGAAGACGGAGCTGGAGCTGTTGGATCTTGCAATCCAATGGCCTAGATGGAGCTATGAGGCAGCGACTGGGATGCGATCAGATCTAATTGGATTGTATGGATAGGGAACGAGCGGGAAGAGGCGATCCAAATGAGCAGCTACATGGGGATCTAACAGCCAGGAGTAAGGCGATGAAGAGCGGCCAAGATGGAGTAGAGGTCGATCCAATGGTAGAGAGAGAAATGATAACGTGGAGAGTACACATCCGTTGGATGTGATGACATCTAATGGATGCGGTGAAGGTGGCGTGCAGTGGCTAGGATGAGATCAAGAGATCTCGTCCTGCGGTTGAGAGTAAGACATTGAGGAGCGGTTGAGATGGAGGCAAGCCAAGTGAGATGAACGACCAAGACGGGGTTGGGTGGCGCGAAGAGAAGGGGTCACGTGGCGGCTCCTTTAAGTCACCACAGGGCCCAATCAAAATATTCAAAAAATAGGAAAATGATGAGAAGATAAACAAGAAATAGGAGGCAAAATTAAGAAAAAGTCAAAATATGAAAGTTGTAGATCTCGAGGAGATCTACAAGTTTCATGTTGGACAAAAAACAAGAAGAGGATAAATAAACAACGTAAAATTTTTGTGAGTATTTTCAATAGATAAAAACACTGCATTTTGATGTTTTGTGATTTTTATGCCTTTTTATTTTCTTTTAAAACCCAAAATAAATATCTACAATAATTAGTCTATTTTTTGGAATTTATAATAAGAAATAAAACAAGGAAAATAAAGAAACTAAAATGGGTTAATTTTAATACAATAATTAGGGATATTTACAAGAAGAGGTCATATTTTAATAAAGCAGAATTAATGAAGATTTTGATTGAATTACTTATGCTCATAGGATAATTAATGAGTATAGTGATTATAAATTTGAGATTCATCAGTATGTATAGTGGATGAAAGCATATAGCGCGATGGAGGGTTGTGTAGTGAACAAGTTTTGTGAAGGGATCAAGGCCATCAGATGCGTGGAGGTGGCGTAGAAAAATGGAGAAGTGAGGGTGATGACAAGTCTTTGACAGGTCAACGGATACAAGGGGGACATTTGACCGAGGGTCAATGAATGAGAGGTTATGATTGGTCTCCCTCGGACATTACAAGATAAAAGCAAACTGGAAAATAAAGCAAAATAGAAAATTATTCAATTAAATAAAAATAAAAGATGAAAATTGTTTATTATTTTATAAAACAAATTTTCTATGATTTTTATTTATTTCTGCAACTTAATTTATTAGGTGTTAATTTTTACATGTATATTTATAGGTATACTTACCTATATTCTATGTTTTTTATTTTTATTTTGTATTTTTAATACTGATTTCCACATTAAAATATTTTATATATTTATAATATTATTAAATACATATTTACCATTTTTATATTTTAATGATTTTATTGACATATATATATATATAATACATGTAGATATTATAGGTATCGTATTCTTATATGTTATAATGTATTATTTATTTTATGTGTATTTTAATGGTTTTATTTTGTGTTTATATTTTTAATATATTTTAAAAACAATATACAATTATTTAAAATTATAAAGAGATTAAAAATGTAAAGAATAAAATATATAAATATTATATACAGATACCACAATACAATAATACCCCAGAGAGCTGATTTTTTATCTTAACTCAATTATTAATGAAACCGCCTTCATTAAATAGATAATTTAATTTAAAATACAATGAAAGTGAATTTGGTGAATTTTTAGTTCATATGGAGAAGATATTTGATCTGTCAAGTTCATTTTGCTACCTTTTCATATGTGTGTCCTAGTTGCACTATGTATTATTTTTATTGTCTCGTATTTTGTAATTTTTTATATATTATTATGTACATGGTTTATGTTGAAAACTTTATTATTTGAGGTGTGTAATGTGCTGAGTAAAAATATATCAAAGATATCTTATTTCAGGTTTAAAATTAGGGTTTGTGTACAATGTGTTGACCCTTATCGCCCCCTAATTTATTCCATGTCACCAAGTCAAATTTGACTTGGTCTTGAGGTTTAGGGTCATTCAGTATCTTTGATACTTCATTTATTTTCCTTTTCTTTTCTTTATTCTTTCATTTTGGATTTTAAATACATACAATTATGCACTAATCATAGATGAATAATGGATGTTAATTCATACAAGTTAGCATTATTTACATCAGTTTTGATTGCGATTTAAAGACAAAATGAAAGAATAAAGGTAGATGAATGGTTATTTATCAATAGGGACATATTTGCAATTAATACAATATAAACATCCAATTAATAATAGGTCCAAAAACTACAAGGGTATTGTGCCTCACGTGGCGCTACACGTGAGATGTAAGTGCTAAAGTGCAATTACAAGATAGTTCCAAGTCGTGATTGCAAAATACCTTAAATATTTTACACATACTATTTATTTTATAATACTAAATCAATATTAAAAAAGGTAGGAGGGTTGGCGTTTAATTTACCCCAGAAGCCACGCGCACGGGCCATGAGGCACAATAGGATGGTTGGGGTTGCGCCACGTGGGCGCTACTTAAATCCAAGGGCTCTGGCCTGTCGTCGTTTTAATTCAAATGGATGACCCATATTATATCTGAATTGTGATACCGATCAGACAACTTTGAAAGTTGGAGGAAGAACATGGAAGAACGTTCCTTGTTCCTCACTTCTATCGTCAAATACACCAAACTCCAATTTCTCATGACCTGCTGATGTGTTCTTCTTCTTGGGCTTTGCCGCAGCTACAGATGGGCACCACTAGCTCCATGCCTCGTTGGAGGAGGCCTGGAAGGTCGTTCTTTTTTCTGCAGTTGGAGTCTAAGTTCTATAACAAATCCAGGTATCAGGTGATGCTTATGGGCTTTCTTCCTACACAAAAAGGCTACTGGGCTTGTGAGCTTTGCTCTTGACCCAAAATCGAAGCTGATAGCATAAGGAGTAAGGTGATCGACATGATCTCCGGTGAGCGACTGAGGTGGAGATCGAAACCCCCGATTCTTGTATAATTGGATTGAATTAGACGAGTGCTTTTGATGAAGAAGCGATCAGGAGGATGTTGGGGTGTTCATATGAGTCAGAAGCAAAGGTTAAGTAAGATAAAATAGTAGCCAGAGCACTAGCTTCGGTGAACTTCGATTTGCCTAATTAAAGCTAACTAGCATAACATCAAACTAATCTAATACTAAATCTAATCTATGAATTGAAAATGCAATCTAAAACCCTAAGGAAAATATCTCAAACCTAACCTTAGAGCAGGGAGAAGGATACCTTTGTTGGAGCTAAAGCTCGACGACGGTGAATCGCTTCTCCGTCATCTTTGTCCACGTCGACACCAATTAGAGCTAGTTGTTATCACCAGGAAGCTCAACAGAGTAAGGGATTGGGGTTATATGTATCGGAGAAGGATCAAACTCAAAAATAGATATGGTGTGGTTTATTTATACACATGGTGGAGTAGCCATCTTAGGAGGGTTGTTGCGTACGATGAAGAAGAATTTGGTGGGAGCTATGGACCCGACATGGAAGATGGTTGAGATGTGATCAGAAGGGTGGAAGGCTTTATGAAGATGGAGGCATGGAGGAAGCATGGAAAATGGGAGGAGAAGGTGTTTCTCATGCTCTGAAATAAGTCAAAGGTGTGTAGAGCACAGTTGACCCGAGGTCAACAACCCCTGAATCCTGATTGGTCCACGTGGACCAAGTGAGAAAAAATAGAAACTAAAATCCTTATTAATTCAGTAATAAATAGTAAATGATTTTATTAATTAAAACTTTAAAATAAAAAATGTTTATAATTTTTCAAACTATTTTATGTGATTTTTATTTATTTTTATACGTTATTTGTAAGATGTTAATTTTTACATGTATATTTATAGCTATATAGACCTATATTTTGTGTATTTTATTTTTTTGTCATTTTAATACGTATTATCATATTTACATATTTTATATATTTATAATATTATTAAACACATATTTACATATTTTTTATTTTTTTATAATTTTATTTATACACAAATAATCGTATGTATATACATTATATATACAATATACCTCTATATTTTAATGTATTATTTATTTTAATATTTTTACATGTTTTTATTTATTTTTATATTTTAAATATTTTTTTATAAAATATACAATTATTTAAAATTATAATAATAGTAAAAATGTAAAGTATAAAATATATTAATTTCATATACATATATAAAGTATAATAATACCCAGAAAACTGACTTTTGTATCTTTACTCCATTTTTAATGAAATCATCCTCATTAGATAGATAATTTAATTTTAAATATAATGGGGGTGAGTTTGGTGAATTTTGAGTTCATATGAAGGATATGTTGATCTGTGAAGTTTGGTTTGTGGCCTTTTCATCTGTGTGTAGAAGTTGCACTGTGCCTGATTTTTGTTGGCAATTATTTTGATAATTCTATATATATTCATGTGTACAAGTTCCATGTTGAACTTTATTATTTGAAGTGTGTAATGTGAAGAATAAAATAGTGTAAAAATAATTATTTTCATCGTATACTATTAGGGTTTTCAACCAAGCCAATATTGACTCGATAGTGGTTTAGGGTCATTCAGTATCTTCGATACTTCGTTTATTTTTCTTTCCTTTTTCTTTATTATGTAATTTTATTTTTAAATAAAGATAATTACATGCTAGTTACAGACTGATTATCGTTACATATTGAATGTTAATTTATATAAATTAGTGATATTTATTGGTATTTTGCTAGAGATTTAAAGATAAAATGGAAGAATAAAGATAGATGAATGACTATTCATCACCAAGTCCCTTCTTATATAGATGGATATGATTGATTCATATTTAGAACATATTGGAAAGAAATTAAGAGTGAAATAAGTCACCAGTCATGATTTTGCATTCTACCGCCAATAAGAGAGAGTATCAATTACCATGCAAGAGATTGGACTCCCCCACTAATAGGAGAGAGAGAAAGAGTGCATAATCCCTCCTCTCTTTCCTTTTCTTTCCTATTTGAGTTAGAACCACAATTAAATTGTGACAATTAAGAATACAACTCCAAGGAAAATAGTTATATTCATTAGACCAAATTAAATGTAAATCTAATTTACATTTATATTATCTCATTGACTCTGAATTGTTTCAAGTCAACATCCATCTCTTTGGACTAAGATGTAATTTCATGAATCGAGAACATCCTCATGCATATGATCTCTTAATGGATTCACTAAAATCTATTTGATTTCATCACTTCCTATGAATGGATGTGTAATGATATACAATCTTTTAAGATCACCTCACCCTCGAGTTGTCCTAATAAACAAGCATCTTACATATTGGAAGATCTTGATTAAAACCTGAAGTTAAAATCCTTATTCGAATATCTTCTTTGAGATTTATCAATAAGTTTTTCAATTGATCATTTTATGATAATATTGATCATATGGTTTCTAAAAGCATATGTCATACTCTCAAATTATTGTCTTGTTCCCTAATAAAAAATACCATCATCGGTTGACCCCAATATCTCACGAATGTGCTCATGTCTTCTGGTTTAGTGAAATTGTATGATTCCTTTAAGAGATCATATACCTCATACATCCTTATACGCACATCATCTTGTCGATATACAGAACTTTATTAGGATATCATCCTATTGGTATGGTAAGTTTGCATATTCATACACTACAAACTGGACAGCCTTTGGGGACGGTTATTGGGAACGGTCAATCAGCAACCGTCCCCTATACTATTTTAGGGGACGGTTGTTTGCTGCCCGTCCCCTCTGTAAAGGTTTAGCGACGGTCGGTTATGACCGCCCCCTTTTACATGACAATTAGGGACGGTTACATGACCATCCCTGGAACCAGCTTTTAGGGGACGGTCATAACCGTCCCCGTTACTTCACTGTGGCCGTCGTATATAATGGACAGTAAAGGGGACAGTTACAACCGTCCCATATGGTTACTTTTATGGGACGGTTGCATAACCGTCCCTACTACCTCTGCAAATGGCGCGCTGGGGAAAATATCTGTAACCATAGGGGACGGTCAACTCGCAACCGTCCCCAATTATTATTATAAGGGACGGTTGTAACCGTTGCTTTCAATAATAATCGGGGACGGTTTAGTAACCGTCCCTACAAACAACCAGAGGGGATGGTCCACTTATAACCGTCGCCTATTATTAGTAAAAGGGACGGTCAAACGACTGTCCCCGATGGTAATATACCCATCCCCGTCGAACCCATCTTCCTCATTCCTCCATTCGAGCCCCATCGCACTCCGGCAGACTCCACCGCCCTCCGGCTTCCTCCTCCACCCTCCGGCGTCCATCCTCGCGCCCCTTGCCCTCCGGCCTCCGCCTCCACCCTCCGGCGTCCCCCATCTCGCCCGTTGCCCTCCGGCGTCCGTCCTCCGGCCTCCAGCTCCTCCTCCGTCGTCCGGCCTCCTCCTCGGCACTCCAGCCTCCGCCCACCGGCACCGGCCTCCACGTCCTCATTTGGATGTAAGCTTTTTTTAAACTTTCTGGTAATTTATTAATACATTATGCTTGCTTTAATTTCATAATCTTATTTTGTATGTATAGATTTGTTAAAGCATTGTTTATTGTAAAAGAATTGTTTATTGTTTATAGTTAACACGAATGTAAAAGCATTGTTTATTTTTATAATCTTATTATGCTTGCTTATGATGTGAATATGAAGATATTTTAAAGTGCATAGATGTAAATGTAAGTGTAATATATGAAAGTGCATGCATATGATGTGAATGTAAAGTTGTTGTGAATGATGGTGTATAGATGTGAATGTGATGATAGTATGTGAAGGTGTACATATTTGAGTTTGGGGGTAGTATGTATAGATGCGGTGGTATGATGGATAAATCATGTTCATTGTTATACAAACACCAAAAGGTGTAGATGCATGATGTGAATGAGAAATTGTATGCTCTGAATGTGTAAAGGTATGATGTCAATGTGAAGTTTTATGACGTGAACGTGTAGAGGTATGATGCAAATGTGAGATATTTGTGTATAGCCGATTCATTTTTCTTCGAGCCTACGTGCCGCAGCCTGCCCTGCCAAGCGCTGCTCCTGAACCCGATTTGTCGGGAGGAGGAGGGGTAGACTGAGACCGGACTCTCTGGATCGAAGGCCAAGTGTGCCACATAATATTTAGTAGAATATTTGTTCATTAAGTAGAATATTAGTGTATAGCTGATTCATTTTCCTTCGAGCCTACGTGCCGCAGCCTGCCCTACCAAGCGCTGCTCCTGAGCCCGATTTGTCGGGAGGAGGAGGGGTAGACCGAGACCAGACTCTCTGGATCGAAGGCCAAGTGTGCCACATAATATTTAGTAGAATATTTGTTCATTAAGTAGAATATTAGTGTATAGCTGATTCATTTTCCTTCGATCCTACGTGCCGCAGCCTGCCCTGCCAAGCGCTGCTCCTGAACCCGATTTGTCGGGAGGAGGAGGGGTAGACCGAGACCGGACTCTCTGGATCGAAGGCCAAGTGTGCCACATAATATTTAGTTAGGTTGTAAAACATGTTAGCTACCCTAGTTAATAATGATGTCATGTTGTTGTTATGAACATTACCAAACATTTTTGAAATTAACTTTGGATCTTACCTTTAGGCAATGGACAAAAGTTGGATGAACAAAAAGATTCGATGACTATCGGACGTATAATAAAGGAGTTATCGGATTCATAGACTGGGCTTTTCGATATGAATCGCACTATCATATTGTAGGAGGTGAAGGAGATAAGATACATTGTCCTTGCATAAGATGCAAAAATACTTTGACCCAAAATCGAGCCATAGTTTACGAGCATTTGATATTAAATGTATTTTGGCTACATTATACGAATTGGACATATCATGGTGAAGGAGTTAATTTAGAAGAAGATAGTAATGTCCACGGTGATACTGAAAGAGATGTCTCAGAAATACAAGACCGTGATGCTATATTTGAGATGGTAGATAACATTCGAGGACATGACACCGGTGAAATGATGGATTCGCTTCCGGATACGTTGCATGAAAAAATACAAGATGCAGAGAAGCCATTATGCTCAGGAGTCAAAATGTCTCGATTACGTTTTCTTCTGGAGATGTTTAAGATAAAAGTGAAGAATCGGTGTACAGCGGTTACGATGACAGATGTCTTACTTTTGATTAGGACATTATTAAATAATCCAGAAAACTTTCCAAAGGACTGGAAGGACGCTAAGTCTAAATTTCGTGCACTTGGACTGAACTACGAGAAAATTGACGCATGTCCGAACGACTGCATTTTATATTGGAAGGATTACTCAAATTTAGATAAATGTCCTGACTGCAAAAGTAGCAGATATAAGAATAATGACAATGATTCGAAGAGGAAAAAACCGGAGAAGATTTTACGGTTCTTTCCTTTGATTCCCCGATTACAGCGATTGTATTCATACGAAAGAATAACTAAAATGATGATATGGCATAGTAATATCAAAAAGAAAGATGTAACTGGTATTATGCGACATCCATCAGATACAGAGGAGTGCAGCAAGTTTGATGAAATGTATCCATCGTTTTCTGAAGAAGTAAGAAACGTACGATTGGGTCTTGCTTCTGACGGCTTTAATCCATTCGGAAATATGAGTACGAGTTACTCTATTTGGCTTGTGATACTTGTTACATATAATCTGCCACCATGGATGTCAATGGCATCTTCCTTTATGATGATGTCGTTATTGATACCTGTTCCTAAGGGGCCAGGTAATGCGATAGATACATATATGCAACCTTTGATTGACGAACTAAAGATTCTGTGGAATTCTGGAGTGAGTACGTATGATGCGGTAAAGAAAGAATTCTTTACAATGCGTGCATCTTTATTGTGGACAATTAATGATTTTCCAGCATATGCCAATTTATCAGGATGGAGTACGAAAGGTAAACTCGCATGTCCGATTTGTATGGATAAAACACATTCGACATGGCTAAATGCGAGTATGAAACATTTTTATTTGGGACATCGTCGTTTCTTACCGGTTAGTCATAAATGGTTAAGAAGTGAAAATAATTACAAGTTCGATGGACAGTCGTTCGGACGTCGTTTAAGTTTGAATCGCCGATCAGGAAGCACAATGTGGATTGAACAAAAAAATTTAGGCAACTTCTCTCTAGGCCGATTAACTAAGAGGAAGAATACAGGTGGATGGCAAAAACAAAGTATATTCTTTCAGGAGCTACCCTACTGGCATACTTTACAGGTCCGTCATAGCTTGGACGTGATGTATATAGAGAAGAATGTTATGGAAAATATTCTTTCAATTTTGAATATCTCTAGTACTGCCAAAGACAGTTTGCGAGCCAGACGTGATTTAATACAATTGGGTATCCGACCCGAATTACATCCGATTGAGTCTGACAATTCTAAAGTAATAATTCACGAAGCAGTGTATACTTTAGCCAGTGCTGACAAAGATAAGATACTAAATTTTATTAAATCAATTAGAGTATCTGATGGATTCTCCTCTCAAATTAGCAGATGCATAAATATGACGGAAAGAAAGATATCGTCATTAAAAAGTCATGATTGTCAT
Organism: Ottelia alismoides; assembly: GCA_037367405.1. NCBI lineage: Eukaryota > Viridiplantae > Streptophyta > Magnoliopsida > Alismatales > Hydrocharitaceae > Ottelia > Ottelia alismoides. The sequence goes on from JAZKJV010003379.1 coordinate 363,008, forward strand.
GCACTTATGCAAGTTCATTTTCCGTTGTCAATCAGAGGAGTTGTACTCCAGATATTTTGCAGCCACTAATTGAACTCAGTCAGTTTTTTAAAGCTTTGTGTTCGAAGACTTTAGACCCGGAAGTATTGTTCAGACTAGAGACAGATATAGTTATAACTTTATATAAGTTGGAGCAGCTCTTTCCACCTACATTTTTTGATATAATGGTTCATCTAATTATTCATCTTGCTAGTGAAGTCCGGATATGTGGTCCTGTGCAGTATCGATGGATGTATCCAATTGAAAGATATCTACGGAAATTAAAGAATATGGTATTTAACAAAGCTGCACCTGAAGGTTGTATTGCCGAGGGATATTTATGTGAAGAATGTATCACATTTTGTGACATGTATAAGGGTAATGGAAAGAGTATTAGATTCGACAGGTTCGAACGAAATAATGATGGTGAGTTGTGGACAGAAGATCCAAATAAATTATGGATATTTCAACAGAATGGCCGAGCTATCCTAAAGAGTACCCGTCGTAGTATTTCAGACATTGAAAGAGATCTTATTCATTATTATATTTTGATGCAAGTAGACGAGGTTGATTCTTTCTTCGAAGAGTTTCAGTCAACAACCACTAGCAAATCAGACTTTCTGAAATGGTTCGGGGATAAAATTAAATTATTAAAAGTTAACAAAGATGAACGGTGGAGCGCAAATCTCAATATAATTCACAGGAGTCCATACTCATTGATAATATCACATTCTGGCTATATCGTTAACGGGTTTAGATTTCGAAAGAAGTCAATTGATGAAAATAAAGCATCACAACTTTCAGGAGTAATAGTGAAGGCTAATATCAATGTTGAAATTGACGGATACTATGACGAGATTATTGATATATTAGAAATCAGTTTTACACATGATGCAAGGTGTGTTCTATTTCATTGCATCTGGTTCGATGTTGGTCAAGTTGGAGTAGGTTACAAGAAGGATAGAAATGAGGTTCTTTCTTTAAAGCAAACAGGTAGGTTACAAACAAATGAACCGTATACGCTTGCCAGTCAGGTCGAACAGGTCTTTTATGTTCCAGATAACTCAGTTAGTGGATGGATAATACCAATTAGAACAACACCGAGAGATTTCTTCGACGTAAATGAAGAGGCAGATGTACTAGACAATGATGTAGCATATCAAAATAACTCCAATGATTTTTCCATGAGGTATTAGACAACGACATTGGAACTTGAAACTAGCAATTTCAGGTAATGTTTTTTTATTTTCAATTTCTATTAATTGAAATTGTTGTCATCTATCGAAATGTATATATTTGTAATAACTCTTTAAATTGCAGACATGGCTCATAGACCTAGACGTATTCGGGAGGTCCCTGAACCTCCCCAGCAGCCACAGGGCGGTTCTACTGATGCAGGTAGTGGAGCTACACAGAGACGGCGTGGACCGTCTCAGTGTAGATTCTTAGACCGTCTTGCACCAGGGCAGACGTTACCTGTACGCATTGTTGGCGGAGATGCGGTAGGAGAGAACTCCACGGAGTTCTAGAGCTACCTTGGCTAGGTTGCCCGTGCGCGCGTCCCCATCACCACCCACGACTTCCGACAGCTTTCTTATGCTGTTAAGGCTGCCATACTTGCTGATTGATGAACCTCAGTTTCATCATCTTTATTTCCCATAATTAACCCCCTTGCTTAAAAGTTTTGTCAATAAATCCCTGTTAATGTCTAATAATTAACAGAGTCCTTAATAAATTAAAAACCACAAAAAAATGACAAAACAAAATTCGTGGTATTTTTAGACTTAAAAATACCCTCAAAAATATTTTGGGTCCTTGTTTGATCTCTTTTCCAGTTTTGGTCAACATGAAACTTGTAGATCTCGTCAAGATCTACAACTTTCACGTTTTGAGTTTTCTCAAATTCGGCCATCTTGGCCCTCAAAAATAAAAAAATCTCTGGAATAAATCTGATTGGGCCACGTGGCCCGTTCTGGGTGCGCCACGTGGCCCTGGCGTCTTTGTCCTATCCGCCTCTCCAACTGGCCGTTGGATTGGCCTCTTGATCCAACGGTTAGATGCCTTCCACGCGCTCCCTTTCTTCTCATCCGTTTGATCAGATCCAGCCTCCCATCACTGCCATCCGTTAGCGCCGCGCCCCTAGCATGACACGTGGCGCTTCCATCCGCCACTGATCGCTCCGCCTCCTGACTTAATCACGACCGCTTATTTCCTCTGCCGTTCGATCGCTCCCTACTTCTCATCACATCCTTTGAATTGCGCTTTATTCCCCTCTCGACACGTGGCGCGATCACCGCCCGTCATTCACATCGCCTCAGATCTGATCTACACCGTCCTTCCGCGCCTAGATGCTCGCCGTTGGATCTCCAGATCCAACGGCCAGCAGCCATCGTCAACCTCCAGCCTCTTCCTCTCTCCCACAATTTCCACTCGCACAGACCTCGCCCCCTTCCTATTATTCCACCCACTCCGACCATCATCTCGACTCTCCAACCATCCCACGGTCTTCGCCACTCAACCAGCTCCCTCGCACACTACTCCACTAACCACGATTCCCTTCCAGTCGACCCACAGCTGCCCTCAAACCCACGTCGTCAACCATCACCTCCGCCACTTCTCTCTTCAAATACACCGGTCCCACGCTCCTTCGCCGGTGTCCGCCTTTACACGGGGGCTCGCCCAGCCCTCCGCCACCTCCCAGTGACAGGGGGAGATGGCCGGATCGAGCGAAGACGACGACGCCCCCTGGTGAGACCCTCCGCCTTCGACGGTGGAGCTGCGGCGCCATATCGCCACCCGAGCTCGCTGGGACGGCCGCCCAGCACGTGCGAAGACCCCGAGCTCCTCTCCGAGCTCAAGCCCAGGCCACATCCTCCGCCCGATCACCGGTAAGCTCTCTCTTCCTTCCTTGGATTTTCCTTCGATTTCGTCTATTTAATCAGGCCTCTCCGGCCATTCCCTCACTCCATTGACCGCATTTTTAGCTACGCCATACCTCCCCCTTTTTCGCACGACCCTCCGCTCACTTCCTCCTTCTTCCAGACCCCATCGCACCTCCGACCCACCTCCTCCGCTCTAGCGGCGGCGGAGCACCGAGCTCCTCGCTTCCTACACCCCTATGATCTCTCATCCCACTCACATACACAACCCACTCGTGCTTCGGCTATGTGTCATTAACCTGCAGGTTAACTTTCTTCAATGAACGGAGCCTTCGCCGGAGCAGACTTCATCGACTCCGCAGCTCCCATCCGAGCTCCGACGAGCGGCACCAGAGGATCCTGCGACTTCCCCGAGCTACCCGCTTCATCGACAACTGGTCCTTACGCTCGGGGGGAGTTCACCGTAGGCGGGAGCGGGCGGCGGAGGAGGAGCTCCTTCGCCGGAGCTCCAAACTCGCCGCCAGCTATGGACGGAGGAGAAGGAGCAGCCACCGTTGGATGGTCCACCCCCGGTGACCATCCAACGGTCCAGATGGAACCGCGTCATCGCCTTCAGCAGCCCTTGGATCATCACGATCCAAGGACCGACATTCAGCCACGTGTCCTCACCAGAGCATCACCGACCCTCAACACCGAGCCTCAGGCTTGGACGCTCCCGAGCCTCCACCGAGCCTGCACCGAGCTTCGAATCGTCCGAGCCTGGCCGAAGCTGCTCCGAACCTCTGCCGAGCCTACCCTTCGTCCGAGCCTAGATAGCACGTGCATCGCACGTGCTATTCTGGGCAAATTGCAGAGATGCCCATATCTTCTCCAGAATTGCAGAATGGTCCTCTTTCACGTGCAGATCATGTGCACAGTGGGTAAATTACATTAAAACCCTCGCGGGTTTTCCAAATTGCAAAAATACCCCTGTGCGCGTGGTCAAATTACATGGAAGGTCCCGCTCCTTTGTTTATTTACTTTTTAGTCCCTCCCAGGGGCCTATATGCAATTTTATTTTCATGTTTTCTTTCATTTATGCCCTTATCTTTGAACTTGCATATCTTGAGCTACATAGCTCCAATCGAGTTGATTTCAGTTTCGTTTTGAAGCTCTTCTCGTCCTCTTTATTATGGCATGCTTTAAGTCCAGATTTGACACTATGAACCGTGATGTTTATCATGCCCACTTGCTTCATAGTTGTAGAGGCTTCTTAATGTTAACTCAGCTTAACTCGCATTTTTTTCTATGGCTCAAGTGTCTATGCTTTTTGGGGCATATCATTCGCTTTGCATGATCACTTATTTGCATTATAAAAATTGATAAAAAAATGCATGTTTTATGTTTTAATGCATTATCTTGTCACTTGTTGTATCTTTGCATGTATTGACCTATAGGCCTTTAATTCAACACTTGATTAAACAAACTTAAATCCGATCAATACGAGAGAGGCTCGTGTCCCTGAGTTCGACCTTGGTTTCTTGCCAAGTAAAATAAATAACGATCACCTCATTTCGATTTATCATCGCATATCTTTAAATGAGGTGATCGCTTTGACGACCAGAATCGGCCCGACTGCACCGACATCTCCAAGTGCTAATTTAGCATTATTAAAGGGCCGATTTTGCGGTTCGTCAAATGGCGCCGTTGCCAGGGACACGGCTCATTTCTTTTATTTTTTGGATTTTTGTGTGTTTAATTTAGTGTTCCTTTTTATAGGTCAATTAACCACAAATTTTGCATATAAAATTTTTCTTTCCTTTTTATCTAATCATTGCTTTTGTGGCAGGGCCCTTGATGGATCAAGGAGGCGAGGAGCAGGACGTTCCCCGCTGCGAGGAGCCGCAGGAGCATGCTTGGAGAAAAGGAGGAAGAAAAGAAAAAAAAATGTGTCGTATTTTTTGTTGCTTTTTATTTTTAATAATTCGTCTTTTACAACGGTCTTCGATCGAAGACTCGCGTTTGTAATCGAACGATCGTGGTTGTGTGGGGATCGCCCCCACTTGAGTGTCGACTTAGGATAGGCACGCGGCTCTCCGAGCTCACTTTATTTTTACGTGCTTGATCGTAGGTAGGACACACTTTAAATATAGACGCACTTAATCTCGCATCACTTAGCTAAAATTAATGAAGATCAATCACTGCTAATAGATGCATGATTAGGTGCGGCTTTTTCGACTTGCAATACATGTTGGATTTGATTTTCAAAACGGCCCCAGTTTTTTCGTGGATTTATCGTCAAAATCACTGCATGATTTCTCGCTTAGCCTCGATCGCGTTTTTCTTCATCGAATGCATGTTTTTCACGGCTTTCATTTCCTAGATTGATCACCTAGACTTAATGGAAAATGGAATGAACGGTAGACGATGATTTTCTGATTGATGTGCTAACCTTAAATTCAGTGATGATTTAAAATAAAATTGGGACTGTTAATTGCAAGTCAACCTAAAATGGAGTAAAATTCGGTTTTGGGAGAGCAACACCCACGCATACGCTTTGATTCACATTTTCTTCGCGTAAGTATCTAATGTTTTATCACCAATAAAACAGACAAGATAATTAACCAACCTTGGTTGGTTTCATGTGTGAGTTGGTGAAACTAAGGGTTTGCTTGCTTGAATTGAGCCTTTGTTGCAGTACACAACCCTAAAACCTTAGTCACTCCATTTCATCTCCAAAGATTCAACCGCTCACTTGTAAATCCATCCCTCTTCTTCGTTCACCTTGGGTCCCTTCCAACATCAATTCCCATCTTTATACTTAGGCTAATCTCAGCCTAAGTATAGGGGGGACCCGAGTCCCCGTGATTTTCTCTACTCCTCTTTTCTTGCCTTTATACTTAGGTTATTTCTAACCTAAGTATAGGGGGGAGCCTCTCTTAGCTCCCGTATATTCTTCTATATTTAAATGGACCTATGTACTTGTAACATCTAGTGCTATGAGGACATTGCAAAGTTTAAGTATAGGGGGTATACCGTATATACCGTATATTTACTTTAGCTATAATCTGAAAAATTTGAAAATTTTAAAACTTTTTGGCTAAGGTAAAATTCATTGGACTAAGAGAACTCAAAGGATTTCGCGGTTTTTCGATATTATGTTACGCTATTTTTATAAAAATATTTTCGAAAATGATTTTTGAAAATGTTTTGAAAACTTTTTATTTTGTGTGACATGGTTTTGAAAAAAATTGCCTTCTCTTTTCAAGAAAAGTTGAGTCTAACTTGTGTTTTAACTTTATTAAAAATCCATAAAAATCAGAAAAATTCCTAAAAAACCTTTAAGAGTCATTGGTGACTACTAAACCCAATTAAGTCAGCCGTGTTCAGTGAGGGTTCGCCCTTAGCAGATTGGATGGTTTAGAGGACATCGCGCAAGGCCCCGTCCTCAAGCAACGGGCTTCGGCCTGTACTTACATCCATACTGGCTGAACCGCGGATGCTCAATTGAGCTTAGGAAGTTCTAATATCTCTTGAAGTTAAAAAAAGTGTCTTGTTTTTGAATGAAGAAGTTGGATTAGTCCTCTACACTCTCACTTTCACCCAGGATCTGAATTAGTCAAGGAGACTTAGCTTTTTGAGGTTTTTGAGATTTTAGGTTAACCAGCCTTAGCCATCAGGGTCTTAGACTTAATCATCCACATTCCCCTAAGTTTCTAGATCTGCATGCTATATTCCATGCTTAGTCTCAGACAGAAAGAATATGATCAGCACATCACATGCACGACTGCGGTTTTTGACGAGATGAGTCGATTTTTCACCTGAGGGATTGGGATGAGGAAGTCGAGTTTGGATTTGATCTAATGATGCTCGAGGATGGGATAAAATCTTTGGAGGCTTCATGAAACCTGAGTGTCAGCAATATTAGCCAGTATGAGAACTTGATTCTTATACTAATCTCTTGACATTAACCTAAGTGCCTGGGTGTGAAAAATAAATAAAAATATTGATCAGTGTGCGCCAACTTTTGGTAAAAGCAGTGGAGCTAGCCACAAATTATACAAGTCAATGAAATTCAAAGAAAAGCTCACATTCCACCAAAGTCAAATATCAAAGAGCTTCCACCAAAGGCAAGCGCTCCCAAACTTTTCAAAGTTTCCACTTGGACCAACGCTATTAGGACTAGGAGTCGGGCTTGCACCAAAAAAGGGCTCTGCATCGTAAATGCTACACGTCTGGGTGTAGAAGGTACGATAGGTACTCAAAAGAGACACACCCCGGTGTACTCCCAGGAAAACAAGTGCTGACGGCTCCAACTTCTCTTGACGGACGCACTGATCAACACCAAAAAAATATGTTGCGTAAAAGGCACTAGAGAAAATCCTTGTTCCAATGAGAGGGAGAGAAGAATTGACACAATCCCATGCCCTCTATTTTCTGGCCTGTCATCCACATCTTCTAAGTCTGACAAACTAAAGAGACGGTGGACTGAATGCAAGATTGGATTTATTCCCTAGTGCTGAGGATTAGGTCCTTAGGAGATTTTCTCGGACCAAGATATTGGGTGACGAATTGACTCTACTCTCAGAATTGCAGTCAACACTAAACTTCATATCCTTTAGTTTATATGTACATCAGAGAGAGTCTAGAAAAATAGAGGAATTGGAAGCCTCTTGATTAAGGCTGGGTTGAACTCTAAAATTTTGGATCTCTGAAGCCGAGTCGACTTGATCAGATTGGATCCTGTATTCACATGCACAAGGGGGTTAATCCAACTTAGTCATTCTTTTTGATGCTCGAGGACGAGCATAGTTTAAGTATAGGGGGGTGATGAACCTCAGTTTCATCATCTTTATTTCCCATAATTAACCCCCTTGCTTAAAAGTTTTGTCAATAAATCCCTGTTAATGTCTAATAATTAACAGAGTCCTTAATAAATTAAAAACCACAAAAAAATGACAAAACAAAATTCGTGGTATTTTTAGACTTAAAAATACCCTCAAAAATATTTCGGGTCCTTGTTTGATCTCTTTTCCAGTTTTGGTCAACATGAAACTTGTAGATCTCGTCAAGATCTACAACTTTCATGTTTTGAGTTTTCTCAAATTCGGCCATCTTGGCCCTCAAAAATAAAAAAATCTCTGGAATAAATCTGATTGGGCCACGTGGCCCGTTCTGGGTGCGCCACGTGGCCCTGGCGTCTTTGTCCTATCCGCCTCTCCAACTGGCCGTTGGATTGGCCTCTTGATCCAACGGTTAGATGCCTTCCACGCGCTCCCTTTCTTCTCATCCGTTTGATCAGATCCAGCCTCCCATCACTGCCATCCGTTAGCACCACGCCCCTAGCATGACACGTGGCGCTTCCATCCGCCACTGATCGCTCCGCCTCCTGACTTAATCACGACCGCTTATTTCCTCTGCCGTTCGATCGCTCCCTACTTCTCATCACATCCGTTGAATTGCGCTTTATTCCCCTCTCGACACGTGGCGCGATCACCACCCATCATTCGCATCGCCTCGGATCTGATCTACACCGTCCTTCCGCGCCTAGATGCTCGCCGTTGGATCTCCAGATCCAACGGCCAGCAGCCATCGTCAACCTCCGGCCTCTTCCTCTCTCCCACGATTTCCACTCGCACAGACCTCGCCCCCTTCCTATTATTCCACCCACTCCGACCATCATCTCGACTCTCCAACCATCCCACGGTCTTCGCCACTCAACCAGCTCCCTCGCGCACTACTCCACTAACCAAGATTCCCTTCCAGTCGACCCACAGCTGCCCTCAAACCCACGTCGTCAACCATCACCTCCGCCACTTCTCTCTTCAAATACACCGGTCCCACGCTCCTTCGCCGGTGTCCGCCTTTACATGGGGGCTCGCCCAGCCCTCCGCCACCTCCCAGTGACAGGGGGAGATGGCCGGATCGAGCGAAGACGACGACGCCCCTTGGTGAGACCCTCCACCTTCGACGGTGGAGCTGCGACGCCATATCGCCGCCCGAGCTCGCTGGGACGGCCGCCCAGCACGTGCGAAGACCCCGAGCTCCTCTCCGAGCTCAAGCTCAGGCCACATCCTCCGCCCGATCACCGGTAAGCTCTCTCTTCCTTCCTTGTATTTTCCTTCGATTTCGTCTATTTAATCAGGCCTCTCCGGCCATTCCCTCACTCCATTGACCGCATTTTTAGCTACGCCATACCTCCCCCTTTTTCGCACGACCCTCCGCTCACTTCCTCCTTCTTCCAGACCCCATCGCACCTCCGACCCACCTCCTCCGCTCTAGCGGCGGAGGAGCACCGAGCTCCTCGCTTCCTACGCCCCTATGAGCTCTCATCCCACTCACATACACAGCCCACTCGTGCTTCGGCTATGTGTCATTAACCTGCAGGTTAACTTTCTTCAATGAACGGAGCCTTCGCCGGAGCAGACTTCATCGACTCCGCAGCTCCCATCCGAGCTCCGACGAGCGGCACCAGAGGATCCTGCGACTTCCCCGAGCTACCCGCTTCATCGACAACTGGTCCTTACGCTCGGGGGGAGTTCACCGTAGGCGGGAGCGGGCGGCGGAGGAGGAGCTCCTTCGCCGGAGCTCCAAACTCGCCGCCAGCTATGGACGGAGGAGAAGGAGCAGCCACCGTTGGATGGTCCACCCCCGGTGACCATCCAACGGTCCAGATGGAACCGCGTCATCGCCTTCAGCAGCCCTTGGATCATCACGATCCAAGGACCGACATTCAGCCACGTGTCCTCACCAGAGCATCACCGATCCTCAACACCGAGCCTCAGGCTTGGACGCTCCCGAGCCTCCACCGAGCCTGCACCGAGCTTCGAATCGTCCGAGCCTGGCCGAAGCTGCTCCGAACCTCTGCCGAGCCTGCCCTTCGTCCGAGCCTAGATAGCACGTGCATCGCACGTGCTATTCTGGGTAAATTGCAGAGATGCCCATATCTTCTCCAGAATTGCAGAATGGTCCTCTTTCACGTGCAGATCATGTGCACAGTGGGTAAATTACATTAAAACCCTCGTGGGTTTTCCAAATTGCAAAAATACCCCTGTGCGCGTGGTCAAATTACGGGGAAGGTCCCGCTCCTTTGTTTATTTACTTTTTAGTCCCTCCTAGGGGCCTATATGCAATTTTATTTTCATGTTTTCTTTCATTTATGCCCTTATCTTTGAACTTGCATATCTTGAGCTACATAGCTCCAATCGAGTTGATTTCAGTTTCGTTTTGAAGCTCTTCTCGTCCTCTTTATTATGGCATGCTTTAAGTCCAGATTTGACACTATGAACCGTGATGTTTATCATGCCCACTTGCTTCATAGTTGTAGAGGCTTCTTAATGTTAACTCAGCTTAACTCGCATTTTTTTTTCTATGGCTCAAGTGTCTATGCTTTTTGGGGCATATCATTCGCTTTGCATGATCACTTATTTGCATTATAAAAATTGATAAAAAATGCATGTTTTATGTTTTAATGCATTATCTTGTCACTTGTTATATCTTTGCATGTATTGACCTATAGGCCTTTAATTCAACACTTGATTAAACAAACTTAAATCCGATCAATACGAGAGAGGCTTGTGTCCCTGAGTTCGACCTTGGTTTCTTGCCAAGTAAAATAAATAACGATCACCTCATTTCTATTTATCATCGCATATCTTTAAATGAGGTGATCGCTTTGACGACCAGAATCGGCCCGACTGCACCGACATCTCCAAGTGCTAATTTAGCATTATTAAAGGGCCGATTTTGCGGTTCGTCACTGATCTGGAGGTATTCTAAAATCTTAAAATAGTTTTTGCATTTTATGAGCTAATCGTTATTATATTTGTTGTATCAGGCTGTATTTACATGGGAACGCAGTATCCATGTCGATTCTCAGATTTTATCTCATGCTGCTGAGTTGTTGCGTCGATACAAGGGACGCATAAAGGCTAAAGTAAGATTTTTTAGTAATATTTAATATCAAAAGATTTAGATATTGACTATATTTATTTCTCCATTTGTAGTACTTCAACCCCCAGATTCCATATGAGCAACTTGTGCAGAATATCCCACCTGGTGTTACAATAGAGCAATGGATGGAGCTGATTAATTTTTGGTCCAATGAGGATTTTGCGGTATGTATATAGTTTTCTTAGTTATTTCTTTTATTTTTATACTGACTTTGTGAAATTTCAGTCGATTTCTTCCAAGAATACGGCGAATCGTTCGAAAGGGTTTAGGTCGACGCTTAAGATGGGAAGGAAGAACACCAACCAACTGAAGGACGACTTTGTAAGTATTTAAAAAATATTTACAACGATTAATTTTGAGTCTTAAAACAATTTTAAGAAGTTGTTTTACTTTTTATAGTTGAGGGAAAATGAAAGAGAAATGACCCGCATAGAGGTTTTTGCTGGGTCAAAGAGCAGAGACTTAGGAGGAGAGGTGCAGTGGGTTGATGACGCCTCCGCACCAATACATGTAAGTATAAATACATTTTTTACTTAAAGGATTACTTATGGTAATATAATGACATTATTTTATATTTCTTATATGTAGGAAGAAATGATTAGGCTCTCTACCACCTCCTCGTTGGATAGCATGGGGACGAGCAATCCCCCGTTGACGGCCGATGATGCCTTCCGTCAAGCCACTGGTCCAGAACATAGTGGACGCATCCGTTGCGGAGGACGGTGCGAAACGATCCGTACATGGTACGGAATGGGTGGTGCAGGTGGGTTGCAGTCTTCCTCGCAGGGAAGTCAGAGAGAAAGAGAGATGGAGAGGGAGTTGCGCGAAGTAAAGGCAACGATGAATGCACAAGCTGCAGAGATGGCCCAGATGCGTATGGACATGGCGAATGTCATGTCCTTAGTAAGCCGTCTTCAAAGTCAAGCCACGCCTCCTGTACAACCTGCACATCTCGGCGACGATGAGGAGAGTGAGGAGGAAACCGATGAGAGTGACGGGAGTGGCGCATCTGAGTAGGTAGCATGGATGTAGTACCCTAGTTAATTTTGATATTTTAATTGTAGTGTTTTTTTATTAATGCCTAACATTATGTAGACTTCTTACCGTTGTTTGATGTTGAATTTATGATATGGTCTTAATGTTGTGTTGTTTGATGTTGAATTTATGATATGGCGAATGTTTAGTTGTTGAATGTTATGGTTAGTTCCTTTGCAGAGAAGAATGATGTCATGTTGATATTCATTGTCATGTTGATGATATTCATAATATTGTCATGTTGATGATATTCAGGATGTTGCAGAGTTTATGATATTCATATTGTTGTCATGTTTAATATTGAATGATGTAGGGAAGAAACCAGAATATATAAAATTTTTTTCCTGTCATGGTTTATTGGGGACGGTTGTAACCGTCCCCTATAGAGCTACAGAAATGTCCCCCCAGCCAGAACAGTTCACGGAGACTTTTGGGGACGGTTATAACCGTCTCCATTCGGGAAGCGCAAATGGGACGGTTTTAACCGTCCCGTATACCCTTCTGTTGGCGTCGCTATAGATGCTATCTACTAGAGGGGACGGTTACAACCGTCCCTAATAGTCTTCTGTTGGCGTCGCTATAGAATCTTCCAGGCTTCTGTTGGCGTCGCAAAAGACCTGCAGAGTAGAAGGGACGGTTACAACCGTCCCTACATGCAAACGTATGCGACGGTTGTAACCGTCCCTTCTACTCTGCAGGTCTTTTGCGACGCCAACAGAAGCCTGGAAGATTCTATAGCGACGCCAACAGAATACTATTAGGGACGGTTGTAACCGTCCCCTCTAGTCCGCAGATGCGACGGTGAAAACCATCCCTTATACACTTATGTTGGCGTCGCTATAGACACTATGGTAAAGGGGACGGTCAATGTTGTAAAAGTCGTTCGACTGGCCCGATTAGTAGGTCCGACTAATCTAGTCACTGGGGTGACCGACCGAGTACCGACTAATTCTGACTAGGCACACTAGTCGACCAATTTTTGCTTGGAGATACCATATTTTTTCATTTTTTTATAAGCAAACTTATTATAATATGCTTAATGTTTTATTTAAATTCAATTACTTCCTTTATTTTATTATGATAGTATAAAAATGTAAAGAATATATGTAAATATATGTATAAAAATGAGTTATATATTTAAAATAATCATAAAATTTAAAGTCCGACTAAATCCGATTAGTCGCCCGACTACCGATTAATCCTTAGTCAGTGACCCGACCGACCGAGTACCGACTACCGACTTTTGCAACCTTGGAGACGGTTACAACCGTCCCATCTGCGCAACGTATGCGACGGGGATAACCGTCCCCAAACGTTTTCTGGGGCCGTCTCAAAATGTTGATGACCATTAAGGATGATTTCTAACCGTCGCTAATACAATAGGTTGTAGGGACGGTTGCAACCGTCCCTAATAGCATTCGTGTAAGGGACCGTTACAACCGTCCCCAATGGTGAATTAAATGAGACGGTTGTCAGAAGCGTCCCATTTAGTCAAATGAGACGGTGGCTGAAGGGACGGTTTAGGAACCGTCCCCGTTGATCAAAGGGGACAGTTCTACAGACAAAGAGGACGGTCTGCGACCGTCCCCTTAGACCCACCCGCCTGTAGTGATACATACATGCATGCATGCATACATACATACACATATAATGCCTTTGGTCAGAGGATGCATGCATGTTTCATGACATCTTACAATATGGGTCTTAAGTTATCTCAATCTCATCAAGTCATCAAATTGATCTTGACTTATACAACATCTCAAATCTCTATTCAAATGCAATGAACCTGCATCAAAAGGTCGGTTGGATATCAGTCTTTCGAGGAATATTACATCTCTTTCTTAAAGTGGAGATCCTTCTTGATAATCATTTGAGGATATAGATTATGATCTCAATCAAACTCTTAAGATCTACAACCTTGCGTCAACCTCTATAATCTAACTTTTAGATCAATAGATATTTGAAACAAAATGGCCATGATACATGATCAATTTATATTAAGGGACCTCATAAGTGCAAATTAAGTATGTTTCATTTTAGAATATAATAAAGCATTATTTCTTGGTTATGATAATAGTCAATCTAAAAAGGCTCGTCTCGGGCTCACAAGTCCAACAACATTATATATCAGCATCACATAAACTCATACAAAAACCCCAAAAATATTAATTATTAAAATGGATATATCAAATTAAACAAGGAATTGGTGGTAAGATTGTGTCGAAAGAAGTCTTCCTACCAAAACATTATGTTTGCTATCTAAGGCTTGGATGTGATAATAAAATACACAACCATATTGTATCCATTCATATATGCAATATATCATTGAGTCTTTCAAGAAAAAATGTGGCATACCTTAAGGAAGGAAGTTTTCGACAAGATGTGGAAGGAGGTCAAGAGAGCATCTTCGGTAGAGGGGGATGACCACAGAAGAGAAAGCCACTGGAGAAGGGAGGACAGTTGGCAGATGTGTTTAAGGAAGGTGCCTGAAGTAGGAGGGACTGTGGTTGGGAAGGGCCGTGATGGAAAGGAAGAGGAGGATGGTGGTGATGGTGGAGAGATGGAGCCACAAATGATGCAATCAGACATGGATATATTAGATCTTCTGCCATTGTATCCATTTTATACATTTGTTGACATCCATATGTTGTAAAATATATATCGATAATATCTACATCTGTGTCAGCATATGCATTTTCACATACTAATATAGTTGCAGATTTATTTTTAAATATATGTAAGCACGATTTTATACATTATTTCACCGTATTTAAGATAATTGTTAGGAAATAATGACATTTATTAATATTTTCTCATTTGTAAGCAATCCAATGCAACATGCATATTTATGCTAATATACAAACTATTTAAGCTATTACATGTATCTGATCCATATTCGTTCTATACGAGATAAGAATAAAATTTTCATATCCACCATATGTATATGCATATTCTGCATCCCTATTTATATTTGTAAATTTATAAGGATAGACTTTGTACCTGTATTGGTTTCCGTGTCTACCTATTTTCATGTCGTCTAGTCACGGAGGAGGTTATGTGGCTAAAGGATAGAAGAGACGTGAGGAACTGCAACCTTAGGGGGTGTTTGGATAGTGGGTTTAGGTGTGTTAAACTGGTTGCAGGTAATCCATTTTTGGGTTTTGGTGTTTGGATAGAGGGTTAAACTGGGGGTGGGTTAGAAGTTGGTTTATTATGATATGATTGTATTGGAGTTTGAAAAAGTGAGTAGTTATTGTGATGTGATTGTATTGGAGTTTGAAAAAGTGAGTAGAAGTGGAGTAGTTTATATTTTTTAGATGAGATGATGGTATAATATATTATTTTTTGATAGGATTGATGATGTAAAATTTATTTTTTTAATTTTTTAAAAAGGGAATAAAGTGGGGCCCACGAGGAGGGAGAAAACATGGGTTTGGATAGTTAACCCACCCCGGGGTGGGTTAACCTTGTTGCAGAACGGCCCCTTAGGAATTCCGTTATTATATGCTTATAAACAAATAAAACGTACATTTAATAATGGCATGTGGCATATACTATAACCGACAGGAAACGGCGTCCTCATATTTATTGGAAGAATAAGTTGCAAATTGGTGCTCCTATTCTCGTTGTGTTCCACAAGTTGGGGTTTCGTGCATGATGCCTGCCATTTTCAATGCTCTTTCGTGCAAAGCCCCGTGAGTCTTTTACTATAATTTAGGTACGGGGATGGGTATAGGAGATACGATTGAATGAACTCGTAGATGTCCCCATTTTCAAACAATCCGCTTCCCTTTCTCGACGCCAGTAAATGTGTGCGTCATCAGATCCGCGTCAAACGACGTTACTGTTCTGGAAGGATCTCGTCACGTGAAAAGTCCTCGGATAATCCGAGAGGCGTAGTAATTAATTAATTATAAGCAACGATGGGAAGGTAAAAGCAGAGCAAGAAAGGAACCATCCAATGGCGGCATACTAACACGAACCACAACAGTACAGTTGATGAAAGCGGCGTCCCCACCGCACAGTACTCCCACAACATTTGCCCAACGAGAAATTACGCACGTGTTCCAAATCATTTCAGGCGCTCTCTCCTTCGGACAACGGCCTTCAACCCCCCCTTGACGGTTGCGGTGAGGCCCGGCACGAACCTCAGACCGCCCTCCCCTCCCTTCACCTCCAGCTTGAATTCCCTCAGCACCTCCACCGCCACCGCCTTCGCCTCCATCACCGCCAACTCCTGCCCCAGGCACACCCTCATCCCCGCTTGGAACACCGGGTACTTGTAGGGGTTCTCCGCCCGGAACTCGCCGCTCTCCTTCTCCAACCACCTCCTTGGCTTGAATTCCATGCAGTCCTCACCCCACTCTTCCGGCAGCCTCCCCATTGCGTAAGGGTAAAATGTTACCCGCTCTCCTTTACTCACCTGAAAAAAAAACCAAACAACGTTAATCCCAAAGAAAATACAATATGTGAACTATGATATGATGTTGAAGAAGACAAGAAGTGGTGATTTCTTACCCTCGCTCCGCAAGGTAGCACGTCGTTTCCGGCCGCGAACTTAGAGTCCTGTTGCACCGGCGGGTAAAGCCTCAGGCCCTCGTACACTGCTGCCTGCACGTACTTCATCTCCTTAAGCTCCTCCCATGTCACCGGGTTCGATATACCGCCCTTGGTCACGGCATCGATATCGGCAATTAGCTCCTGATCCGCCTCCTGGTGTTGCGACAGCAGGTAGAAGAGGCTGGTCAGGCTCGAAGCCACCGTGTCCCTCCCTGCGAGGAGGAAACTCACGACGATGTCGCGGAGGTAGTCCTCGTCGGTAACCGAGCCCATGAACCTCGTGAGGAGGTCGTCCGGGGAGCTGGAGAGGTCCTTCTGGCGCTGCCGGATTACCTCGCGAGCGAGCTCGTCGACAAGCTTGATCGAATTGCGGAGCATCCGCTCGGAGCCGATACGGAGCAGCCTCTTGAGCTTCCAGATGAGCGGGGAGACTGCAGTGGCGCGTGCGGCAGAGAGGGCGGAGGCGGTGTCGAAGGCGGCGGCGAATTCGGAGATGGGGAGGGAGAGCTCTAGGCAACGGGGGTCAAGACCGAAGGAGATCTTGCATATGGTATCGAAGGAGAACCGTCGGAACACGTCCTGGAGGTCGACGGTTGGGTCCGGTTGCTGCGAATGGTGGCGGAGGAGTGGGAGGAGACGGAGGCGGATTTCGTCAGATACGATGCGGAAGGCGTAGGAGCGGACGGAGACGCTGCCAAGCTCGAACGAGGCGAGCTTGCGCTGAAAGAGCCACGACGACCCATCTACGTTGAAGATGCCACGACCGAGGAGATCTCCGAGTATGTCCGAGAAGGGCTTCCCCTTGGGGTAGTTGTCAAAGCGCGTCTTGAGCATGTGCCGGACGTTGAGTGGGTTGGCAGTGATGGTGTTGGAGAGCACGTGAATGTGTACGGTGCGCGTCGGAGAGAGGAGGAGGAGGTGGGTCAACCAGTCGCAGAGGTTCCCGAACTCTGACGACCACGACGACGTGACGTAGGCGTAGCAAACGTCGCAGTTGCACCACGGTGGCCTCAGCCTTAGGAGGAGGGAGGCCACGAAGGAGAGGGAGAGGGCCAGCAGTACGGCACAGGCGGAGAGGGAGAAGTCCATCTGCTGCTTAATTTAACGAACGGTAAAGTAGCAGAAGATTTTATTGCATATCTCTGCCTCGTTCTTCCTTCTACTTCTCTTCTACTATTGGTGGAGAGATCAAGATGTCTCCTCTCCGGTACTGGTGGAGGGGTAGGGTGTCTCGTGCTCTGTCGGGCGGCTTCTGTGCGTGTGTGTGAGACGAGATGTGGTGGGAAGGGGGTGTTATATAGGCCGCGCAGCTCCTTTGCAAGGGTCTTAGTACTGGTATGCGAAAACAACGGGAGGAACAGAGTCCGAGTTTATGATTCGAATTGCTTTATTGCAGGGTACACTGAACCGTATGTTGCATCGCGATCCAACAGAACTCGCTACCTACAGCAAAAACTATCACCCTAAACTCTGGCAAACAGGTCAATCAATTTGGCCATAAATAACTGTTATTATTCGAGATTAGTCAGAGAATTTCGTGTCCTCCAAATCGCTTATTAAACAAGCAAAGACTACCGAGTCATCATAGGATAGATTAACCTCGAATGCTTAATTATTATTTTTCTGTTGAGGAGATCTTGGAATCGACGTTACTCTCGTGGCGCATTATTTTTCATAATTAAAATTGCACCGGTCCTTTTTCCATAGTGGATGGGAATCTGGATTAAATTTGTGCTTAATTAGCAAGTTTATTTTATAACAACATGCTTCTAACATATCTAATTAGGTATTAGAGATACAACGGCAATTGACATGAACATCAATTAATTATCAGCCATCGGTAGTTACGCTTATATATTTTGTGTGTGACATGGAGCTCAATAGGAGATGCTTTTAACAAGGTGGTACACATTCATGACAAGGCCGTAGCATAGTATTGGAAAAGTTTTTAACATTCCCACTAAAAAAAGTTTTAAGTAATGTGCTATAAATTAAAGTACGACATATGACCTTTTAGTAATGTGCTGCAAATTTATCACGGAGAGGGAGAAGTTTTTAGCAAGGTATTATAACTTATGACAAGACTGAAGAAGCTTTTAGCATGATGTTATAACTTTATGGAAATACAATAGAGGATTTTAATAGGATGTTATTTTTTATGACAAGACCCGATAAGCCTTTAGCAAGGTGCTAAAATTGCTTTCCTATGTTTTTTTAGCAGCATGCTAAAAACTTTCCCACAAATGATCTTATTCAAGCAGAATGTTCATGTGGATTTTCATCTTAGATTGTATATGTTTTTGGATAAACTTTAGGGTATAAAAGTCACTCTATTTTTGGAGAAATGTATAAATAACTAATATGTGGTTATCTCACTTCAATCTTCCTTTAACTATTTTTATCCTACGGCATCGAGTCAAACGTCATTCGTAGTTACTACACGACCTAGACTCAACTATTGGATTTTTTTACAAGACTCATTGATGCTATCGACCTTATGCATCAACCATAACATAAGAAAAACCTCGAAAAATGCGAAGATGGTAAGATGCGTCGTCTTATCAAAATCTGAGTTGTGCATATTTACAATGATACAATTATTTGATGGTTTAGATGGATGAAGGTTGCTTCCTCTTTAGGGAGAAGCGAGATGAAATGAATAGTTATCTTGTTTATAGAGGAGCAAGAAAAAAAGTATAGATCGCACATGACCAGAAGAGGGAATGGTTGGTCCCTCTTCGAAGAGAAGGCAAGTCGAAGAAAAGCCTCATGGGTCTAAGTATTAACGCTTATAGCTTCTAGAGGAGATGACTGAGAGAGTGAAGCTATAAAAACCTCACTATCAAAGCTTGATATGTGTGTTGGTTGAAGGAGTGGAGTATAAAAGCATCAACAAGTCTACGATGTGGAGGTGCTTAGCTATGTGCAAGTCAAGCAAGTGTGAGACGAAACTAAGTGAGGCTAGGAATTCATATGGTTTTATAACATGGAATTAATTCTATAGTGGGAGGCAGAGTAGCCATTATCATAGGTATTTTAGGTGTTGATTTGTTATTACATGAACTTGTTAAGTATAACTCTTTCAGATAGCTAGAAATCTAATTTGATTTCCTCTATTATTTATGTCATTTTTATTGGTTTCTATTTTAGGTGGTTGGTATTATGATGTTATTTAATTCAAAGTTGCTAATTATATTTAAGTGTATACATATTGCTTAGTAGGGATTATTATATTGTTGGAAGGATCTTTCTTTTCTATGCCTAAATATGGTATATATTTCCATGTTTTATTTTTTAGCTTGATATTTTAACTATTGGTTAACTTCTTTCTTGAAAGTACAATCTCTTTATTTTTTTCTCTTTGTTTAGATGCTACATCATATATTGGAAGAAAGAAAGAGGTTTCTGATACATGGAGAATATCCGAAATACATCTAATATTAATTATTTTTATTGTTGTGAAGAGGTCTACCACATTAATTGTGAAATATATGTGTTTCCTGTTGAAAAATCATGGGACATATATTGAAGTAGTTACTTTGGCTTATTTTCTTATCGCATAATTCTTAACCATGTCACATTTGTACCACAGCTTGAATAAATAAATCATATGACTATCTTGACAAGATTTTTCACGATCATGGAAAGATGCTTTTTTGGTGGTCTTATAAATATCAACTCATGCCAGGAATTAAGCTAGACTTTTTCAGCCATGGGACCAAACTAGATTGGATGGGGTTGAATGTTATACAATATCACTTCTTTTGAATCACACAAAAAATTAATCTGTAGTTTTCTATAATTATGTCATAAAAAATACTTGATGAAATTACGAAATAACGAATACTTTGAACTGCAAAAAATCCCCATTTCAATATTTTTATTGCAAAAAATCAAATTTGAACAATATAAATGATGTTAAGCATACACGAATATGAAAATACTTAAATCATGCTTGTTGCGACTTCAAATCAAACTCATCAGTAATTAACTCTATTGAGAACTTCTCTGCAAGATCTTTCTCACTGTAAGTTAATAAATATCTCCTAAGGAAATCATCCTCCATCTTATTATGAAGTCTATAGATTTTATGATCTTCATTATTGAAAATGCCATCTCAATCGTTGCAGTTGATATAGGAAGTGTCAAGACAAGTCGTATCAATCTAAAAACCAAATTGTATACTTCTAACTTTTTATTTCAACTAAATTTTGACAAATATCTACAAGATCTGAGATACTGTTGAGAATATGATGTATCGTGACATCTGATTTATAGTGCATCAATTGCTTCTCTAAAAATAATATCTCATGATTTATGAAATCAGCTTGATAAAATTCCCTTGCAAGTTTGCATATATCCATACTATTGAACATTGTGTAATCATCTATAGGATCTAAAGCATTACTTAGAGTAAGGAGATTAGTAGCATTCTTTTTGAATCGATTACTTAATTCTGGTAATTTAGAGTCTATTGTAGCAGTAAATATATCTAGTCGAAAATGATGAAGCAATGTAATTTCATGTACTTGACCATGAGATATTGTTCAGCTTTGAGTTTATTGAGAATTTGAATCTATGATATCAATATTTCGTTTATGAAAGAATAATATAACCTTTTCATATGATGAATACCAACCATCTTCTTGTACTTTTTGATGGTGCTCTTTTGTAGATGAAACAAGTTGTAATGCATTTAATATATTTAAAATTTTCCTTTTGACACTTGTCACAAATCTTCTGTAATTCCCACGACATATTCTACTATATACATAATAAAATAAATTCAAAAGACGGCACTACTTCATATGCTTCATCGACCTCTCCTTGTTGTAAGTAGTTATCACCTCCATTTATAATTGTCAAGAGCATGTCACCTACAACACTATACATTTTTATAAAACGGCCATACAGATCTATAGTGAGAACTCCATCGAGTTTCAGCCGGTAAATGCAACGTACCAATCTGACTAAGTCCAATACCTAATTGAACTCATTAATAGAAAGTAGATATTCAACATCTTTTTCTTGAGCAACTTGTAATTCTTTGTGAGGTTTTGAAGATGCATTGATAAGGATATCAACAATATTTAATTTACTGAAAAACTTGTGGATAGGAATTACTTCTTTTGAAGCTATAAAAAGAGCCAATTGAAGGTGACGGACCATGTAATGTATAGGCATAGTTGCTATCTTTCATAACCAAATCGCGCAACCCATTCCATTCACCACGCATGTTACTTGCTCCACCGTAACCTTGTCCTTTTATTCATTTATAATCAAGATTATTTTGCAACAGAGTTTTAAATAACATGTCTTTTAATGTCATAGCTCTTGTATCTGGAATATAAATTAGATTTAAAAATCTCTCACGCAAGATACCATTTTTATCTACTAATTTAAGAACAATTGTCAATTGTTCTCTCTTCGATTCATCTTTACTTCATCATGTATTACACAACGATCGACTGAAACTCGATGGAGTTCTCACTATAGATATGTATGGAGTTCTATAAAAATGTGTAGTGTTGTGTGTAATGTACTGATGAACAATCATTCAATCAACTTTATTCTCCTATTTTGGCTTTAAATCCCTAGTTAAATATCACTAACTTACATGAATTAACATCTAACATTAACATGTAAATATATGTATTTAAATCCCAAAAAATAAAAAAAAAGAAAATTAAAGGAAGTATTGAACATACTGACTTACACTAAACCCCATACCTAGTCAAACATTGAGTAGGTCGATAAATAATAAAGTAGGGAGAGATAAGGGCTAAATATTGTACATAAAATATGCAAAGCCTTAGAAACCCTAATTGCACAGTATACTACATTATACCCCATATTTACACTATTTTATTCCTTAACATACAACCTCAAATAATAAAGTTTTCAAAATGAAACTTTTACATCATAATGTATAGAAAAAAAAGAAAAATAATAACCAATAAAAAACATGCACAATGCACATAGTGCACACAGATGGAAAAACCTCAAACAAAACTTCATTGATCAATATCTACTCCATATAAACTCAAATTAAACCAAACTCAACTCCATTATATTTCAAATTAAATTATCATCAAATGAAGGTGGTTCATTTAAAATAGAGCTTTAATACAAAAGCTGACTTTCTAGGGCACCATTGTACTCGGGTATTTGTATATAATATTAGTTTATTTATTTATTTATATTTTAACTCCTTTTATATTCTAAATAATTTTATATATTAAATAAAACATATTAAACATATAAACATATATAAAAACTTTTAAAATAAAATCAAAAATAAATAATGAAGTTAATACATAGGTATACTATGCCTATAATATGCATACCTGTAATTATGTACATACATAGACAAAATAATAAAAATAAAGTAAAAATATGCAAATATATAATAAATAATACTGTAAATATATAAAATATGTATATAAAATACAAAATAAAATTAAAACATACATAATATAGGTATATATACATATATATGTACATGCAAATATTAACATATAACAAATAATTTTGTAAAAATAAATAAAAATTGCCTAAATAGTTTATAAAATAAGAAAAAACCTTCATGTTTTGATGTTAATTAAAAAATCATTTTCTATTTTATTTTGAATTATTTCTATTGTTCATTATATTTTGTCGTCCAGCGGTCCACGTCGACTAATCAAGTCGCGCCGTCCGTGGACCAAGGACAACTCCGCCCTCACCCTCTTTGGACCAGTCCTTAGCATGTATTTGCTTCTTTTTCACCAATTTCTTGCACCTGAACCTATCTTCTTCTATGCCTAATTCCATTACGAAAAATCTTTACAAGATAATCACCTTTCACGTGAATCCAAGTTCTTTCTTTATCAGCCATCGATTCATGAAAAACCCTAAGCGAAGGGACCCCCAGCTAATGTACTATAAATCTTATCTTCCTCCTTCAGTCAAACCGAATCTGATTTTTCCCACCATAACCCTTGCATTCCTTCTTGGAGAGGAGCTCTAGTGACAAGAGGTGTTCCCCCATGAACCGAGGCGAGGAGAAGGAGGAGGAATTATGGTTCACCATCGCTAGAGCCAAGCTCCAAATGGTTATGCTCCCACCCATTCCCGATCAGGTGAGCATCTTATTTCCTGTTTTTTCAATTTGTAGAGAATCAGTAGTGTAGTCTTACATTTTGTTCCATTTATTTTCGTCTAAGTTAGCTTAAAAATCCAAAAAATACCAAATCAAAGCACTAGGCTCCAAGCACTGTTCCGCCCGTTTCAGCCCTCATTTCGACTCCCTGACCATCCTCACGCTTTCCCCTATGATTCTACATCACAAGATCATTTGCATTCAACCTAATCTTGCTCTGATTAGGAGATAAGGTCTCCAACTCCGCCGCATGCTAGGGACCTTCCACCACACCTCCTCCTTCATCCATTTCGACTAAATTTGGGTCGAGATCACCGCCCTCATACACTGAACCATTTTGTGCAGGTCCCAATTTCATAACACACCTCTTGGGGTCGATTCGAGTCTTATATTACACTTCCAGGTGCTTGAACTTTCTTTGATGTACAAGCATCCTCTGATGAGGCATGGACCGCTCTGAGGCATCCCATCGACACACAAGGCCCCAAGGATAATTTTGAGACCTACAACAGCTCAAGAGGTGGCCAGAGACCGAAGATCTTGCCATTCGAAGCAACCCTAGCGAGGCATTCTTCGTATTTCTTCCAAAGGTCTTCTCGACCATTGAATGAAAACTGCGCTCCAGTTTTGATCAGTGTCGTTGGATCGAGCTCAGCATCAACCATCAAATCTGCCTTGAGATCTAATCAGAGGTGTTCATCGGTGAAGCGTTACGTGCATAACTAGACTATCCATCACCTAAGTGGATCGAGATTCACCATCTGTTAGCGCGCACGTGGATGGTATTTTGCACCTTCAACATCCGCATTTGTATTTTATTTTTGGTATTTAAATTTTCATTTTCAGTGTAATATTACCATGTGGACCCTGTACTATATTTAATTTGCACTTTAGTCCAGTGTCAGGTCACCACATGTGGCTCTCCACATGAGGCGCCTAGTATTTTGCAGGAGACCACCTTTGGGTTTATCTATTTCATTTTTATCCCATATTTTATAAAATCAATGTAATATTTTAGGTAAAATTGCATACTTGGACCTCTAACTTTGTCTATTTGCATGTATACCCTTACTAAGCACGTATATTTTGTCTTTTAATTGCGAAACATTGCATGCATGCCCCTGGATTTGTTGTATTAGTTATTAATTGCATAGAAACTTTATTTTGGTGTATTATTTTTATTTCTTGTATTTTGTGCGTATTGAATATTTTGTTTAGGCTAAAAGTCATAGAAAATTATATAAAGTTTCTTGAACCAATATTTATCACATATATCTTTTGCAATGTATTTAAAAATATTTTTCTTTTTATAAAAATTAAAAACATGTTATTATCTCTTATTTAACTATTAAAATTTCCTTAAAATTACAAAATATTTTCGAATTTCCAAAAATTTTTACAAGAGGTCTAATTTATTATATTCTATCATCTAATAAAAACTCTTTAAAAAATCAAAGCAAAAACTTAAAAATCACAAAATACAGAAAAAACTTATAAAAACTTACAAAAATTCTAGAGTAATCCATCAATTATGTTTTCTATCTCTGAATTTTCTTTGTTTTATATAGTATATATTAAATTTTATTTAGGGTTATTTTGGTATTGAAATCTATTTTTAAACCCCTAAACAAGTTTTTGTATTTTCTATATTCACTATTTTATGTATTTTAAAATTCTAAAATACATAAAAATAGAGAAATTCCAGAAACCGCCAAAAATAGAATAAAATGTTTAAATCCCTGAAGATATTTTATTTCTTTTATTTTGATTTTGTTTGACTTATTTTAAAAATCTGAAAATATCTTTTCTCTTTATTTGATCAATATAGTATATATAATATCTATATTTATATTATTATTATATGAGGAAAGGGCAAGAAGCCAACCTTGTTGCTAAATGAGCATTTTCACCATTTTTTATTTTTGAAAACTACCGCCATGTATTTTCATCACTATATTCCTCTAATATGTCATTCCAATTTCATCAGAAATAGAGTCCCATATGCCCTCCATCTAGATTTGATCAATTACATCAATTCTGATAACGTTAAACTCTTCAAGTTCTGAATAGAGGGCATATGAGTCTCTATTTTTGACGAAATTGAAGTGACATATTAGAGGGATATAGTGATGAAAATATATGGTGGCACTTTCCAAAAAATAAAAAGGTGAAAATGCCCATGTAGCAGCCAAGGTTGGCTGCTACATGTAACTTCCTCCCTTTCCTCTTATTATATATCATATTTTTAAATTTAAAAAGGAATTGAAAAGTTACAAACTTTAAAATATAAAAATATAAATATTATTAAAACCTACAAAGTATTAAAAGAAAAAAGAAGTAAAAAGCAAAAAAGCAAAAACCCAAAAATATTATTATTAGCAATAATTAATATTTGTTTTATCTATCCCCATTTGGCTTTCCTGAGTTCGACACTCTACCATACTGTTAGCAATGTGAGCCCGAGGTGAACCATTCCTACAATAAATGTTATTGTAATAAATGATTTATCAATAAAAGTTATTGATTATGTTTCACTCCCTTTCTGAAATTGATTGAATGAATGCACTATAAGGTCCCTCTGTTCAATATGGGTTATGTACCATGGCCAACTTGATAATCATACAGGTGTTGATTCGCTGATTGAATCATAGAGGCTGATGCTTGGATGAATATCTAAGGAGTTAGATAGAGGACTCATCAAGCATCATCAATGGTTGACAAGTGATGATCTCCAGCCTGAGAAGGAGATTGCAATCTTTTATCATTAAGCTGATATCTGATTGACCTCTTGATGCAGGTCCTCTGCATGGGAATAGTGATTCAGAGGTATTAGATTAGTTGAGTCAATGGGTTGACTTAACGAGACCGAGATAACCAAAGACCTATGATGAATATTGTCACATCACAGGCAACCATCCAATGATCAGAGACATATGTATTGCTATATGTCTAAGTGTGTACATTTGGCAGACCATTAGGTTGATTTCTGTAAGTGAACTCTATACATGGCATAGCTCTCTTTTCTGAAATATGCGTTGCTGGAGTCGGACTACAGAAGGTGTCTATATGTTTCAGCATTACACCATCCGACTCTCTACGCTGAATGGACTGTATGATCTGTGCAATGTATTTGATGGACTCTTGTGCTGTAATATATGTTCTTTCAATCTGCGGCACAGAGATATCTATCGCAGGTGACTGCTCATCTGAATCTGATATGAAATCTGTTTCTGTATGTGAACAATCATCTGAAGAACTAGGTACCAAGTGATCTACCCTATCCTCTTGTAGGATATCTTGGGTATCAAAATAAATACTCTCAAGATCAAGAGATTGTGTCTCATCTATGTTCTAACAATCTTCCGCAAGATTAGTGTCCTCTGAAGTGAATGACAATACTGATCTAGGACTGCTACATTCTCTCTCCATCTCAATGTGTATTTCTCCGTTGTCTGTTCGGAATGATACTCTCCCAGCATCATAATCGAAGAGTGCTTTTGCTGTCTGCAAAAAGGGTCTCCCGAGAATGATTGGAGCAAGGTGTAACTGTGTAGGGCATGTCATTTCTAGGACTGTAAAGTCCACGAGAAACTGTGAGCCTTGAACAGTCACGATAATATTCCTTAACACACCTCTAGGTCTCTTTATAGATCGATCTGCAAACTGAAGTATCGCTCGTGATTTATAGAGAGGACCTAGCTTGAGCTTATCAAGCAAAGAGGATGGAAGTAAATTGATCGAGGAACCATTATCTAAGAGAGTTCGATGGAATGTAGTGTCTTCAATCTGACAGTTGACATAGTGAGCTCCCAAATCTTTCTTCTTCTTCTTGGGTACCTTGTTCCGAATTGCACACGAAGTTGCCTTGGTCAAAATATGCTTATCAACTCTTGATCTCTTTTTCCTACGAGTAGTACATTTGTTTCTCAACTGATTCTTGAGCGTAGGAAAATGATCCAAGGCATCGTGCAATGGAATCTTCAGAAAGATGTGATCTTTTAGTAAACGTTCTGTTTCTGGAGTAACAACATTATTTTTGGTCTTTTTCTTTCCTTTTCCAAACAAAGCATCGGGAAAAGGAACAATTTCTGGAGTAAGAAAATCAGAGCTTTTATTCAAAGTGGAATCAGCTTGTACATCGAGAGTCTCAGAATTATTTACAAAACTCTCTAAGACAGGGGAAGAAATGTTTTTCTCTAGGGATTCTGCCTGATCTGGCATGATATCGTCATCTGAGTCGCCAATATCCATATCTGAACTGTTGGCATTGCTCCCGTCTCTTGATTGTATGTCCTCATCCTCTTGCGGTTCCTCCTCCTCGGCATTCGAATCATGCTCGTGCTCCTCTGGTTCCCTCTCCTCTCCAGTAGGTGTTTGCGGTGATCTACCGCTCCTGAGACGAATGAAGTTAGACAAAAATTCAGGAAACGAGATCTTACCTGTAGTATCTACCTGATCTGGATGCCTCCTCTTGTTGTTCGGATTCATCTGAGGCTGGGCTGGGAGGGTGGTTTTCGGCACGGTTAACTCGTCCAGACGACGGTTAACCTGCTCCATCTCTGTCTTGTGCGCGATCTGGAGCGTGCTGAGCATATCCATGATCTGATTGAGCGCCTGGGCCTGTGAAGACATCTCTGGTTCGGTATGGGGGCCCTGGCTTGCTCCTCTCTCCTGCTTTGGCGTGAAGTGCTAAGATGTGGACGGCTGGGAGTAGCGCTGTGGTGTAGAGGAAGATTGCTGTGGCTGCTGAAAAGGATAATTCGGTGAAAATTGAGCAGGGTGCTGATAAGTAGGCTGCGGTCTCTGATGGTAGACGTTCGGATGAGACTGCGGCGGCGTGAAATTCTGGCGGTGCTGGAATTGCGGACGTCCATGCTGCGGATGACCGTACGGCTGCTGCTGCTGATGATTCGGTATACTTGGCTGCTGAACTGGAGTATACCAAATCCCATTGATCTCGAAAGTGGCTTGCGGTTCCACCTCCATTTCTGCAGTGCTGATGACCTGGCCGGTATTGGCATGAGACTGATCCTCATGCCAATCAATCTGCGGAATCTCGGGCTCGCTCTGAATATATTGTATCTGACGGGTGGGTGGAGCGGGTGCGATCCTCCGTGCTGGCTGTGAAGAAGTCTGACTCTGCTGGTACTGAAGTTGAAGATCAGAGACCTTCTTCGAAAGATCACTTAGCTGCTGAGGTAGAGATGAGAGTTTCTCCAACTCTCGCAGCGGCTGCAGGTCCTGGACTTGCTTATGAATCACATCCACCAATGTTAATTTTTCACCAATGAAGCTCATGTTGGTGTTGGATTCAGAGTCTGCTATATTCGCCACCTTGTGATGCTCTCGGTGATGTGGTGGCTGCGGGGCTTTCTGATATGCTCGAGTAGAGTCTACAACTCTCGAGTTCTCGGCCATCCCTTCGAAGATGGCCCAGACTGACTCGGCATCCTTGTTCAAGTAACTGCCGCCACATGCGGCACTAACTAGCCCCTGAATTTCCGGCTGGAGTCCTCCGAAAAAGTTCTGTACTAGCACCTTCATTGGTATCTCATGATGAGGACATCTCTCTGTCAGGTCCTTGAATCGATCCCATGCCTCATGGAATGATTCGTTCGATAATTGCGTGAAGTTGGAGATCTGACTCCTCATCATGTTCGTCCTTCCTAGAGGGAAATACTTGCGCAGGAAGGTGGACTTCAGGTCATCCCAAGTGGAGATTTCTCTCCCTAGATGGCTTAGCCAATAAAGGGCTTTATCGGCTAAGGCAAAAGGAAAAGCCTTTAAGCGCACGGCTTCCTGTGTCACTCCTGGATAGCAGGCCGTTCCGCATATCATCTCGAACTGCTGTAAAAACATGAACGGCTCCTCTGCGGCATTCCCATAGTACTTGGGAAGCAAAGAGATGAAGGACGGTCGGAGTTCGTATGGCCCTTGATTCGGCGGTAACTGAATCCAATGATGGAGCGTTCGAGCGCCCGGGTCATACTCGTCCCGTAAAGTAGCGGGAACCGCAGGCGGTAACTGGTTCCCGGCCCCTGCTCTGAGTGCGGCTAATTCAGCCTGCAACTCGGTCTGAACTCTAAACTGTTCTCGAATCTGTAGATTCATCTGCTGAAGTGTGTCGAGAATACCTGTCGTGACATCTCCGTTCAGATCTGCTCTTCCCTCCGGATGATCTTCAGCTGCTGGCCTCTCATCTGCTGCCGATGCTTTCCCACGAGCCATCTGATCGTCTGGAAAATGGAAACTCTCGTAAGAACTCATTGAGAAATACTCAGGAGATTTGGATTCTGTATTGAGGCGAAGGTCTGCCTCAATGATCTGGCCTAGAGGCGAGGGAGTCTGGGTCTGACTCGCCTCGAGATCGGATGGGACCAGCTCGGGAAGAGGGTCATCCCGAGCCTGTGAAGACATACGCTCGACGGTGGACGGTTGAAAGCTCACAGAGTCTGAGTCGAAAAGCCGTCGAGACGTCATCTTCGATGTCAAGAGAAGATTGGGAGAGCACGTGTACGATTCAAAAGAAGAAGGAATGCGAAAGCCGCGGAAAACTCACGCCCCACAAACAAACACAAAGCAAACCCCGTTTTCACCAACTCAACCCTGATGAAGACCGTAAGAGTTCGGTCTTTTTATGTTTTCGGTTTTAGGGTTGTTTTAGCAATCGTTGCGGTTACGCGGGCTGAGCAAGCCAATAGGAGCCCGATAGTTTCTCCAAGACACTGTCCCGAATCCTTACGCGAGATCACTCGCACTCAGCCAGTATGGGAGTAAGTACGGACCGTTTCCGGCTACCCGTGTTACTTGAGGACGGAGCCTTGCGCAGTGTCATCTAAACCTCCCACTCTGCTAAGTAAACCCGGACCGTTTCCGGCTACCCGAGCTTACCCACTGAGGAACAGTGATCAGGTGTATGGATCCAGTAGTATCCCGCAAGAAATACGGGGTTTTGTCTCTATCCTTAAGTGTCGGCTCTCAACTCGCGCACTCTGAGAAATGTGCGGGGGTTACTCTCCCCAAATCAATTGAATCGATTTTACGGTTTTTGATCAGATATTTTTAGCAGTCCCAATTTTTAATTTTTCAATTTTTATGGATTTTCAAACAACGTCTAATTTTTTTTTTAAAACCCTAGAGCAAGCACCTAGGTTGCAAGTCCTAAAACTAGCTACGAGGCACAAGCAGATAGAGCGAAAAACCTAAGCAAGCATCTAGAAAACCGCGGAAAACCGATAAGCAAAGAAAAGCCGCGGTGGGTGCCTTGATTCACCAGATACACGGTATCCGATGAATCAAGCCCCTAAAAAAATGAAAATTTTATTAAGCTAGTACAACTCTCTCCCTTTCTCACTCAAATAAAAGGATACTAATTCTCTGCCCTCTGCAGTCGACTCGTGAAGAAGGAGCCGACCTCTGCCCTTTCAACTGGCTCGGCTTCCGAAGAAACCGGTTGATCCTGCAGGCCCTGCAAAGATGATTAGCACAAAAGATCTGATCGAGAAAGCCGAGAAAGCCGTAAAGAAAATAAGAAAGGAAAACAAAACACGAAAAAGCCGTACGAAAAATCGTACGAAAACAAAGAGAAGAAAAATAATAAAATCATGAAAAACGAAAAATCAAGGGAATCTAACGCCTCCCCGGCAACGGCGCCATTTTGATAAGGCTAAAAATCGATTTCGCGGCTTTCACTTTTTATTTAAAGAAGTGTCGGTTGTAGCAGAAAGCCGCGAAACAAATTCGATCTTTGAACCTATCAAACAAATTTTACGGTTTTCTGTCGGAAAACCGTTTCACTAATATTTAACCAGGCAAGTGTTCCTGGGTCGAACTCAAGGAGGCAGAATATATTCCCTAATTTTTCCTCTTCGTAATTTTATTTTAATTCTTCTCTAAGTCAGAAGGCCTTTTTTAGTGGTTTTTATTTTTGTAATTTTTATTTAATTTTATTCTTCTCAAATTTTTATTTAATTTTCAAAAAGGGATATTTTGCAAAAGATTTATGTATTATATAATAGGTGAATAGAATATAGGTGATACTATATAGTATAGGTGAACGAGGTTCGAGCCGCGTAATCGAACTACACAAGAAAACGAATCAAAACGATGCGGTTTTCGAGAAAATCAAAACACGTCGAAAACTCGTCGAAAAGCCGCGAAAACTTTATACTAGGTAGTTGGGGTAGTTGTGTAACTACCCTCCAAGAATCGTCGGAATCCGAGGTCAAACGGACAAGATATGGCCCCTACAGCCCAGGGGCATAAGCGTAAAGAAACTAGCTAAAATTTGTTCTCAAAAAGGTCCAAAATGGACTATTCTGCAAGAAAAACTAACTACTCTTACACTTAGGTCCCTGCGGAGGGACCTAATTGTAATTTTACAAAACTATTGCGGCGGGAATGAATTCTGGAAATTAGCTGGGCTGAATATGCAATTTTCCTACCGTTTCGCACTCAACGGCCGCGATTAAAACATTTCTGGCGCGATCGGACGCTTCTGGCTTTGACACGTGTCGCCAAACTGTAAGCCCGCTGTTCTTGAAGTTCGTTGGAGCTCTGGCTGATGGCGCTTCTTCTCCGACTTTTCCCGGCGGCTCTCCGACGTCTTGGGCTCGCCTGTGGGGCCAGAGGGGTGGCTCCTCCACCCCTCGAGCTCGCCCACGGTGGAGATGGCGGAGGTGGCGCTCCGTGCGGCGGCGATGGCTCGAAGAAGGTGGCCGATCAGCACTGGTTGCTTGAATACTATTCTGGAGGTCCGACTTCGATCTTGATTTTGATGACGTTTGATCGCATTCCAGATCCAAATGAATGCTTCCCGATGATCGTGAACCTACAATTAACCAAATGCTATGCTCGATTCATGATGAATCGGCCGAATCATTAAGATATAAATCTTCAAAGTTAAGGAAAAATGCACAAAAAACTCCAGCCAAACTACCAGAACGTGAAGATGATGATGGTTTGTGATCGATTTGAGACGAATGTGAATTGATTCGGAAAGGGATTTTAATGTGGCGTTAAAGCTTGATCATTACTCTACTTAAAAACGTAATTAGCCACGCTAATCGTGGCTCTATGATCGAGAAAGAAATTATCAAAATGGAGGAAATGGTCTGGGGGAATCCAAGTATATGACCTGGAAGAAGTTGCTCGACGGGCGACCTCGCCGGAGCTCTACGCGGCGCGTGGCTGCGATGCAAGGCGAAGCGACGCTTGGATCTCTTCTCCTTCGACTCCTCTTCCTCGCGAGCTCCTCCTCCGGCGCTGTCACCGCTCAGGTGGTTGGAAACAAGGCTAGGAAGTTGGTTAGTCGAACAACCTGGAGCTGAATAGCTGGAGGTGGAAGATGATTATGGTGATGGCCGACCTTGGGGGCTTTAAATAGGAAGTTTTACTTGGGCTCCAAGGCTAATCGGAGGGTCGGCGGGCTTGGTGGTTGTTAGGAGTAGAGATTGGAGGGCTTAGATGGATTGGAAGCTTTGAGGTGCGAGCGGGAAAATTAGGTGAAAGTCGGAGGTTGGAACAGATTCTGGCAGGCCTTCTTGGGAAAGAAGGCTCCAGGTGCTGACACGTGTCAGCACCTGGTTGGCCCAGATCATATAATTACTTATAAATTAAATATAAAATAGATAATGACGTTATTTCAAGTAGGTATAAATACAAGAAAGTTAGATAAATTAATTTCCTAAATTATGGTATAAGTATTTTTAATAAATAATAATTATTATTTAAAATATAAATATTTTATTAATAAATATGTATTAATAAAGAGGTTTTGAATTTTTAATTTAATAAATAATTAAGTAAAAATTAATTTTATATTTTATTAATTATTAGGGCATTAAATAAGACTTATACAAATTTTTATAGATTTTTATGAATTAATTTATATATTTTAATAAATAGAGGAAGTGTCTTTATAGTTCAAATATACCTATATTTTGAGGTATTTGATTTTATAAAAATAATAAATAGTCTCCAAAAATTATGAAATAATTTATGGTGAAACTAGAGGATCATGAAATAATTTAGAAATTATAAAATTAAGAAAATAATAAATAAGGTGTGTTACATAAAATAAATAGCCCAGAAACCCCTTTTTGCAAACGGACTCCGAATTCAGTGAAACCACCTTTATTAGTTAGATAATATTATTTTATGAACTTTAAAGGTGAGTAGAGTGAAATTGGAGTTCGTATGAGGAAGTTATGATGTTCGGAAGTTGAGATTTTGATAATTTGTAATTGGGATTTCTTGGCATATTTACAGGGTAATATTTTTAACTTATTTTTATATTTTTATTTACATTTTTATGAATAATTAGGAGAAAGATTTGGTGAAGAATAAGTTAAGATGAGATAATTAAAATTCTCTGAAGTTTTGTATTTATTTATAAATAATGAAGAGTGTATATACATGAGATAAATTATTTTTATTGGGTTTTCTTTCCTTATCTCCCCCTACTTTTTGGTTTGTCGACCAATCCATGCTGACTTGGTCTCGGGGTTAGGCTATAAATATATCTTCCAGTTATATTTATAGTTTATGTAATATTACATATATATACATATATTCCATATTCCTTTTTCTTTCTTTTTCTGGTTCTTTATTTATTTACATGAATTTAGTGGTTAAAAGTGAATATTTCCACATGAATGAGGTTTTGTTAAAATATGAGAATTAGTGAGTATTTACATGTATTTGTTAAGGGTTTTAAGACAAAATGCGACAGAAAAGTTAATGAATCATGGATTCATCAATGACCTAACCAAGGTCTATACACCGGAGAGCTGGTGTGCATGTAAGGGCATATGAGTAATACTATCTCTCAAAGGGATCATACATGTTCACTTGTGAATCGGGAGACATGAGCTCACTCATGAGGTATTGGGACTGATCAAATTCCATGCATGGTCATCATGCTTTAGAAGCATGACATGAATTTGAAGGTAAGATATATGCTTTGTGAAAGCATATGATCTATACGATATCCCAAGGACCAAGATTGAGAAACTTAGTGATCAAACCATGAAGATGACAGTGTAAAAGTGATCTATATATTCAGGATGATCATGAGTCTTCCAGTATGTAGGATGTACATGTATTAGGAATACCTGAGGGTGATTTGATCATAAACGATTGTATAACCATGACGCTTCCATTCCGAGGGAGTGATGAAATAGGTTTGGATTTTAGTGACTCCTCTCATTAGAGAAGTGACCTAATCTTAGTCCATGTACTAGATATTGATCTGAATGAGATTCAGACACAATGAGAAGATTAGGTTTACGATCTTGATTTAATCAAGCATCTATGAGAGGTCCTTGGGATCTGGATTTGAGATGTGATCTCAATATCCAAGTCACTATACGTGGAACAATACAATCACCCTGTCATTATCTCCAAGTATCTGAGGAGAAATAGAATTGTTATTGAATGGTTCAAGAATAATTCAATAAGATCTAAGCATTGAGAAATTGATAATTAAATGTGATTTAATTATCATGATGTATGAGGCATTATCCAATATAATTAAATGAGATTTAATTATCATGGATAAGAATAATGTGGATAGTAATATCTAATTATTCATGATATATTATAAATGTTATTTATAATGTATTAGAGAGAGCTAATAATAATTTATATCTGTTGATTTATTATTAATGTGTATTGGATACACATTAACTAATTAATTGAAAATGTAAATTATATTTTGTTTTGGGTTGTGAATGTGATTCACAATTTTCCAATGTCAAGATTGTAATATTCCCAAAAATAATTATGAATTAATTTTTGGTGAATAAATCCCAACAAAAGTTGTTGGATAAATAATGGAGAAAATCAAGGAGATATGCAATCTCATGGAAATCCATGAGATTGCCCTCCCCACTTAGAAGGTGGTGGGTGGCACCCAATTCCCATATGG
This sequence comes from Ottelia alismoides, assembly GCA_037367405.1. Lineage (NCBI taxonomy): Eukaryota > Viridiplantae > Streptophyta > Magnoliopsida > Alismatales > Hydrocharitaceae > Ottelia > Ottelia alismoides. The sequence continues at coordinate 398,502 of JAZKJV010003379.1, forward strand.
AATTGGTGGTCGTCCACCTTATTCCTTGGGAGGCTTGATCTCCTTTGTAATCTTCTCCTTATTTGATTGATTTACTTTTAGGATTGATGTATATTTGATTTATCAAATATATTTAATCTAAATTAAATCATAAGTTGTTGGTTTTTTACCAACAACAATCTAGACTATTGGATTGGCATAAATCAATCTCATCCATTGATTTTACACGTCCCATGGATTGAGATCCATGGATCCAAAAACCCTATAAATAGAGAGGCATACCTTGCTCTCTTTTACATGCTATTGGTAGCACATCTCTCTCTCTTTTCTCCTCACACGCTAACCCTCTCCCTCTCTCTCTTGGTGGTCGACCACCAAACCCTAGGAGAGGAATTCGTCGACGACGCCTACGCCATCGCGCCGACGCTTCGACGCTCTACGGTTCTCCGTCTTCTTGGAGTGCTACGCTCACGAAGGAGACGTTCGATCTCGTGTAACGAGATCAGGAGTTCACCGTGCTTGAATCTACTCGTTGGATTGCGAGGACAACACGACTCATCCCCGCGCTCGCAAGCCGCTTCTCCGACAATCGGACTTGAGACAGGAGGTCTCTTTTCGTAGAGACTCGATCAACCACGCTTCAAGAGGTATTGCGTTGTACTTGTTGTGGTTATAGATGAAACGATCCGAGAATCGTTCTTGGATCATGTGGTTTCATCACATAAAAAATTTTTAAATTCTGCTGCACAGAACAACTAGTACGACTAGTCGTTCTCCGTCGTATACGATACGACGCTTACGCTTCTGTGATGCGCTTGAGGATTTTTCCATATCCTTCTAGTGGTATCAGAGCCTTAGGTTGAAGGTTTTGGATACGATCCGCAAACCTAGGACGACTTGGGTTCGTAGAAGTCGCGAAAGTTTTTATCGCATTTATTTTTCGTACTTCTGTTTAGTGAATATATTCGGTACTGTTTAAATTATTTAAACATGAATTAAACACTTGGATTTTGTTCCCCATCAAATAATGAAACCATAGGATCTGAGTTTACGTAATTTGGATTCCGTTTACTCGAGATATGGTTGTTTTAATGAACATGCATGCACTGTTGCAGGAACTGCAAATCTTAACATGATTAAAGAGTTAATTACTGTTTAGACTTTCCTCGAAATGCATGAAATATCACTTGGATTCTGTCCTAAATCAAATTATCAATCTATGAAAATTGATTTTGTCTAATTTGTATTTAATATGATTGAGATATGTTAATTTTAGTAAGTAGGGGTCACTGCTGAAATTACAGTCCTAATCAAGAACCATGTGATTGTCAATTAATGAAATTAATTGTTAATTCCAAGAAATAATTATGGAAAATATTTAAGAAATATTGGAAGATAATTATTTCCTTAATTGACTTGACCTCAACCAATTAATTGATTAGATTTGATCTAAATCATAATTGGAATCACAATCATCAAACTCCTTGCTTGAATAGGATTGAGAATTTGTCTAACAATTTTTCCTTATAATCAAAATTGTTTTGATTACTATATGATATATAATTTCGATTGAAGAACAGATGATCATCTTAAGTACAAATTGATCTATTTGGCATTATCCTTTCCCGAGGCGGATATGATGTCTAGTTGGAGATCGCTGGGGTAGCGGGTTGCAATGTATGTGGTCCGTCCCACTCTCGCCGGTACTGGCCATGACAGCGGGTAGGGACTGGATAATGCCGAAGAAATCAAGTTGTATTTTCTTAAAATACGAATTAATATGTACTTTGAGAATAATACCATATATATTCAAGTAAGACAATCAAGTTTGATTGATTGAATTGGATTGATAATTAATTTATTACGATTGAATTAATTATGTCCAATTAAAATACTCTAATATGATTAGAGTTGATAATTCCCTTGGAAGAATTAATTATATGAATGTGATTCATGATAATTAATTAAATTTGAATAAGAGGAGATGATCACATAAGTGACATCCATGGTCTCCCGTCAAGGCGAAGGGTTTCCGTCACCAGGGATTGTATATAGGAGACACCTGTACGAAGTGACAACTCCTATATGCAAGTGCATCTGGATCGGACTCTTTGCTTCTCGAAAGAGTTAGGCCGTATGCGTAGTGACCCCAATATCGGATCCTCATATTATTGGGGTGATATTGGATTGCCATAGCGAGTTCTATTCCTGTTGACGGTTGATTCAATTAATGATGGGTCAACATTACCTTAGGGGTGGTGGGCCCGGGTATTAAAGACCAAATTGGGAAATGCAAGTTGGACTTTCAAGGCGAAATGTGTTCCCGCTTCTCTTTATTAGAGTTGCAGTTTCTCATATTATTGGGATGTAACAAAGATAAAGAGGAGATCCCAATTCTTGCTTGAGATATAGTGGTAAGTATATCTCTTACTTTGAAAGTGATTAAGGGAATGAACTTTCAAAGTTGACAATGCAAGAATAATTTGATTTAAAAACCTTAATCAAATATCATAAATTTGAATATATGATTATATGTTTTAATATAGTGCATTCTCAATTTCAGAAAATGAAGTCCATGAACCCACTGAGTAGGCTTTTGGAGGTCAACCCGTTGACCGGACCGGATTACTCAGATTGGATCCGTAATTTGGAGCTTGTACTCTCGGCTGAGCGCATAAGTTATGTGCTCCCAGAAGACAAGCATGAAAACCCTAAATCTAAGGAAGAGAAAGCATACAATGACAAGTATGATGAAGATCATGTCGTGGCTAGATGCTACATCTTGGGTTCTCTCTCCAATGTTCTTCAGAAACAACATGTGGAGATGAGTACTTGCCAGGAGATTTGCAGAATCTGAAAGATATATTTGGTGACACTAACCGCACCCAGCGGTAAAACGTTATGAAAGAACTCATTCGCTGCAAGATGCAAGAAGGGACTTCGGTTCGTGAACATGTACTCAAAATGTTTGGGTACTTATCGGAGCTGGAGACTCTAGGGGCAACCATGGATGCAGACATGCAATCTGATTTCATTCTGCTGTCGTTGTCCAAATCTTTCAACAACTTTGTGGTGTCATTCCACATGAACAAGCTGGAATTGACAAATGTTGGGCTTCTTGCTGCATTAAAGTCTGCAGTGTTGGACATGCGAGCCCACGATGAGCCATTATGCAATAAATGTTATTGCAATTCACTCCTTAATCTGAAATAAAGAGTACATAATTTGCATAATAGGTCCCTTAGTACAATTAGGGTTATGTACCATGGCCATCTTAATGATCATACAGTTGTTGATTCAATTATTGAACCATAGAGGTTGGTGCTTGGATGAATATCTAATGAGTTAGATTGAGGGCTCATCAAGCACCGTCAAATGATTGTTAAGAGATGATCTCCAGCCTGAGTAGGATATGGCAATCCTATCTCAGTTAGGCTGATATCTGACCGACTTCTTGATGCAGGTCCTCTGCATAGGAATAGAGATTCGGAGGTGTCAGATTAGTTAGGTCAAAGAGTTGACTTAACGAGATCGAGATAACCTAAGTCCTATATCATAAGCTGTCATGATATAGGCACACATCCTCTGACCAGAGACAGATGTGTTACTATATGTCTGAGTATGTACATTTGGCAGACCAATAGGTTGATGGCCTAATCAAGGTCTATACACCGGCGCGCTGGTGTGCATATAAGGGCATATGAGTAATACGATCTCTCAAAGGGATCATACAGGTTCACTACTGAACCGGAAGACATGAACTCACTCATGAGATATTGGGAAGAATCAAATTCTGTGCGCACGGTCGTCTCGCTTTGGAAGCTTGACTGAATTTGTTGGTTTGATATATACTTTTGGAAAGTATATGATCAAGACCTAGGTATGATATATGCTTTTGGAAAGTATATGATCAATACCGACTCCCAATGATCGAATGAGAAACTTACTGATAAAACCATGAAGTAGACAGTATAAAGTTGATCCAATACTTCGGGTTTAATCTGAGTCTTCCAGTATGCAGGATGTACAGGTGTTAGGAATACCTGAGGGTGATGTGATCATAAACGGTTGTATAACCATGACGCTTCCATTCCTAGGGAGTGATGAAACGGGTCTGGATTTTAGTGACTCCTCTCAGTAGAGAAGTAATCTAATCTTAGTCCAAATGTTGGACATTGATCTGAATGTGATTCAGATTCAATGAGAAGATTAGATTTGCAGTCTTGATTTAATCAAGCATCTATGGGAGGCCCGAGATCTGGATTTGAGATGTGATCTCAATATCCATGTCACTATACGTGGAACAATACAATCGCCTTGTCCTTATCTCCAAGTATTCGCGGAGAAAGCGCATTATCCTTGAAAGAGTTCATGGATAATTCCATTGTTGATATATGTATCCGAGCATTGAGAAAATGGATAATTAAATGTGATTTAATTATCATGAATAATATGAATTTGATTCATATTATAAGGAGAGTTATCTTAGATAATTAAATGTGATTTGATTATCAAAGATGTAGATAATGTGAATGTGATTCATATTATTTGAGTACATGAGAATAAGTTATCCAATATAATTAAATATGATTTAATTGTTATGGATAAGAATAATGTGGATAGAAATATCTAATTATTCATAATATATTATAAATGTGATTTATAATGTATTAGAGAGAGTTAATTATAATTTATATGTGTTGATTAATTATTATGTGTATTGGATACACATTGTGTAATTAATTGACAATGTAAATTATATGTTGTTTTGGGTTGTGAATTTGATTCACAATTTTTTTATGGCAAGATTGCAATATTCTCAAATATAATTGTGAATTATTTTTGAAGAATAAAAAGCCAACAAAAGTTGTTGGAAATAAATAGAGGAGATTTTGAAGGAGATATGCAATCTCATGGATTTCCATGAGATTGCTCTCTCCATGGAAAGAGGGGGGCGGCACATCATTCCTATAAGGAATGTGTGGCCGTCCACTTTGGAAGGTACATGGAGATGAAATCTCCATGTATCTTCTCTCCTTATTTATTGGTTTGATTTGGATTAATTTGTATTTGATTTTGTCAAATATATTTTGATCTAAATTTGTTGGTTTTACCAACAACAATCTTAGCCATTGGATTGACATAAATCAATCTCATCCATTGATTTTATATGTCACATGGATTGAGATCCATGGATCCCAAAACCCTATAAATAGAGAGGCACACCATGCTCTCTATTTTTTACACAACACATCTCTCTCTCTCTTTCTTTCTTTCTAGAGGTCAGCCCTCTCTCTCTCCCTCTCATGGCCGTCCACCATGGATGCCATGGAGAGGTTCTCCATCGCCGCGGCATCATCGTTATGCTGCCCGTTCTTCTGCTCGTGGATCTCTGTCTCCTTCGGTGCGCCTCGCTCGTGAAGAAGACGTCGGATCTCGTGTGTCGAGATCATAAGATCTGCCGCTTGGATCATCAACATGGATTGCGAGAAGCACGCAGTTCATCCCCGCGCTCGCAAGCGTCTCCTCCGTCGGATCGGACTTGAGACAGGAGGTCTCTTTGTTTAGAGACTTGATCGCAACCACGCTTCAAGAGGTAATCCTAATTACTTGTTTGTGGTTTAGACGAAACGATCCGAGAAGTGTTCTTGGATCATGTGGTTTCGTCGTATAAAATTTTTAAATTCCGCTGCATCGAGCAACTAGTGCGACTAGTCGCTCCTCATCGTATTCGATACGACGCTCACGCTTCCGTGATGCGCTTGAGGATCTAACCATATCCTTCAAGTGGTATCAGAGCCTTAGGTTGACGGTTTCGAATATGATTCACTAACCGAGGACGACTTGGGTTCGTTAAGGTCGCGAAAGTTTTCTTCGCATTTGATTTCGCAGATCTGTTTAGTAAATAAATTCGGCTCTGTTTAAATTGTTTAAACACGAATTTAATACTTGGATTTTGTTCCCCATTAAATAAGGAAACCATAGGATCTGAGTTTGCGTAAATCAGATTTCGTTTGCTCTAGATATGGTTGCTTTAATGAACATGTATTCACTGTTACGGGAACTGCGAATCTTAACGTAATTAAGGAGTTAATTATTGTTTAGAGACGCCTCGAAATGCATGAAAATCACATAGGTTCTGTTGTAAATCAAGTTGGAAAACTATGGAAACTTACTTTGCTTAATTTGGATTTAAATTGATTGAGATATGCTAATTTTAGTAAGTAGGGGTCACTGCTGAAATTATTTTCCTAATCAAGAACCATGTGATTGTCAATTAATGAAATTAATTGTTAATTTCGAGAAATAATTATGGAAAATATTTGTGAAATATTAGAGAATGATTATTTCCTTAATTGACTTGGCCCCAATCAATTAATTGATTAGATTTGATCTAAATCATAATTGAAATCACAATCATCAAACTTCTTTCTTGAATAGGATTGGGAATTTGTCTAACAAATTTCCTTATAATCAAAATTGTTTTGATTACTATATGGTATAATTTCGGTTGAAGAATCGATTATCATCTCAAGTACAAATTAATCAATTTGGCATTATCCTTTCCCGAGGCGGATATGGTGTCTAGTCGGGGATCGCTGGGGTAGCGGGTTGCAACGTATGCGGTCCGTCCCACTCCCGCCGGTACTGGCCATGACAGCGGGTAGGGCCGGGATAATGTCCGAGGGATTAAGATGTATTTTTCTAATTATTAAAATACGAATTAATACGTACTTTGAGAATAATACCATATATATTCAAGTATAGCAATCAAGTTTGATTGATTAAATTGGATTGATAATTAATTTAATATGATTGAATTAATTATATCCAATTAAACCGCTCTATTATGAATAGAGTTATTATTTCCCTTGGAAGAATTAATTATGTGAATATGATTCATGATAATTAATTAGAATTTGAATATGATATGGAGGATCACATAAGTGACATCCATGGTCTCCCGTCAAGGCGAAGAGTTTTGTCGCCAGATATTATATGTAGGAGACGCCTGTCCGAAGTGACAGCTCCTGCATATGATCCATTTGGATCGGGCTCGTCGCTTCTCGAAAGAGTAAGGACGTATGCGTAGTAACCCCAATATCGGGTCCTCATATTATTGGGGCGATATTGGATTGCACATAGCGAGTTGTATTACTGTTGACGGTTGGTTCAATTAATGACGGGTCAACATCACCTTAGGGGTGGTGGGCCCGGGTATTAAAGACCGAATTGGGAGATGCAAGTTGAACTTGTAAGGCGGAATGTGTTCCCGCTTCTTTTTATCTGAGTTGTAGGTTCTCATATTATTGGGATGCAACAAAGATAAGGAAGGAGATCCCAGATCTTGCTTGAGATATAAAGGTAAGTATATCTCTTACATTGAAAGTGATTAACTTTCATTGTTGACATGGCAAGACAACTTTGATATAAAATTCCTAATTCAAAGTAAAACATGTATATATATATATATAAATATATACCCTTATGCAAATTACTTATTTCAGATAATCCTTCATTAAACCCACTTAATGTTATACTCAATAATAACCAGTAAAATATCATGGATTGGACTCATGATCCAGATATTGTACTTGCAGTTGGACACATAATGTATGTGGTTGCAATGTGCAAGTTTCCTCATAATAATGAGGAATGATGATTAAAAAGACAATAGGACTAAAACCCTAGGGTTTGTATGTCTCTATAAGTCTTGATCTCATCGAATGTACTTTGGAAGTGACATGTCGATGATGATCGCAATTGTGAAATATCCTTATAAAATCAATAAAGATATTCTGGCATACATATGTGCTCTTGGCATTTAATCATGAATGATATGGTTCTCTGCATCATGTAGAATGGTAGCTCTATAAGAGATGATGTATTCAAATTGTTTGAGTACCTACCTGAACCTATGTTATAAGGGTTTAGATGGATGTAGTTGATGAGTGTCATCATTCTATTGTCTATACTCTAGTCATTCATGAAGCTTCATAATATTCATATTGTATGAATTGAGTGAAGCATGTATAAATGTCGAAATTCTCTTACATTAAATTCTTTTGAATTTAACATAAGAGATCCTTAGTCTTAAGAAATGGTTGTTTATAGATAAAGGGAGCGCAGTGGAAGCATGGGTTGGACCCAAGCAAGAAGTATAATCAAAGAATTGACTGTATTTCTATGACTTCCATATGACATCCAAAGAGTTGTATAAATGCCAATACTGCAATAAATTGATGTGTTGATAGCATGACTATCAAATCTATCTAGAATCTTTAGAGAAGGAATCATATAGTACATCAGAATAATCTACATATAATCATTGAAATTGACTTACTTATTTGATAAGATAAAGTCCAATAATTGTATCTCAATCTTCTAATGACACTTGCAATTGGTTGCATCTGTATTAGAATATTAGAAATTTGATCTTAAGGTTTAATGGTCATCCATGTTGGAATTGATGCAATTGTTGCAACAATTTCCACCAGATGAATAGACTTCATATTTTCAGTGGGAGCCCTTAGTCTTAGAGAATGTCTCTATGACCTAGATATTAGAATACACTCATTGTTTATTTCTAATTGTTGGATATAAACATAAATTCTGTAATAAATCTATCATAAAGAGTTATGATGGAGATATTTCAGATAGTAATCTAAAATCTAGTGGACTCTATTAAATTAGAAAATTAATGAATGATTCATTAAGATTTCTAATACTGAAAATTAAACCTTTAAAGATCAATAGGAGGATAAGATCATTTAACAATGATCTGGCATCAAGTTTTGGACATATGTCTGTTGATGAGATCAATGGACTAGTAAGACATGAAACTTTAGATTGTCTAAAGATTCAAATCTCACATACTTGTGAGTATTGTATTCAAAGTAAAAATGTCCAATACACCCTTCTTTGGGAAAGGTGTAAGATGTCAAGGTATTTAAGATCTCATACATATTGATGTATGTGAATCATCTATATCATAGTAAACATTATGGATTTGTGATATCTATTGATGATTATGTATGATATGAGATTTCTTCTCTTCACTTAGAAAACTTTGAAATGTTCAAAGATTTCACAATTTTGGTTTAGAACCAAAGTTTGAAGGAAGATGAAATGAATTTGATCTAACCAAGGTAGCATGTACCTATTGGATGAATTCAAGAAATACCTTATGGAGATATGAATATCATTCCTATCTCAATCCTCCTAATGAACCTTAACTCATTGGAGTTGTAGGGAGATACAATTGATCATGTATGATATGATTTGATCAGTGATTAATCCTAGCATAATTATCTATTAGTTTCCAAGGTATATATATATATATATGTAGTAAAGACTACATTATATACTTAATAAGGTTCCATGTGATTAAGCTGGAATCTAGCACTAGAGAGTGCTACTTCATTAGGAAAATAAAGGATGGTATTAGATACCTACTTTATGACCTTGAGATTCTTAAAAAATCTCATCTTTGAGAATATGATTCTTATAGGACGACTCTCTTGAGAATCAAGATGAAAATGAAGTAAAGGAACTCATTTAATCTTGAAAAGATAATGAGGCTCCTGAAATCGGAAACTAAAATAGATAATTAAAGATGAAACATTAATACCTCTTCAAATAAGTTTGAGGATGGATTCCATGTGTCAGTTAAATCTGAAAATAATCGAACTTCATGTGATGAAGCTCCTGAGGATCATGACATGGAAAGATGGATGTTAGCAATAAAAGTCTAATGTAGACTTCATATACAAGTGTTGTATATGGACCCTCGAGGATCCACCTATATGGGTCAGACCCATTAAGGTGTAAATGGATCTTCAAGAGAAAGAGGGAACCTGATGAGAAGGTATAGACCTTCAAAGCACGGTTCGTAGTCATGAGCTACACACCAAAGAGAAGGCATCGCTTGCGATAAGACTTGCTCTCCAGTGACCTTGCTTTAACCCATCAGAATATTGCTAACTATAGCTACACAACTTGTCTATGACATCTTCATGATGTGAGTCAAGATTGCATTCCTCTATGAATACCTCTCTGAGGATATTCATATGAAGTAGCCCCAGAGCTTCATGGTTGAGGAAAGCAAGGTGTGCTAGCTGAAGAACTCCATCTTTGGACTCCAATAAGTTTCTTGTAGTTGGAACATAAGATTTGATGAAATTATAAATGTTGTGATTTCAGATAAAATCTTGATGGACCATGTGAAGCTTAGTGGGAGTGCCATTGTGTTCATCGTACTAAATGTATATATTATCCTAACCATTTGGAATTTTCTAAGGATGATAATAATAAATGTTTTATAATCTGATTATCCCATACCTCGAGATATGATCTCAAGGATACCTCCTAGATCTTAGTTCTGAAGTTGTTCAGAAGCAAAGAGAAGAGGGTATTGGGACCGTTGCATTAGTAGTACACCTTGGACTTATTCCATTCTCTAGAAAATTTCAAGAAAGGCTTCCTTCCCTTGAGATGTGGTAGTGACCTGTCTAAAGGGATAGCACCTCAAAGAGTTGAGGAAGTGAATGCTAGAACTGCTTGCACTTGTGCATCAGTTATGAGAAGCTGGGTATATGCTAGATGTATACAACAGCCAGATGTCTGCCATGCAGTGGGAGTAGTAAGCTGTTACTAATCCTGCTATGGAGATAAAACACTTGATTGCAGTAATAATAATATCTTCAAAGATGATAAAACTTACAGATAGTGATCTCAAAGTCTTATCTTCAAAAGTCTAAGATCTTGTAGATAGTGATCTATGAGGTTTTGACTGTAGATACCTTAGGAGATGGAGATCTCCAGGAATGAAGGTATTCTAAAAGGATTATGGGAATACTGGTTATGATAATTAATAAGATGTAGTGTCAATGACACTATAACCGACAAAAATTGAGTATTGGTTGCATAGGATGCAACATTCGCATTAGATGCGAGCACTGTTACTAGGAGATATGCAAGTGCCGTAAAAGGACTTGGCGTAGTCTTTTGGGAACAGAGTGACTGATTAGCTTACCTAGCTATTTTCTAAATAGCCTATGATTGTCACATGAGTGTGGGTTTAAATGATTAGCCCATTGATGGCTCTTTGGGCTAGTGGGAGATTGTTGGACATGCGAGCCCACGGCGAGCCATTATGCAATAAATGTTATTGCAATTCACTCCTTAATCTGAAATAAAGAGTACATAATTTGCATAATAGGTCCCTTAGTACAATTAGGGTTATGTACCATGGCCATCTTAATGATCATACAGCTGTTGATTCAATTATTGAACCATAAAGGCTGGTGCTTGGATGAATATCTAATGAGTTAGATTGAGGACTCATCAAGCACCGTCAAATGATTGTTAAGAGATGATCTCCAGCCTGAGTAGGATATGGCAATCCTATCTCAGTTAGGCTGATATCTGACCGACTTCTTGATGCAGGTCCTCTGCATAGGAATAGAGATTCGGAGGTGTCAGATTAGTTAGGTCAAAGAGTTGACTTAACGAGATCGAGATAACCTAAGTCCTATATCATAAGCTGTCATGATATAGGCACACATCCTCTGACCAGAGACAGATGTGTTACTATATGTCTGAGTATGTACATTTGGCAGACCAATAGGTTGATGGCCTAATCAAGGTCTATACACCGACGCGCTGGTGTGCATATAAGGGAATATGAGTAATACGATCTCTCAAAGGGATCATACAGGTTCACTACTGAACCGGAAGACATGAGCTCACTCATGAGATATTGGGAAGAATCAAATTCCGTGCGCACGGTCGTCTCGCTTTGGAAGCTTGACTGAATTTGTTGGTTTGATATATACTTTTGGAAAGTATATGATCAAGACCTAGGTATGATATATGCTTTTGGAAAGTATATGATCAATACCGACTCCCAATGATCGAATGAGAAACTTACTGATAAAACCATGAAGTAGACAGTATAAAGTTGATCCAATACTTCGGGTTTAATCTGAGTCTTCCAGTATGCAGGATGTACAGGTGTTAGGAATACCTGAGGGTGATGTGATCATAAACGGTTGTATAACCATGACGCTTCCATTCCTAGGGAGTGACGAAACGGGTCTGAATTTTAGTGACTCCTCTCAGTAGAGAAGTAATCTAATCTTAGTCCAAATGTTGGACATTGATCTGAATGTGATTCAGATTCAATGAGAAGATTAGATTTGCGGTCTTGATTTAATCAAGCATCTATGGGAGGCCCGAGATCTGGATTTGAGATGTGATCTCAATATCCATGTCACTATACGTGGAACAATACAATCGCCCTGTCCTTATCTCCAAGTATTCGCGGAGAAAGCGCATTATCCTTGAAAGAGTTCATGGATAATTCCATTGTTGATATATGTATCCGGGCATTGAGAAAATGGATAATTAAATGTGATTTAATTATCATGAATAATATGAATTTGATTCATATTATAAGGAGAGTTATCTTAGATAATTAAATGTGATTTGATTATCAAAGATGTAGATAATGTGAATGTGATTCATATTATTTGAGTACATGAGAATAAGTTATCCAATATAATTAAATATTATTTAATTGTTATGGATAAGAATAATGTGGATAGAAATATCCAATTATTCATAATATATTATAAATGTGATTTTATAATGTATTAGAGAGAGTTAATTATAATTTATATGTGTTGATTAATTATTATGTGTATTGGATACACATTGTGTAATTAATTGACAATGTAAATTATATGTTGTTTTGGGTTGTGAATTTGATTCACAATTTTTTTTATGACAAGATTGCAATATTCTCAAATATAATTGTGAATTATTTTTGAAGAATAAAAAGCGAACAAAAGTTGTTGGAAATAAATAGAGGAGATTTCCAAGGAGATATGCAATCTCATGGATTTCCATGAGATTGCTCTCTCCATGGAAAGAGGGGGGCGGCACATCATTCCTATAAGGAATGTGTGGCCGTCCACTTTGGAAGGTACATGGAGATGAAATCTCCATGTATCTTCTCTCCTTATTTATTGGTTTGATTTGGATTAATTTGTATTAGATTTTGTCAAATATATTTTGATCTAAATTTGTTGGTTTTACCAACAACAATCTTAGCCATTGGATTGACATAAATCAATCTCATCCATTGATTTTATATGTCACATGGATTGCGATCCATGGATCCCAAAACCCTATAAATAGAGAGGCACACCATGCTCTCTATTTTTTACACAACACACATCTCTCTCTCTCTCTCTCTCTCTCTCTTTCTTTCTAGAGGTCAACCCTCTCTCTCTCCCTCTCATGGTCGTCCACCATGGATGCCATGGAGAGGTTCTCCATCGCCGCGGCATCATCGTTATGCTGCCCGTTCTTCTGCTCGTGGATCTCCGTCTCCTTCGGTGCGCCTCGCTCGTGAAGAAGACGTCGGATCTCGTGTGTCGAGATCAGGAGATCCGCCGCTTGGATCATCAACATGGATTGCGAGAAGCACGCAGTTCATCCTCGCGCTCGCAAGCGTCTCTTCCGTCGTATCGGACTTGAGACAGGAGGTCTCTTTGTTTAGAGACTTGATCGCAACCACGCTTCAAGAGGTAATCCTAATTACTTGTTTGTGGCTTAGACGAAACAATCCGAGAAGTGTTATTGGATCATGTGGTTTCGTCGTATAAAATTTTTAAATTCCGCTGCATCGAGCAACTAGTGCGACTAGTCGCTCCTCGTCGTATTCGATACGACGCTCACGCTTCCGTGATGCGCTTGAGGATCTAACCATATCCTTCTTGTAGAAGACGTGATGAATAAAAATGGTCATGCTGGGAGTGCAATGGTTGCACAGGTCAGAAGGAAGCGCGGTCGGAAGCATGGTTCTCGTAAGGGCCCGACCTAGAAGAGAGAAGAAGGGAAAAAGTGTTGGCTCGTCTTCCAATGCATCCACTCTAATGGCGTCGAAGAAAACCAACGTCTGTCACCACTGCAAAAAGCCGGGGAATTGGAGGCGTAATTGCCCGGATTACCTGAAGTCGGTCGACAAAGGTAAAGCCCCAATAGGTATGAAATCTACTTTTATCATTGAAACCAGCTTTCTCGTCGGATGAGAAGGAAGTTGGGTTGTTGATTCTGGTGCTTATGTCCATGTATGCAATTTGTTGCATTTATTTTAGGAAACTAGAAAACTTGAAGAAGGAGAGATAGTCATCCAGATGGGATTTGATGCAAGTGTTGTAGCAGTCGCCGTCAGGACTTGTCGGCTATCATTATATAGTGGAAGAGTCCTAGTACTTAAAGAGTGTCTTTATGTACCTGAAGTCAGAAGGAATTTAATATCTGTATCTAAGCTAGTTAGAAGTGGATATTCGTTCCTATTCTGTAATAAATTAGTCATAAATCGTTATGATAAATATATTGCAGATGGCATGACTTCTGGAGGACTCTATAAATTGTGCATTGATAAATGTTTTATGAATGTTATAACCACTAATAAAAACCCTAAAAGATCCAGGGAGGATGAAAATCTTTCTAATGACATTTGGCATCAAAGGCTTGGTCATTTATCCGTTGATAAGATCAATAGATTAATAAAGGATGGACCTTTAGATTTTCTACAGGTTCAATCTTTACCTACTTGCAAGAATTGCATTCAAGGAAAAATGACTAGGATGCCTTTCCATAACAAGGTTACAAAATGCGAAGGTATTATTGTCCTAATACATACTAATGTATGCGGTCCCTTCAGTACCACAACTCGAAATGGATATCGATATTATTTGGCATTTATTGATGACCATTCACGATACGGGTTTGTCTTCCTATTACATCATAAATCTTAAACCTTTGAAAAGTTCAAAGAATTCAAGGCTTTGGTTGAGAACCAAACCGATAGGAAGATTAAACGAATTCGATCTGATCGAGGTGGCGAGTACCTCTCAGATGAATTCAAGGAATACCTTAAAGAAAATGGAATTGTTTCCAATCTCACTCCTCCTGGAACTCCCCAACTTAATGGTGTTGCTGAAAGACGCAAAAGGACCATCATGGATATGGTTCGTTCAATGATGAGTAAAACACATTTACCACTTAGTTTCTGGGGATATGCAGTAGAAACTACAATATATATCCTGAATAAAATTCCTAGCAAATCTGTACCTAAGACTCCTCATGAGCTCTGGTATGGGACCAAACCTAGTGTTAATCACTTGAGGGTTTGGGGTTGCTTGGTCCATGCGAAGAACGTGGACGCAAGTAAGTTAGAATCTCGCTCTCGTGAGTGTTATTTCATTGGGTATGTTAGAGATGGTATTGGATACCAACTCTATGACCCTGAGACTCAAAAGGTTTTTGTTTCTAGAGATGTGAAATTTCTGGAGAATGATTTCCTTAAGGGTCAAGATAAACATGAAGTAAAGGAACTCATTGAATCCCCTAAGGATTCTGAGATTCCTGAGCCAGAGACTGAAGAAGTAAATAAAGATGAAACACCTATACCTCTTCGAAGGAGTTTGAGGGTGGTTGCACCACCTGAAAGGTATGGATTCCATGTGTCAAGTGAGTCTGATAATGATCCTACTTCATTTGATGAAGCACTCGTGGATCATGACATGGATAGATGGATGCTAGCAATGAAGTCAGAAATTGACTCCATGCATAAGAATGGTGTATGGACCCTAGAGGATCCACCTAAAGGGGTAAAACCCATTGAGTGTAAATGGATCTTCAAGAGAAAGACGAAACCTGATGGGAAAGTAGAGACTTTCAAGGCACGGCTCATAGCCAAGGGCTACACACAGAGAGAAGACATCGACTACGATGAGACATTCTCTCCAGTGGCTATGCTTAAATCCATCAGGACATTGCTAGCTATAGCTGCATATCTTGACTACGACATCTGGAAGATGGATGCCAAGATGGCTTTCCTCAATGGATACCTCGAGGAGGATATTTATATGGAGCAGTCCCAGGGCTTCATAACTGAGGATGGCAAAGTATGCAAGCTGAAGAAATCCATCTATGGGCTCAAGCAAGCTTCTCGTAGCTGGAACATCAGATTTGACGAAACCATAAAGAGTTATGATTTTGTGCAGAATCCTAACGAACCTTGTGTATACAAGAAGCTTAGAGGGAGCGCCATTGTGTTCATCGTGCTTTATGTTGATGACATCCTTATCATTGGGAATGATACAGGAATGATGACCAGTGTGAAGATTTGGCTATCCCATACCTTTGAGATGAAAGATCTTGGAGAAGCCTCTTACATCTTGGGTCTGAAGTTGTTCAGAAACCGAGAGAAGAGGATATTGGGATTGTCACAACATGGATACATTAAGAAGATTCTTGAACGATTCCGCATGGATAGTTCCAAGAAAGGATTCCTACCCTTAAGACATGGTATCCACCTGTCTAAAGGAATGGCTCCTCAAACTGTTGAGGAAAAGAAAACCATGGCTGGATGTCCTTATGCATCAGCTGTAGGAAGCTTAATGTATGCCATGATGTGTACTAGGCCAGATATCTGCCATGCAGTGGGAGTGGTAAGTCGTTACCAATCCTGCTATGGAGAACAACACTGGAATGCAGTAAAGAACACATTTAAATATCTAAGACGGACGCAAGATTACATCTTGGTCTATGGAGATGGTGATCTCCAAGTCTTGGGATATACAGATTCTGACTTCCAATCGGATATTGATGATTGAAAGTCGACATCAGGGTTTGTGTTCCTGTTGAATGGTGGTGTTGTGAGCTGGAGAAGCAATAAGCAGGACACTACAACATATTCAACAACAGAAGCCGAATACATTGCCGTATCGGATGCTGCAAAGGAGACGGTGTGGTTGCGCAAGTTCATACTGGAGCTTGGCGTAGTTTCCTCTGATACTTCCATCCCGCTACTCTGTGATAACACGGGAGCCATTGCCCAGGCGAAGGAACCCAGATGGCATCAGAAGAGCAAGCATGTAGAAAGGAAATACCACACCATTCAGGAGATTCAAAAGCGTGGTGACATCATCATCACCAAGGTGGCCTCTGCCGACAACGTTGCTGGTCCTCTTACCAAACCTCTGACACAGAAGGTTTTCGACCAGCATGTAATAAGTATGGGTTTAAGGATTGTTCCTGAATGGTTCTGAGGGCTAGTGGGAGATTGTTAGCAATGTGAGCCCAAGGCTAACCATTCCTACAATAAATATTATTATTATAAATGATTTATCAATAAAAGTTATTGATTATGTTTCACTCCCTTTCTGAAATTGATTGAATGAATGCACTATAAGGTCCCTCTGTACAATATGGGTTATGTACCATGGCCAACTTGATAATTATATAGATGTTGATTCGTTGATTGAATCATAGAGGCTGATGCTTGGATGAATATCTAAGGAGTTAGATGGAGGACTCATCAAGAATCATCAATGATTGACAAGTGATGATCTCCAGTCTGAGAAAGAGATGGCAATCTTTTCTCACTAAGCTGATATCTGATTGACCTCTTGATGCAGGTCGTCTGCATGGGAATAGTGATTCGGAGGTATCAGATTAGTTGAGTCAATGGGTTGACTTAACGAGATCGAGATAACCAAAGACCTATGATGAATACTGTCACGTCACAGGCAAACATCCTCTGACCAGAGACAGATGTATTGCTATATGTCTAAGTGTGTACATTTGGCATTCCATTAGGTTGATGACCTAACCCTATACACCGGCGAGCTGGTGTGCATGTAAGGGCATATGAGTAATACGATCTCTCAAAGGGATCATACAGGTTCACTTGTGAACCGGGAGACATGAGCTCACTCATGAGGTATTGGGACTGATCAAATTCCATGCATGGTCGTCATGCTTTAGAAGCATGACATGAATTTGAAGGTAAGATATGTGCTTTGTGAAAGCATATGATCTATACCATATCCTAAGGACCAAGATTGAGAAACTTAGTGATCAAACCATGAAGATGACAGTGTAAAAGTGATCTGTATCTTCAGGATGATCATGAGTCTTCCAGTATGCAGGATGTACAGGTATTAGGAATACCTAAGGGTGATTTGATCATAAACGATTGTATAACCATGACGCTTCCATTCCGAGGGAGTGATGAAACAGGTCTGGATTTTAGTGACTCCTCTCATTAGAGAAGTGACCTAATCTTAGTCCATTTACTGGACATTGATCTGAATGAGATTCATACACAATGAGAAGATTAGGTTTACGATCTTGATTTAACCAAGCATCTATGAGAGGTCCATGGGATCTGGATTTGAGATGTGATCTCAATATCCAAGTCACTATACGTGGAACAATACAATCGACATGTCCTTATCTCCAAGTATCTGAGGAGAAATATCATTGTTCTTGAATGGTTCACGAATAATTCCATAAGATCTAAGCATTGAGAAATTGATAATTAAATGTGATTTAATTATCATGATGTATGAGGCATTATCCAATATAATTAAATGAGATTTAATTATCATGGATAAGAATAATGTGGATAGTAATATCCAATTATTCATGATATATTATAAATGTGATTTATAATGTATTAGAGAGAGCTAATTATAATTTATATCTGTTGATTAATTATTAATGTGTATTAGATACACATTGACTAATTAATTGAAAATGTAAATTATATTTTGTTTTGGGTTGTGAATGCAATTCACAAATTTCCAATGTCAAGATTGCAATATTCGCAAAAATAATTATGAATTAATTTTTGGTGAATAAATCCCAACAAAAGTTGTTGGATAAATAATGGAGAAAATCAAGGAGATATGCAATCTCATGGAAATCCATGAGATTGCCCTCCCCACTTGGAAGGTGGTGGGCGGTACCCAATTCCCATATGGAATTGGTGGTCGTCCTCCTTATTCCTTGGGAGGCTTGATCTCCTTTGTAATCTTCTCCTTATTTGATTGATTTGAATTTTAGGATTGATGTATATTTGATTTATCAAATATATTTAATCTAAATTAAATCATAATTGTTGGTTTTTTACCAACGACAATCTTGACCATTGGATTGACATAAATCAATCTCATCCATTGATTTTACATGTCCCATGGATTGAGATCTATGGATCCTAAAACCCTATAAATAGAGAGGCATACCTTGCTCTCTTGTACATGCTATTAGTAGCACATCTCTCTCTCTCTTTCTCTCTCTCTCTTCTCCTCACACGCCAACCCTCTCCCTCTCTCTCTTGATGGCCGACCACCAAACCCTAGGAGAGGAATTCGTCGACGCCTACGCCATCGCATCGCCACTTTGACGCTCTACGGTTCTCCGTCTTCTTGGAGTGCTACGCTCACGAAGGAGATGTTCGATATCGTGCGACGAGATCAGGAGTTCACCGTGCTTGGATCTACTCATTGGATTGCGAGGACAACGCGACTCATCCCCGCGCTCGCAAGCCGATTCTCCGACGATCGGACTTGAGACAGGAGGTCTCTTTTCGTAGAGACTCGATCAACCACGCTTCAAGAGGTATTGCATTATACTTGCTGTGGTTATAGATGAAACGATCCGAGAATCGTTCTTGGATCATGTGGTTTCATTGCATGAAAAATTTTTAAATTCCGCTGCACAGAACAACTAGTACGACTAGTCGTTCTCCGTCGTATCCGATACGACGCTTACGCTTCCATGATGCGCTTTAGGATTTTCCCATATCCTTTACATACTTACACCTATACTCCTATTGTAGAGTTATAATAAATTTTGACCTGCACACACTTGATTAGTTAATCTATTGTGGATTGATTGTTGTTTATCTAGTGATTGATAACCGTAATGATTGTTGACCTAGGTTGTTAGGTTAATAGATTAGTCGACTGAGACAAACAAATGACTTCGCAGACCTAGGCGATGAACAATGTAGTATCAAGGCTGGATTTTTTGTTCTAATCCTTGGGGTCACACCTTACTCTATCAGGAATGTACCTAAGAACAATGAGGATCTTAAGCACCCAAGACAATGAAATTCAATTAATCAAATTTATTTAGTCAAGTTTTCTTAGCAATCCCTTTTTTATATTTTTATTTTCACTTTTTTTTAGTATTTTATGCAAAGTCCTAACGAATTTCTCGATTTCCTATGTGAAAACACATAAAAATTGAAACACAAATCATAGAAAATAAAATGAAACAAAGGAAAAATATGAAGAAATAAAGATAGAAGCGATGAAAACTCAGAAATCGATCAGATCCCTCGGGTGAACAATCACCCGATGAAATGGACCCATGGAAGAGTCT
Organism: Ottelia alismoides; assembly: GCA_037367405.1. Classification (NCBI taxonomy): domain Eukaryota; kingdom Viridiplantae; phylum Streptophyta; class Magnoliopsida; order Alismatales; family Hydrocharitaceae; genus Ottelia; species Ottelia alismoides. Next base: position 418,734 of record JAZKJV010003379.1, read on the forward strand.
AAGTATCTAGAGATTCTAATTTATTATTATAAATAAATACATATCTCTCTCACCAAGTTTAGAAGGCAGCATAAAACTATTCTATACTAAAAATAAAATGTGGCTATTTAGCGGCTCTCTGTTCCTCCTCGGCTCCTACTGAACCCGGTCTGAAAGGGTTGGCCTCCACCTTGCTCGCGTGTATGGCATCACCTATGCGATCCACCCTAGCTTTGCAAGCCCTCATATAAAGAGAAAACACAAGAGTGGTTAGACAGTTTAAAATGATTAAAAGCGAATTAAAATTAAGCTGATAAATAACTAAGCTATGTACAAAATTTCAATCATGATCATTGCTTCCCCGGTAACGGTGCATTTGTTTCTATCAGTCGACTGATATGTTACCGTAACAGGCTAGATCAACAATCACTGTGGCGATCAATAACCGGATAAACAACAATCAACCCACAATAGATAAATCAATTAAGTATGTGTAGGTTAAAATTTATTATAACTCTACAATAGGTGTATAAGTGTAAGTATGTAGAGTGTCGAACTCAGGGAAGCCAAATGGGGATAGATAAATTCAATATTAATTATCGCTAATTAATAATATTTTTAGATTTTTACTTTTCCAATTTTATTTCTTTTCTACTTCTAATATTTTTGTGGGGTTTTAATAATATCTAAACTTGTATGTTTTAATTGTGAAAAATTTTAATTTCTTTTTAATTTTAAAAATAAGATATATATTAATATAAATAAATATATTATATGCTATATAAATAAAATGAGAAGAATAGATGTTTTTAGATTTTTTTAAATAAGTCAAACTAAAATAAAATAAAAGAAATAAAATAAATTTTATGGTTTTAAATATTTTCTTATATTTTTGGTGGTTTCTATAGAATTTTTCTAATTTTTTTACGGATTTTTAAAGTTTAAAATACTCAAAAGAGTGAATATAGAAAATACAAAAACTTCTTTAGGTTTTAAAAATAGATTTTAATACTAGAATAACCCTAAACTAATATTAATATATACTATATATCATAAAGAAAAATCAGCGATAGAAAATATTATTTTTGTATTTTTCTAGAATTTTTACAAATTTTTATAAGTTTTTTGTGTTTTATGATTTTTAAGTTTTCTATTTTGATTTTTTTAAATATTTTTGGTCATATATAAAACATAATAAAATAGAACTCCTGTAGATTTTTTTGACATTTTTGAAAATATTTTGTATTTTTTAGGTATTTTAATATATAAACAAGAGAAAATGATATGTTTTGATTTTCTAATAAATAGGGAAATTTTAATACATTGTGAAAATATATGTGATAAATATGGGTACCATTCACTTAATGTTATTTTCCTATGATTTTTAACCTAAATAAAATATTCAATACACATAAAATACAAGAAAAAAATACAACTTGTAGAGGCCATATTGCAATTAAAATAAAGTTTCTATGCCTTCAATAACTCCTACAACAAATCCAGGGGAATGCATGTATTGTTTGCAATTAAAAACAAAAATTATTCATACTTGGTAGGGGTATAAATGCAAATAGACAAAGTAACAAGTACAAGTATGCATTTTTACCTAAAATATTACATTGATTTTACAAAATATGGGACCAAAACGAAATAAATAAACCCGAAAGGGGTCCCTTGCAAAATACTTGGCACCTTAGGAAATCCACGTGAGGTGACCTGATACTTGACTAAAGTGCAAATAAAATAGTATGGTCCACGTGTAAATATTACAAAATCAGTATACTGCAAATGCAATTTTAAAAACTAAAAATAAAATACAAAATGCGAGGGGATGAAGGTGGAAAATACCCTCCACATGTATGCTAAAGGACAACAGATCATGATCCCGTTAAGCGATGGATGAACTGGTTGCGCGCATAACGCTTTGCCGATGGACGCCTCAGATTAGATATTAAGGCAGATTTGACGGTTGATGCTAAGCTTGATCCAACAATGTTGATCAAAAGTGGAGTGTGTTCTTCATCCAACTGTTGAGAAGACCTCTGAAAGAACTACGAAGAATGCCTCACCAAGGCTGCTTTGATCGGCAAGATCTCCGATCGCCGACCACCTCCGGAGTTGTCGGGGTCTTAAAATAATCCTAAGAGCCTTACGCTTCGATGGGATGCCTCAGAAGGGTCCATGCCTCATCAGAGGAGGCTTGGAGCTTAAAGAAAGTTCGGGCACCTGGAACTGTAATATAAGACTCAAATATATCCCAGGAGGTGTGTAATGAAGCTGGGACATGCACAAAATGGTTCGTAGCTTGACGGTGATGGTCTAAGCCCAAATATTAGTCGAAATGGGTGAAGGATGGGGTGTGGCGGAAGGTCTCCAGTGTGTGGTGGAGTTGGGGACCTAATCACATGATCTAAGCAAGATCAGTTGAAGGGAGATGATCTGGATGATGTAGAAGAGCAGGGGAATGTGTAAGGGTGATCAAGGAGTTAAAATGAGGGCTAAAATAGGCCGAACATTGGATGGAGCCTAGAGCTCAGGTGAAGTATTTTTTTATGTTTAAGCTTTCTTAGAAGAAATTAATTGAAACAAAATACAATGTGCACTACTGATTACTTTACGAATTGAAAGACCAGAAAATAAGAGACTCACCTGACCAGGAATGGTTGGGAGCAGAACAACAGGTACCTTGACTCCGACGATGGTGAATCATGATCCCCCCTCCTTCTCCTTGCCTCGATTCATAGGGGGAACCCCTCCTGTCACTAGAACTCCTCTCTAGGAAGGAATCTAGGGGTTATAGTAGGTAAAATCAGATTCAGTTTAATTGTAGGAGGAAGAAAAATTATAGTGCATTGACTGGGGGTTCCTTTTGCTTAGGGGTTTTGTACAAATCAATGGCTGATCAAGAAAGAAATTGGATTTATGTAAAAACTGATTGTATTGTGAAGTTCCTTTGTGAAGGAATCATATAGAGAAGAAGACTGGATCATGCACAAGAAATTTGTGAAAAGAGGTAAATACATGCCAAGAACCGATCCAAAGGGTGCGAAGGGGGAGTTAACTGCGTTCATGGGAGGCACGACCTGATTGGTCGACGTGGACCGCTAGAGGATAAAACAAAAGGAAAAATGGAAATAATTCAAAAACAGAATAGAAAATAATTTTATTAATTAAGAGTCAAAACATGAAAAGTTGTTTTTTATTTTATGAACTATTTTAGGTGATTTTTTATTTTTTACAACATTATTTGTTATATGTTATTTAGGGATGCAACCGGATGCAGATATATCCGTATCCGTCCGCTACCGTATCCGCTTTTAAGCAGATACAGATATACATTTTTGAATTTTAGCAGATACGAATACAGATACAGATACTAGTTTTATTTTTTTGCGGATACGGATTTGGATACGGATACCATTATAGATTTTTTCGGATACAGATACCGATGTATATATTTTTCGTGGATACGGATATGGATATCCATATTATTGAGTCATTTATGATATGCACATCTTATCCAGTTTATTATGAGTTGAATCTTATCCAGTTTTTTTGAGTTTGTAGAATTTGATTTTTTAACTATTGTGGAACTACTTTAAATCATATTTTTCATTTATGGAACTATGTTGTTAGACTATCTACTAATGAAAAAACTTTAGTTTATAATTGTCTTTTTATATTTTGGGTCAACAAGATATGCAATATTTCAGCTTCACAAATGTTTTGCATGCCTCAATATATCACTGACATGAAATTGTACCTCGTCATGAAATGTCAAAAAAAAGTAATAAACTTTTATAATTTATCATAATGTCATTTCGCGAAATATACCATATCACCTTTATCTTATTAGTTAGTTACAATGTTACAGTATTACCTATATTTTGGAAACCTTTTAAATGAAGAAAGACAGAGGTACATCATCGTACAATTTTACTATATGCTATTCAATATTTCATTCAATATTTTAATTTATTTTCTTATTTAATATGTAACATTGTAAGTTTATTGAATTTAGTATTAGTCATCCATCAATTACAAGTTCGTAAAGACATCATTTCTAATTAAAAGTATGAGGAGTCGCTTAATATTTATAAGATAATCCGTATCCGTTTCTTAAATATCCGTATCCGAATCATGATTATCCAATTTCGAATCCGTATCCGTATTTAAGGATACGGTATTCAATTTTCGATATCTTATGGTATCCGTTTCCGTATCCGTATCCAAATTTTGAAACGGATAAGGACATGTTTTTACCTATATCCGTATCCGTATCCGTCCGTTTGCATCCCTAATGTTAATATTTACATGTAGACAAATATGTATATATACATGTATTTTGTATATTTTATATTTTATTTTTTATACATATTATTATATTTACATATTTTATATATTTATAGTATTATTGATTATGTATTTACATATTTTATTTTATCATTATTTTATCTATGTATGTAAAGAATTACATGTATACATATTATATGTATAATATAAATATATATTAACTTCATTATTTATTTTGGATTTATATTAAATATTTTAAACTTTGTTTATATTTTTAATGTATTTTATATAATTCATACAATTATTTAAAATATAAAGGGAGTAAAAATGTAAAGAATTAAATAAACTAATATTATATACATATGACCTAGTACAATGGTGCCCCATAAAGACAACTTTTATATCATAACTTCATTTTAAATAAAACCATCTTTAGTTGATAGATAATTTAATTTGAAATAAAATGAAGATGAGAATTTGAGTTTATATTGAGTAGATATTGATCAATGAAGCTATGTTTGCAACTTTTTCATCTGTGTGAACCATGTACACTAAGCATGATTTTTACTTGCTACTATTTTTTATTTTTCTATATTTTGATGTGCAAGTTTCATTTTGAAATCTTTATTGTTTGAGGTGTATATGTTAAAGATTGTAAATATGGGGTATATGTATACTATAATGTGCATTTAGGTTTTTAGGGCTTTGTATATTTTATATACATTATGTAGCCCTTATCTCCCCTTACTTTATTCCTTGTTGACCTAGTTAATGCTTGACTTGATCTTAGGGTTTAGGGTCGGTCAGTATCTTGAATACTTCCTTTATTTTTATCTTCTTTTCTTTATTCTTTTATTTTGGGTTTAAATATATATATATATACATATATATATTTATATGTTAATTATCAGTTAATATTAGATGTTAATTTATGCAAGTTAATGGTATTCATATGTATTTAACTAGGGATTTAAAGCTAGAATAGAGGAATAAGGGTGATTGAATGGCTATTCATCAGTATGTTACATACAATACTGTACATTTTTATAAAATTGCATACAGATCTGTAATGAGAAATCCATTGAACTTCAGCCGGTCGTTGCAACATGCCAATCTAATTAACTCAAGTACTTTATTGAACTTCATCAATAGAAAGTATATATTCACATCTTTTGCTTGAGCAACTTATACTTCGTCGTGAGGTATTGAAGATGCGTTGACAAGGTTAACACCAATGTTCAATTTACTGAAAAACTTGTGAATATGAATTACTTTTTTGAAGCTGTAAAAAGAGCCAATTGAAGGCGACGAGCTACGTAATATATATGATATGCATAGTTTCTATCTTTCATAACCAAAACCTGCAACACATTCCATTCACCACGTATGTTACTTACTCCGTCATAACCTTATCCTCTTATTCGTTTATAATAAAGATTGTTTTACAACATAGTTTAAAATAACCCGTCTTTTAATGGCATAGATCTTGTATCAGGAATATGAATTAGGTCAAAGAATCTCTCACGTAAGATATCATTTTTATTTTATAATCTTAGAAAAATTGAAATTTTTTCTCTTCGAGTCGTCTCTAGTTTCATCATTTATTACACAGAATGATGCATCCTGATCTCTTCTCAAATAGCATTTCTAACCTTATTGGCTATAATTTGAAGAATTTCTTTCTTAATATCATGAGACATGTATTTAGCATTTTTGGTGCATTTTCTAGGACGACCTTATCTATAGCTTCATTATAAGATGCAACTAATTTTATTAGTTCGATACGATTCCCATGATTGCTTGAATATTGTCTCTTGTCATTGCCTCTAAATGCACATCCTTGAAATGCCAACTATCAAACAATATCTATTATGATCTTTAGTCGTAATCAATTTTCTTGTATATGCTTACCATCTTGCTTTTGAAATACGTTTTCAATATATTGTGACTTGGTTATCAAACTCCTAACATGTTCTTCATCCATATTATGTATTGGTCCTTTTCCTCCTGCATGACTGATAAAAGAGCAAGTTTGTCCATCATTAATCTTCTTCCACTTACGAAATCCATCAATAACAAAGGCATTTATGCTATGCATGGAATTAGTTTTACCACAAAAAATATAACAAGAGAAACAAAATGCTACATCTTTTGATGGAGAGTAGTCTAACCCTAAATGATTTAAACCATGATGTTTGAAATCGCTAATGTTGCCTTTCACTGCTGCTATATGGATAACTTCCCATAATAAACTGATAAGGAACCATGTTAATATACGTGTGAATTATATGTTCTCTCTTTTCTGAGGGATAATCTCGTATCATCTAACGCAATCCTAGATCTCTCTCTACTAATGTAACATAAATATTTGGAGTTTCTACCCATAGAACTTTATATTGTGGGTCGTCATCATTTTTGGGATCGTCAAAATCACGTAGATGATCTCGTAGATGTTCTTAAGAAATATTCTCGTTCATCTTCTTAGGGGATATTCATTTGGGAAATAGCCCCAAGAATAAGGGCGTTATTCCTCTCCCCTCCCCTCTCATTCCTCCTATGGTTACTCCCCCCTAGGAATCTCCCTTTTCACTTATTCCACCATTATTCCTATCATTATCACACCTACCTACCATTATTCCATCTTATTCCTACCCTCAACCAAACAAGAATAGTGACTTATTACATCTTATTCCTCACCCTTATTTTTGCTTACTCCCAAGCCGAACACAGTCTTAGAGAAATATATGTTAATTTTCTCTTAGATATTTTTACTATGAAAGGGTTAGAAAGTTAATGGTGATAAATATATTAGCAAAACAGAAATTTTATAGTAATTAAACTGTAATTACAAGATAGCTTATGATCAGTAAAAATACTCAATTCATTCAATATTTTCTCATATATGCGTCTCTACGAAATTTATAAGCTAAATATAGCCTATTATTAAATAACACACACATATATATATATATAACATCCATGTGTTATTTGTCCAATTATGCTATAACCCTTATAACCATTGTGATTACACTATGCTTTTTTTTTAAATTACACAACACTTGAATATAGCCGTATGTGTTAAATGTATTATGATTATAGGTGTCATGGTGGAATTACAAAGAGTATTAGTGTTATGGTGCACTTGGACACGTTTTAAGAGATTTGGTGCAAAAAATTCTTTTCTTATATAACTTTAGTTGAGTTGGTTAATGATTTTGGTGGAAATTAAATAACGGGGTTCAATTCCCATGGCCCCACAAATATGGGCAATATCCTGTTCTTAATCCTAACATTGATATTAGTAACCATATGTCACATGATAATATGACTTTTATTTAGATATGATTCAGTATAAAATAGTGCATTTTCTTATATGTAAATGTTGATACCTCTAATCAGATACAAAAAATAGACGTAAAATTATATAAGGAATATTTTAATAGAAAATACAACGATGCCATGATAATATAACTATACTTTAGTAATTTTGATCCGATTATGAAAAACTTATCCAAAGTCGTAAAGTGAAAAAGAATATATTTTTATGAAAAAAATATTACCAGTGTTCATACGATAATGGATAGTTAGGTAGGCTCGACGAAGGCGGTAGTCTGGAAGCCAGATATCAACTAGTACGACAATATCATCGTAGCCTACCACCGTACGAGAGCTGATTTCGGAAATGGTTGAAGAAAGGAAAAGGGAGTATGTGATTTTTAATGGTTTGGATGCGGTAATATACGAAGGAAATTGCATTTTTGGTAATAGAATTCATTGTGATATTGCTCGAATTGGAATCGCAATAATGAGATCCCAAACCCACACGTAATTAATGTTTTTCATGGTTTTTCTCTCACCTATCCGGTTGTCCCGATTTTTTTTAGGAGTTGGCCGTTTGCAGTTTTTTTTCTAGAAAAGGTAAATTAGAACTTGATCATTGGTGGATTTTTTTTAAATAATTATTAAAATATTCTTAATTAATTAAACAATCATCAAGTCATAATATTTAAAAATATAGCCATCAATCGGCACCTGAGGTGCTGATTTGGAAAGTAATACCCAAATCCATACCTCAGGTGCTGTTTTGGAGACATGGTGGATGGAAGTGCAAAATTCATGATGAGTTTGTCTAAATCGGCACCTTAAGTGCCGATTTGGACATCTCAATGGGTAATTTGCATTTCCATCATTTGGGTAATTTGTATTTCCATCCCTTATTGGTTCTCAATAGTTTTATTTTCAACTAACCTCTTTTGTATCAAAAGTATAACATTTACTATAAGGATGTAATTAAAATTGATGGTAAATACGTATCATTTCTATGAAATTATTCTTTTCAAATTTTACATTTTTAGTTTATAATTCTTTTCCTTTATTATATTATATATTAAATTCCTTATTCTAATTAATTATATTTATATATAACAATTATTGTTGGGCTATTTGCGTTCCAGTCCCAACTTGGGTTGCAGCCTTTTGCAGTTTTGCAGGGTCTCTTTTGATATTTGCTCAGATTTTGCAGTCCCAAATTCCAGGAACGGAAGCCCCATTCGTGTCCAACATTTCTCCAGTCGTTTCCAGAGAATACACGAGCAGGGGGTGTTTGAAAAACCCCATTTCTCCAGTGCGGGAGTGCCAGAGATCGAGAGAGAGGTTGCTGCGGACTTCCACCTCTCTCATCTTTGTAGTTGTTCGAGTTGCAGCTGGACGAGTGTGAAAGCACATCGGCTAAGGCAAAGGGCTCGAGAGGAGCCGTGGGTTGTGCGAGCTCGAGAGGAGCAGCAGCAGTTGGAGGTCGTTGCGGACGGCCTCAAGAAGCTGAAGCCATCGTGTTTGGGTCTCCATCCGGGAGCCCACAGGGGAAGCCACTTATCTTCTTGGATTTGAGAATGTTGTTTGGTATTTTAGATATCTAGGATAGTTAGCTACTAGTAGAAGAACTACCTATTGTGCTTGTGGCTTTTACCTCGATTTTGTGGGCAACAAAATCGGAAAAAACATTGGCTCCATTTAATCGTAGTGGATTGGTTGTCGGTCTTGCCCTGTGGTTTTTTTCCTTACTCGCATCCAGTAAGGGTTTCCACGTAAAAATCTTTGTCTCGTGTGGTTGCTTGTTGTGCTTGCTTGTGTGATTGTTCTATCATTGTTGCCATTGAGTTCCCGTGTGGGGAACATATATTTGTTGCACCATCTTTGCTGCAGGACAGTTTTAGGGGATATTCCTGATTGTGTGGCATATCCCCAACAAATGGTATCAGAGCTCAGGTTGAGCAAAATGGGCAAAGATGATGAGGGCACTATGATTAAGCTCACAAGTAGAAACTCGCAGATTTGGAAAGCCAAGATGAAAGACATCATGTATTGCAAAGACCTCCACGACCCCGTGGAGGGAGATAGCGCTAAGACAGAGAATATGTCCATGGCTGAATGGACAAAGTTGAACCGAAAGGCCATTGGGACCATTCGGAAGTGGCTTGACATGTCCGTGTTCCACCATGTGGCTGAGAAGACGAATGTGAAGGAGCTCGGGGACAAGTTATCCGAGATTTATGACCAGAAGACTGCAACAAACAAGGCTTTCTTGAGTAGAAAGCTAGTGAACTTGAAGTACAAAGATGGATGCAAAGTGGCGGAGCACTTGAATGACTTCCAAAGCATTATCAACCAGTTGATATCCATGAGTCTGACACTTGATGACGAGTTGCAGGCACTTCTCTTATTGGGTTCTTTGTCGGATAGTTGGAGACTCTAGTAGTCACCGTGAGCAACTCTATGCAGGATAGAAAGTTGACCATGGCTATGGTCAGGGCAGTCTCCTCAATGAGGAGATCAGGCGTCGCTCTTCAGGAGAGGCATCCTCCTCTTTACATATGTATGCAGTTGAGAGGAGAGGAAGTTCTAGTAGCAGAGGAGCATTACATGAGAGGCAGAAATCCAGAGACAAGTCCAAGTGCAGAGGAAAGTATCACCATTGCCAGAAACCCGATAACGGAAGAGAGATTGCAGGGTTTGGAAGAGAGAGCAAGTTGAAGCCAAGAAGAAATATCAGAAAAATGAAGATGGGAATGTAGCTGCAGTTGTGGCAGATGACAGTGCAGATGAGGTGATTCTCACCACCCAGGATCAGTGCTTGCATTTAGGGAGTGATTTGGAGTGGGTTGTTGATACGGCCGCCTCCTATCATGTAACTCAACACATGGAGTTCTTCACCATCTACACTAGGGGTGATTATGGGAGAGTCTTGATGGGTAATGAAAGTTACTCTAAGATCATTGGCATGGGCACCATCTCGATTCAGACGGATGTTGGGTGCTCAATGATTCTCCAGAATGCGTGGCATGTTCCTGATGTGCGACTTAGCCTTATATCTGGCTCACAGCTAGATAGTGAAGGCTACCATCTAAAGTTTGACGACAATAATTGCAAGATAAGCAAGGATTCTCTCATCATGGCTAGAGGCAGCTTGTGTCACACACTCTATATGACAAGAGCAAAGGTCATGGATGGCAGTTTGCATGCTAGCAAGGCAGATACATCAGATTTGTGACACCATCGACTTGGGCACATGAGCTAGAAGGGCTTGCAGCTTCTAAGCAAGAGAGAGTTGATCCCCTACCACAATGACATCACTTTGTCTCCTTGTGATGCATGTGAGGTTGGGAAGAATAGGAGTGCGCCATACAGGGATACCTTCTACAGTTGGTTCATTCTGACGTTTGTGGTCCCATGGACACAACCTCTTTGGGAGGTAACATGTATTTTGTCACCTTCATTGATGATGCATCTAGGAAGGTGTGGGTGTATGTACTGAGATCGAAGGATCATGTATTTGATTGCTTCAAGAAATTCCATGTAATGGTTGAGCGCGAGTCAGGGAAATTGTTGAAGTGTCTACGCACGAACAATGGGGGAGAGTACACCTCCCATATCTTTCAAGGCTATTGTGTAGAGCACGACATCAGGCATGAGAGGACAGAGACATGCACACCCCAGCACAATGGTCTTGCTGAGAGGATGAATATGATCATTGTTGAGAGAGTTCGATGTATGCTGAAGACAACAAAGTTGCCCAAGACCTTTTGGGCTGAGGCAGTTCGCATCGCATGTTACTTGGTAAACCAATCTCCATCAGTTCCTTTGGGGTTCCAGATTCCAGAGCGTGTTTGGAAAGGAAAGGATCCCTCATATGCTCATTTGAGGGTGTTTGGATGCAACGCTTATGCATTGGTACCCAAGGAGTAGAGGAAGAAGTTGGATGACAAGGCAGTGCCTTGTATATTTTTGGGCTATAGAGATCAGGAGTTTGAATACCATTTTGGGATCCAAGGAAGTAGACAGTCACCAGGCACATGGATGTGATCTTTTATGAGAATCAGACATTGGCTGAGGACACCACTGAGAGTGGTGATGCAGATGAGTTTTCCATGGATGATGACAGTGATGAGGACATAGATCCCTCTTCAGTGCAGGGTACAGGTGGATAGGATGGGCAGCTAGAGCAGCATGAGCCAGATGCAGGCCTCCTTGATGCAGGTCTAGGGGACTTACGGTAGGGGGAGCAGCCTCACCCACTTGCAGACACAGCAGAGCCTCAGGTCAGGAGATCGGACAGGACACGCCAGCCATCATCTTGTTACCCCACTTCCAGGTACGTGATGCTCACAGATGCAGGTGAGTCATACACATTTGAGGAGGCACATATGCATAAGGACAAGGATCATTGGCGCAATGCAATGATTGAAGAGATGTTATCTCTCAGAAAGAATCACACTTATGATCTTGTTGAGCTTCCTAAAGGGAAGAGAGCCTTAAAGAACAAATGGGTCTATAAGATGAAATCAGATGACAATGGCAAGGAGGTGAAGTACAGGGCCGGAGTGGTGGTGAAAGGGTTCAGCCAGAATGAAGGCGTGGACTATGATGAGATCTTCTCCCCAGTGGTGAAGATGAACTCAGTGAGAATGGTGCTAGGACTTGTTGCTAGCATGGACCTTGAGCTGGAGCAGATGGATGTGAAGACAACGTTTCTTTACGGTGATTTGAAAGAAGAGATCTACATGGAGTAGCCACATGGATTTCAAGAGAGAGGGAAAGAACACATGGTCTGCAGGTTGAGAAAGAGTCTCTAGGTCTTGAAGCAAGCCCCAAGACAGTGGTACTGGAAGTTTGATGCCTTCATGGCAAAGCATGGCTTCAAGAGGACAATAGTCGATCTATGTGTATAGGTTCGTCGTCTTCTCAATGACAGGTTCGTCATTCTTTTGATCTATGTGGATGATATGTTGATTGTAGGTGATGATTCCAACCTCATCGCGAAGATCAAGAGAGAACTCTCCAAGGAGTTTGAGATGAAAGATTTGGGCAAGGCAAGCCACATCCTTGGGATGCAGATTACAAGGGACGGGAAGGCGCATGTTGTGGTTGTCACAGGAGAGCTATGTTGAATGCGTGTTGGAGCAGTTCAACATGAAGAATGCCAAGCCTGTCAGCACACCCTTAGCCTCTCATTTCAAGCTTCCCAAAGATTCATGTCCTTCTACTTCTGAGGAGAAAGCAGAGATAGCCAAGATCCCATACCAGTCAGAATTTGGGAGCCTCATGTATGCAATAGTTTGCACTAGATCCAACATAGCCCATGCAGTGGGAGTAGTGAGCAGATTCATGTCCAATCCGGGGAAGGACCATTGGGAGGTTGTGAAATGGATCTTAAGATACTTGAGAGGGACCTCAAGTATGTGTCTTGTGTTTGGGAGGTCAGATCCCAAACTTTGTGGCTACACTAATGCATATATGGAAGGAGACATGGACCAGAGAAAGTCTGCCTCAGGCTACATTTTCACTTTTGCAGGGAAGCCATATCATGGCAATCCAAGATACAGAAATATGTTGCTCTCTCGACTACCGAGGTAGAATACATTGCAGCAACAGAGGCTGGGAAAGAAATGTTGTGTCTACAACGCTTTCTTGGTGAGTTTAGATTGAATGATAGTGAGCTGGTTGTGTTTTATGATAGCCAGAGCGCTATAGACTTGAGCAAGAGTACCATGCACCATGCTCGCACAAAGCACATTGATGTGAGATACCATTGGTTGAGGGATGCAATTGAACAGAAGCAGCTCATGTTGAAGAAAATTTACATTGATGATAACCCATCAGACATGTTGACCAAGGCAGTCACTCGTGACAAGCTTCAGCTCTGTAGAGAGCTGAGCGGTGTCACTTCTTCTTGATCTCCATCATAGGACAACACCTCCCCGTTGGGGCTGGAGGGGGAGGTTGTTGGGCTATTTGCGTTCCAGCCCCAACTTGGGCTGCAACCTTTTACAGTTTTGCAGGGCCTCTTTTGATATTTGCCCATATTTTGCAGCCCCAAATTCCAGGAACGGGAGTCCCATTCGCCTCCAACATTTCTCCAGCCGTTTCCAGAGAATACACGAGCAGCGGGTGTTTAAAAACCCCATTCCTCCAGTGCGAGAGATCGAGAGAGAGGTTGTTGCGGGCTCCCACCTCTCTCATCTTTGCAGTTGTTCGAGTTGCATCTGGACGAGTGTGAAAGCACAACGGCTAGGGCAAAGGGCTCGAGAGGAGATGTGGGTTGTGCGAGCTTGAGAGGAGCTGCAACAGTTGGAGGTCGTTGCGAACGACCTCAAGAAGCTGAAGGCATCGTGTTTGGGTCTCCATCCGGGAGCCCACAAGGGAAGCCACTTATCTTCTTGGATTTGAGAATGTTGTTTGGTATTTTAGATACCTAAGGTAGTTAGACACTACTAGAAGAACTACCTATTGTGCTTGTGGCTTGTACCTCGGTTTTATGGGCAACAAAACCGGGAAGAACATTTGCTCCATTTGACAGTAGTGGATTGATTGTCGGTCTTGCCCAGTGGTTTTTCCCTTACTCACATCGAGTAAGGGTTTCCGCATAAAAATCTTTGTCTCGTGTGGTTGCTTGTTGTGCTTGCTTGTGTGATTGTTCTATCATTGTTGCCATTGAGTTCTCGTATGGGGGACATATATTTGTTGCATCATCTTTGCTGCAGGACAGTTTTAGGGGATACTCCTGATTATGTGGCATATCCCCAACAATTATAACTTATTCAATTTAATTTAGAGTAGTCAGATCAAGCTGACTAGCGATGAAAAGGGATCAGATACATATCAGATATGCCAATTTTCTTATATATATTCACATCGTCTATATTGAATACAAATAAAAGTCTGTGTACTGATATCAGTCGGATGAGGATTTAGGGAACCATATAATTGGATATGAATTCATATAGAATATTCACTGAATATGAATCTGAATCAAATAAAAAGTGAATAAGAATATTGATCGACTAAAGATCAGATACGAGCTTGATTGGAAACTATATAGATTGTTACAAGCTTGGAAGAAGATATGCAAAAAAAATTAACCCATGATCGAATCTACTTATCACACGTCAACAATTAGACAGATCAATGCTCAACTCTATTTCAACGAGCATAAATGATAATGCTAAGATGGTTTTGAGGCTAAAATAAAGGGGGTTATGGTAGTGGCGAACTTAGAATTTTGATAAGGCAGAGTACCAAAAATATATGGCTTGGTTAGAACAAAGACTAAGAAAAGATCAAATCTTACTTATATTCTTTAAAATGATTAAAATTATAAAATTTAATTCATAAAATCTAAATTATAGAATAAACTAAATTATTATTTTTAAATTAGGATTTTTACCCGGCAGACCTTATAAACTTTGTCAATTACCTCCACAACCTTTGAAACAACATAATTCCCTCCTCGACCCCGTAAATTTGTCAACTCTTACCCCATGAACTCTCCGGCTAATTTGTTTGAAGCCCGTGAGGGTTCTTGGGATTATTTACAGGGTCGATAGGGTAATTACGTTGTGCAAAAGGTCGTAGAGGTAATGTAAAAAAATTATAGTCTGTCGAGTAAAAATCCCTTTTAAATTTTAACTTTATAATTGAAATGGCATTAAAACTCTATATTTGCGTAACTAATAATTGATTAACCAACAAATATTTAGGGGTATTTGAGACGTGCATATTTAGAAATGCATAGGTATACTCAAAGAGTTTATGTTTTTTAATATGTACATATTAAATCCTGTTCTAACAAATTTAATTTTTATTTCTAATTAAAGGTAAATATATAGAATTCGAGAACAAAATGAACCTATACATAGTTGTATATAATTTGAGGATTTATTGTTCTATCTTTCGATATTGATATTACAGCAACAAATACTATCCGTTGAAAATTATCACGATTTCTAAGTTTGATAACAAAAATCCGTATTCATGGCAATGTCGCAGGCAATGAATCACATAATATATGCTATCCGTTATCTTTTCAAGACTTTTCTTCAAATTATACAAATTATTATAAAAAAAGTCAATGGTTAATGGTTGTTATAAATATTTAGCAATAAAATTTGACACTCGTTGTAATTTCAAGAATCAAACGTAAAATTGACAAAGAATAATATTAATTCATTCTCATTTTTTATGTAGTTGTATACTGGCATGCCATTATACACAAATTCCACTTTTGATGACTAAACAAAAAAAAGATGACTTTATATTGATTAGAGGGAGAAATAATGATAACATTAACGTATAGTAAGTGAGAAATATATTGATATTTATAAATTTGAATGGAGAAAGAGAGATTAGGGAAGGGACGGAGGGTAATTTGGGAGAAACAAGAATGTAATGATATTTATAAACTTAAATGGAGAGAGAGAGAGATTAGGGAAGGGACGGAGGGCAATTTGGGAGAAACAAGAATGTAATGACATTAAAAAAAATCCTAATTCGAGGGGAGGCATGTTCCCCTCGTGAACTATCACAATAAGGAAAACAAGTTACGGCTACAGAACTATGCCCACAGATGTGAGGCTTGTGGTCATAGAATTGGGCTCTTGCCACAACACGTCGTGCCCAGTAATCATAGCTACAAGTCTCGTCGCGAGAGTTCTCTAACTACGAATATGTCATGGCCACTACAAGTAACCACAAAAGTTGTTGTGGCCACAGCTCTTGCATGAATATCCTCCTTGCATATTTGAGGACATTAGCCACGGAATTGTAACGATGGGAAACTAGTGACCACGCAATTATCATGGCCATAAGTTTTCGTAGCCGCATTCAATGACCAGAACTCATATTTCTTATAGTGTATACGTAGGTAGGAGAAGAAAAAGGCATTGAATCTGATGTAAATAGCAAGTTGAGTGAGAGTGGTATTCGTTTGTTTTTTTAGTGAAGTCCATATTTTGCTAATCTATGAACATTGGTTTACTTACATTTCCTGATTATAGTGGAGATTTTGAAATATTTTCAGTCAAGGGAAACTTGAAATAAACACGAGGTGATCAGTCGATTTCCGTGTTATAATCAAGGCTCATATATTGGAAACTCAATTCATAACCTTGTTATAAATAAAGACCCTTTCGATTCCTTAACCGGGGATCACCTCTTGCTGTTGATTTATTGCATATATTCTCACTAATTCAATTCCTTCAATTTCATGCAATAATTAACCTAAGGGTTGTCTCGTTGCTAGATGATTGTTCGGTGATGGCTTGAAATAGTTCTGTTATACATCTTATCGTACGGGATTGTTAGCAACTTATAGTGGAGGATTTTATCGTTTATGAGGATATGGGTCGTGGTTAAATGCGTAAACATATACAACCTATTGTTGCGATTGTTCATATGGTATCATCTTGTACGAACACGCATAACCTTATGCATAGCATATCGTATATAATATTACTGATTATCATTACTATGTAATGGAATACCCACTTATGACATCTAATGTCTAGTGGCTTTTTAGCAATCCTTGTTGATGGCCGAATTTTTTTATGCACGGACAATTCATAGTAACTACTTATATGTTTAAGTTTTACTATTTCCCTAACAACAAATCCGCCCACTATAATAATTTAGGTGTCAACAAACTTCTAATATATATATATATATATATATATATATATATATATATATATATATATGGGTAAAATGTGTATGCCCTCTAGGGGAGCTAACTTAGCTCCCCCCTCCTTATTTTTTGCGTGTTTTTTTATTTGAAAATAAAAATTATGTAAATTTATTATTAAATCCCTATATTATGTCATTCAGATTTCATGCAAAACAGAGACTCCTACGACCTCCATCCAGACGGGGTCGATTTAAAAAATCCCGAGACCGTTAAAAAAATGACTGTCTGGATGGAGGTCGTAGGAGTATCTGTTTCACACGAAATTTTTATGACATAGTGTAGGGATATAGTGATGAATATTCACGGAAAAAAGTTTCAAAAAAAATTAAAGAAAATAGGGTGGGGGGAGCTAAGTTAGCTCCCCCTAGGGGGCAGCCCCATTTCCCTCTATATGTATATATAGGGAAAAATGAGGCTGCCCTGAGGAAGCTAACTTAGTCCCCCCTGCCCCGCACCTATTTTCTCCATTTTTAAAATTTTTTTGAACATTTCTTCCGTGACTATTCATCACTATATCCCTAAAGTATGTCATTCAAAATTTCGTGCGAAACAGAGACCCCTACGGCCTTCATCTAAATAGTCATTTTTTAACGGTCGTAAAATTATTGAAATCGACCTTGTCTGGATGAAGGCTGTAGACATCACTGTTTCACACGAAATTTGAATGGCATAACATAGGGAAATACTGATGAATATTTATGAAATAAATTTTCAAAAAAATAAATAAATGAGAAAAATAGGGCATGGGAGCTAAGTTAGCCCCCCAAGGGGCAATCCCATTTAACCCCCCCCCCCCACACACACACACACATATATATATATATATATATATATATATATATATATATATATATATATATATATATATATATATATATAAACATCACATTCGTCTTTACAGATGGTTTTTATGTTTCTTTATTTTTTTAGAAAAATAGCCAAGTTCATTCATCTTAAAAGTTTTAGTACAGAAAATGCACTTGCATAAGCGCAGGGTCAGGAAGGTTGAACAAGCAAAGGAGAAGATAAGAAATTAGAAATTAACAGAAGGTTTCTTGCCAACAAAAAGCCAACAAACCCAAGAGTTGCTGAAGCTTGGCCGCAAATCATCCATTCGAAAAGTCTGGTGGAGAAGTAACACCAAAAGAAGTAGAATGGCGATCATAATTGAATTCCATGGGAAGGCCCACGCGTGCGACCCAAAAGCCCAAAGAAGACCGACCCAATGAATGTGAGGTAGCCTAACCAGGATTAGGAGAAGCCCCTTCCGTCGAGCAACTTAAAAAGGATAGGACCAACGAAATAAAGGACCCAAGAGGCGATTGAATAGAGGAGGAGAAATTGAAAAAAAAAACATAGTAAGTTAGATCAATTATCCAAATTCCTGCAAAATAAACCAGGCTGGAAGTTTAAACCAGTTTTAATAGAACAAATTAAAAAGGCTTCTTTAATTATAAAATTTGCATCAGCTGGAACACCCTCTAACGCGAGGTTGCAGTGTCCTTTCCAAATAAACCATCAAATAGTGAATTTAATCACCCATTGTTGCCATTCCAGATGATTTAGTGTCGTTTTTCTTTCCCGTAAAATATTTAAGAAGCCTTCGAAATTCGACTCCATAGCATAATTCCTAAAAATACCTTTGATAAAAACATAGTCATTGAACAGATGAAAGTAGTTTTCTAGGTCATTTTTACATAAGAAGCATCTTATAACTGAATGAATTTTCATACGCTCTAAAATATCATGCATGATAATCTTATTGTGTGCAAGCTACCAAATGAAATAATATACTCTTGATTCAACGATGCTTTAATAACTCTGTATAGATCGTATATTGACTCATTCGGGAATGAACACAAACATAATTCAAGTAAGCTCTCAAATGTTTGTTATTTTTCAAGAAACGTTTCAATAACCTATTGGAGGCATTATTCTATTTTTAGGGAGGTGTCAGTTATCTAGGGTGGAGTATTGGGCTCGACCCGGCCCAACCCGGGAAAGCCTAGTCCGAGCCCGTCAATTTTCCGTAGGCTTTGGGCCGGGTTGAGGCCCGCTTTTTTTAGAAAATCGAGGGCTCGGGCCCGACCCAAGGCCCGCGTCATCGGGCTCAAGTTCGGGTCGGGCTCGGGTTCGGGCCGGGCTCAGCCCACACCTATTTTGATTCTATGAAATTGCACTTTGATTCCAATTTGTTGTTATCGATATAATTCATCCATAACACATGAATATCGGATGTATTGTTATACTATAATATCACTATTCATGATTGAAGGAAATATTGGATGTATTGTGACTATAAATCCATGCCTCCTAATTTGGTTCTAACATGATAGTTTGAAATATGAGGGTCTGGGCCCGGC
Organism: Ottelia alismoides; assembly: GCA_037367405.1. Taxonomy (NCBI): domain Eukaryota; kingdom Viridiplantae; phylum Streptophyta; class Magnoliopsida; order Alismatales; family Hydrocharitaceae; genus Ottelia; species Ottelia alismoides. The sequence continues at coordinate 438,384 of JAZKJV010003379.1, forward strand.
CCATTTGTACTTCGGGTTCGGGCTCGACCCGGTCCGATCATAATATTTTTGAAATATGAGGGCTCGGGCCCGACCCATTTATACATCGGGTTGGGGTCGGACCCGGACTTTTGCGGGTCGGATCAAGGTCGTGTTCGGGCCGACCCGACCCAATGCTCCACCCTACAGTTAACAACGTGACCTATGATCCTAACCATAAATAATTATAACTTCATCCCAACGGATATTTACTATAAATAAATATACGTGTGGTACACCACTATTCAATGAATCAAATGGTTTAGAAAAAAAAATATTATCTCATTTGCATCCATGGTTTTTATTACGACCAATAGGGTGGATGTTTCTTTGATAATTTAAGTTGTATTGTATAACTTAAATGTAGAACTACAGTGATATTCACCAGGCTTCCCCCAAAACTTTTGCCAAGTTGTTCGTATACAATACTACATATAGGACATGCCGGATAATCTTTTTCATAGCTACACGTATGTGTAAGATTGCATCTACCACAATACAACCTTATATTAATAGCACCTATATCTCATAGTTGGTGATACAATACTTTATATCTCATGATTGGTGAGACTACTTTTCATCACATATTGGAGTGAGATTCAATGGAGAATGTCTTAAACTGCGACAAAAGTTTTTTTTTAAATTATGAAAACGAGTTCGATTGAATGGATAAGGTGTTTTATGATTAGTTTAACAATTGATAATGGAGATATTCCTTGAGGTAAGGTATTCACGTATAATACTTGTAGGTATACCTTGTAACGAATGCTATTTGCTAATGAAAGGGTTGGTGGACTTGTGGGTATTAAATGTTAAAGGTATTGTTTATAGGATTAGTGAAATATCTCTTCCAGTCTCAAGTTTGTTTACTTTTGAACAAAAAAAGACAGATGAAGATGATGCTGTAAGGTTGGTGGACACCCTTGCGGTTTGGCCGAGCTGACAGGAGTCATTCTCATTCGAGTGACATCACAGAGTGGGATGGCAGTATGTATTGTGGAATTTATTTAGGTGGATGCATGCGTGCATCGCACCATACAGATCTGTTTTGTGGCTATTGATTTTGGGATGAGTGAGACTCTCCTTGCAGACCCAGTTGATGGAGTTGCGCCTCCTTCGACTATATGCCATGTCCTGATGATTAGAGTACTACCATCCAGACTATCTGAATGATCAGAGACATGGTAGGGTCAATATATAGTCATTTGGGTACTTCTGACACCATCCTAGCTAGTTTGTTTCCCGCTCCTCCCCACTTAGGGATTGTCTCAACGCGAGCATCCTCTCCACTCCCGTACCAAATATATGAACAAAAAATCGTTAATTCGTATAGATCCCCTTCCACTTTCATCTTTAGCTGCTCCGTACCCCCTGAATGAAGCATTGCAATGCTCCTAGCATAGACTATTTTCTTTGACATGTGAGTCCGTGACAAAAAAAATGAATGGAATTGTGGTTTAAGCAATGTCAGTGAATTGGATTAAATGGTATGAGGTATATTAGAATCTAATAGATGCCTGGAACATAACCATATCTATCTTGCTTGATTTTATTAAAATATTTTCTGTTAAACATGCCCAGGTTTTGCATTTGCTCTACTCTACACCCTTTTATTATAAAAATTATTATATCCGTACTGGATCATTTGACTCACAAGTTATCTCCTTTGGAAATCCAACATGAAGTGTAGAACAAGAGATAGAGATGTTCGAGGTTTTGGTGGTGCATTGATGAATACTCATTCATCACTCTTTATTTTTTTATTTTAGCTAAAAATCTTGGCAAAATACCATGTAGATAGTTGTAAATACAACAAGTTACCAATAAGCATGCTTTTGTTAAATATTAATAATTAGCATGTATTTGTGCAAAAATAAAAGAATAAAGAAAACAAGAAAAAGAAGGAGATATTTAGAATAAATATCGCGTGACACAAACCCAAGGGAGGGCCAAGCATTGGCCTGATCACCAAATAAAATAAGTAGAGAGAGATAGGGCCACTCCACCTTGTACATATTCCTTTCTCCATGTATATATTTTATTCTCATAAAAAAATAAAAATGTGCTTATCTTCTCCTTTACATATTTCTGAAAATAAAACAAAAATGAGAAAAATAAAATAAAAACAAAAATAAAATAATTTATCTCTCAACCTTGTACATATCACATGTATATATGCATCATCATCTATTTATTGTACACTTGTAAATAGCCAATAAAAAATAAAATAAAAATTATTTTATACTCTAAATTTTATGTTGTAAATAAATAAAATATAAAATTGAGGTATTTGTACAAAAATAAGAAAATAAAAATATAAATATAAAATACATAGGTATTTTATACCTGTATATAATATAATGTATATATCATAATTTATTTTTCAAATGACATATTGGAGGGATATATGGATGAATATACATGGTGGCATTTTTCAAAAAACTAAAAAAATGTGGAAGATATAAGCGCCGGTGCATGCAAAGTTACATGCACCTTGGTGCAAGCTCTCCATCCTCATAATATAATGTATATATCATAATTTATTTTTTATATAAAAACAAATAAAAATCACTAAAAAATAGTTTGAAAATTAATAAACATTTTTCATGTTAAAATATTTTAAAATAAAATCATTTTCTATTTTTAAATTACTTTACAAATAATTTTGACCCTGTTGATTTCTGATTGGTCCAGGGGGAACGTTGACCTCGGTCAACTCCCCCCTTTGGATCTAATTCCTTCGCGGATCCGATTTATGCCCGACCTTCTTCGATTTTTCCTGAACCAGTCGGTCCACTGTCTCCCTCGATCAAATGGTCCAATTACCGAGGAATGATCCACGATACTCGCCCGATGTCGCCATTAGGGATCCGTTCCTCGTATTGCGTGCCCTTGCTCCCATCTTCTTGGAACATGTTGGGTATATAACCTCCTGGAGCTGCACTTTCTTCCGCATCTTTGGCCATCCCCTCGTCTCCGATGACCTCCTTCTCTTCGTATGAGTGACAGCTTGCGTTAGAGAGTGTCACAGCGAGGATTCGAGTGTCGGAAGCCTTAGGTCCGGCGTACACTCCGCCGTGCTCCGCCGTGCTCCGCCGCAAGGTGGGCTCAGCCTCTGGACTCGTCGCTCCATTGAGGCCATGTCCCCCGGAGGTCCCCGACCTCCAACAAACACGATTTCACCCATCAGGTAACCTAGCTATCTTCTTTTCCGCCATAGATTCGAGTTTCTCTCTTGTAGCAGAGTTTCCCTTTTGAGCTCCGACCACTAGGGTTAGAGCACTATCTTTCCATTCCAACTACCCCATCACCTTCACGAGACCTCTCTCCACCTTCTATGCCCCTCCATTCATCCTGATTCGTCGAGGAGCAGGAAGCCGGTCCTCCTTCGCCACCGCTTCGCCGGAGGACTCCGCCCTGCCTCATCCTTCACCCATCGCACGCTATAACGGGTCGAGGCATTTTGCCCTCGACCCAGCAATCTTTCTGTGCAGGTCTCGAGCCCAAAGGACCTCATCTGGAGGTCTGAACATCCACGCACAACCGCTCTAGGTCTTCAGCGTCGCGGTGCCGCTCCAAACATCCCCAGCCTCATCGGAGCTTCGCAACAACTGCGGACCATCGCCAGCTACATTTTCCCCACCTGAGCAGCCCCGGAGGACGTCCCAGTAGCTCGTATCGATCGAGCGAAGCTCGCCGGCAGTGAGTTCTTCGCCGCTCTTCCAGGTGCCTCCTCCGCCGTCGGATCGAGAGCCCACTCCAGTTTTGATTGTGTTCGTCCATCATCCGAAGCGTCTCGTCCGTCTGATCCATCTGAGGATCAGATTGCAGCCGTTCATCGTCGAAGGGGTATCCGTAGTGCTGAGTCGTCCGATTTTAAGTGAAGACCCCTCGACCGTCGGATCTGTAATAAGAAGGGTAATTTGGACTTAGGCCCTCCTACCTGTTTACATTTCCGCTTTAGTCCTGTAAATATTTTTCGCAGTTATTTTTAGTTTGGACATTTTGCACTTAAGACCTTATAGTTTCAGAATTTGCACTTTAGTCCCTCTATTTGAGCTTCACGTGATCTGTCACGTGCTATCTGTGTTAATTGCATATTTCTACTTGAGCTTTATTGTAGTTACTGATTGAATTTTTATAAATAGGAATTGCACTTACACCCCTGCTTGCCTGTTTCACGTGCCGCCCACGTGCGGATCTGGACTTTTTGCATATCTAGCCATGCACTCTTTCTGTGTGTTATTGTTTGGCTGGACATTTTCTCATAATTGCATATAGGTCCACGTGTGCTGCGCGTCTATGATTGGTTGAAATAAATATCAATTCTCGTCCAAAAATCTTGAAATTTTGATACATGGCTCCTGCCATGTGTAGGAATTTCTAGGAATTTTTAGGTTCGTTTTGTTTCCATTTGTTATTTTCAAAAATTCAAAAACCTCTAAAATTACTTCTGTCCAGTTTTAAAATTCAACTAAAAATCCTCTAAAAAATCCAAAAGTATCAATGATTGGTTGTTTTATTGTGTTTTCACTTCCATCCAATTTTCATTGCATTTGGATTTATAAAAACCATAAAAATTGAAAAACACTAAAAACTTAGAAAAATCATTAAAAATTCTTAAAAATAAAAAAAATACAATTTCTTTTTCTGTAGTTAGATTTTTATTTTTAGTTTACAATAAAATTATTGCTCGAATTTTATAGCTATTTAAATATTTTTAAATAGCCTTTAGATTCTGGCTGCACATTGTTTTATATTTCTGGACTTGTTTCATTTTTATAAAATTAAATAAAAATCAGAATTCTCTAAGAAAATACCAAAAACACTTGAATATTTATAAAAACCAAAAATATTTTTATTTTGATTTTCTGATCATTTTTGATACCTTAAATAATTGCTTGATTGTTCCTTTTTGAGTTCTTTTATTCATTTTTCTTAATTTAAAAATTACAAAAAATTTAAAAAAACCAAAAATCTACTAAAAATAGTATATTTATTTTTATTTTAGGATTCCCGATTACTTCGTAGGTTTACCATACCGTGCTCCTTGTGTTCGACCCTGGTAGCTATACCAGGTAAAATAAAATAGCGAGACCGCTATTTGCTTGATTTGTTGATTTTTGTTTCTGGTGGTCTTCGATTTTCTTGATTGAATTAGCCTCACAGTTCGGGTTGCAATGACTATATTTACACCTTAACCTGATCGTGGGATTTTGGGTCATCAGACTGGCGCCGTTGCCGGGGAGCACGACTTAGTAGTCGGCTTTCTTTCGCGGCTTTTCTTTTCTTTTCTTTTCGTCTTTTCTTTTTCCTTTCTTTTATTTTCTTTTATTTTGTTTTCTTTTTATTTTTGTTTTTGTTTGTTTTTATTTCTTTTTATTTTATTTCTTTTTGTTTTTATTTTTGCATTTATTTTTATTTTATTTTATTTTGCTTTGCATTATTATAATAATTGTGGGCTGACACATTTCTGTTTGATTTTCTTGCGAGGGCCCGACGATCGAGGGCGGCTTTCTTCGGAAAACCGACGCACCTGCGGGAATCTGAAGCAGCTCTTTTCTGCATAGAGCCACAGGAGAGCGTGAGAGAGGAGAGCAGGAGTGTGGGGAGGACTTAGTGTAGCTTAGCTTAGTTTTATTTCCTGCACTATCTTATTATTGTAATAATACATGACACTCAGAGACTCTTGGACCTTGGTGATTTTCGGGGTCTGTTTCGCTGAGCACCGGTGTGCTCGGGGGACCTCACCGCGACTTTCGTCGGTTTTGCTTTTATCGATTTTATTTTCTTTGATTCCCGAGGATTTTAGTCTTACCTTAGGATTTTCCATTGCCTTGTCACATAATTATTAAGGCCCAACCCTAATTACATTTCTGCACCTATAAATCGTAATTGGATCTTATTAATTAAATCACTAATAAAAAGCTAACATGGTCACTTGAGGGGTCACGTGCTGCTAGAGGCTGTTTACAGCGCTGGCAGGATCCGTTGTGGCGGACACCGATCGGCATCAGAGCGGGCCCCAATCCCTCTTGTTGACCCGTTAGCTATTGTGCTTCACGTATAGAAACTATCTGCTTAAGGCTGATTTCCTCGTTGCATCATTATGATTAGTTTTATTTCTGTCATTTAAATTTATGCGGGAATAATTTTGCATGTAGACTGTTGGAGGCAAGGTACGCATTCCTTACTCGGCATGCATCATCGTGTTTAGTCACGCATCAGCTTTTTCGTCTTCTCCTCCTGTTTTTGAACTTAATAATAATCAAGAGAACTGAAAAATTCGTTAGGCATTGTTTGCTTTGAAAAAGATCTAAAAAACAAAAACCATAAAATTGGGACTGTTAATCAAACTTGATCTTAAAAGACATTAACTTAATAACTTGTCTTGGGAGAGCAATCCCCTCCTTGTATGGTTTGGATGAGCGAGAGAGTGACCCGCACCCTAGGCTAGAGCCACATCCGACCCTTCTTCAGACTACTGATTCCGAGTTAGTCGTTCTCCAGTGAGGATCGCTCCGGTTTCCAGTAAAGTGAGTCACGATATCCTTAAAAGAGCAAGTCGATCGGGTAGCTGGTAAACGGTCCGCGACCTGTACTGGCTGGAAAATATCTAGCTTGGGATCGGGACAGTCTCCTGGGGGAGTTGGATTCCCAATAGCTTGCTTAATCACTCTGATAGACCGTTTGATCACCTAATAAAAACGACAAGATAAAAGACCAAACCTTCACGGTCATCAGATCTGCGTGCGTAGGTGAATCAGGGGTTTGTTTGACCGATCTTGTTTGTTTTTATAGATCCCATCCGCTTTCTTCTCCTCTATCTATCCTCTTTCCAGCCATTTATCTTTCTCCCTCCCACCCTCCCTTCATTTTTCTTCTTCTCCCCGTCTATCCCTGGATGATGGGTCGTCCTCCTTTCTTGCTGACACTTGTGGCTTTCCCATCTTATTCCTATCATTCCAGTCCACTCTCGATGGAGGTCGGAACTCCGACTTACCTTCCATTCTCTCCTCCCCTTCCCCATCATTCTTATGGGCATGTGCTATACGTCTGTGGAGATCAGACTGAACAGATGCGAGACACGTGCAATTTCATTGCTGGGATGAGAGTGCCCTCCATACGCGATCAGAGAGAGCAGACACAAGTTTCAGATACCTTTGACGACATGATGATGAATGAGCATACAGACTAGGAAGCTCGGTCAGCTTCTACATTCAACCACTTCATTCTAGATATGGAGTTCATTCAGACACTGCCGAAATTTTCAGGGGAGGTGCACGAGGAGCCATATCTTCATCTGTCTGAGTTTGAGGAGTTCTGTGTGACCCAGGTTTATTCAGATATCACTTCCGAGGAGCTGATGTTGAAGACCTTCCCATTTTTACTTCAGGATAAAGCCATGAAATGGCACAGACGTTTAGGAAGGAGATTTGCAACGTGGGGAGACTTACGCTTAGAGTTTCTACAAAGATACTATCCCCAGCATAGAGCAGATATGATGCGGTCTTTGATCATAGACTTTTCAGTAGACCCCCATGAACCATTACATGATTCATGGCTGAGGTTTCTTGACCTCTTCAGGAGATTTCCAGATCATGGACTTTCATCGACCGACCTTATTAAGATCTCCATGAGGGGGATGATAGCTGAGCAGATTGCACTGGTGGTTACCAAGTGTGGTGGTTCATACCACAGTTCTGACATTGATTTACTTAAGTCCATCTCGAGGGCACTTTCACAGATTCCATCTTCACAAGATACAGTAATCGGGACAACACAAAAGGATGATGCAGTACCAGTTAGGTGTACTACGCTCTATGAGGACACACTTACTACACACCAGATTGAGGACATGGATTCTGCTATAGTATAGATGATGGATGACATGACTGCCACAGTGAAAGTTCTGACCAAGAGACTGATCGAGTTCCCATTGGTCTTCCAGACAAAATTCGAGTCAGTCCCGTACTTTTCAGTTGACGAGTCTTGGATATCAAATCTTATGATATTCCAGGAGATGGAGGAGCCCACGCTACTATAACCATCAGTCTAGACATTTCAGTGTCCATTTCCAGATTACTCAGTTTCTACTCTGTAGAGGTATTACTCTGATTCAGACAAATATCATGACTCAACCAAGAGCCAGAGCTCGATGCGGGATACCACTTTGGGATGACTGATATAGATAGTCCCGTATTTGAGCCTTTTGTCCTCCAGTTTGATGACCTAGATATGTTCCATGAGGACCAGATGATAGCCAGCACTGCCGCAGCTCGAGGATCAGTTTCAGACACATCGACAGCTTCCGCGTTGGTGACCAGTACCATTTCATGTTTCCAGATTGATCAAAGGCAGACTTTAGCTGAGGAGGCATTTTGGTGTACGGAGTGGATGGTTGCCATCAGCGCTGATTTCCATTCAGATTCTGATCCTCCATTTCTCACTGATGATCTTGCATTACTCCCCGAGGGTTATCTGCATGAGGATGCCCCATACGATGCGTACTTAATTTCACTTTCTGAGAGTGTATCCGATCTGTCGGATCACGAAACCAAGTCTTTTGATCTTTCTGACTCTGAGTTGTCTCACCTCGACAACCCTCACGAGGATGAGCTGGTCTTTGAAATATTTGATGATGTTTCTGCCATTACTTCATTCTATGCATCGGATATTAATTCGTTTTGTGAGTCTCCTGATCTTGAACTTCCATATCTTTTCGAGACGGTGATTAACGTGGAGCATTCCATGACTGATCCTTCCTTCTCCATGTTCTATTTCTTCGGCTCTACACTTCCACTCCATTCGGATCTTGAGATGATGATGTCATTTGTGCTACTGGATCATGATTATATCTTCCCATATCCTCGCCCGGTAGCTGACACCCGCCTGATTGCCTACTTGGGTGTCTTCGTTTACATGATTGACTTCGTCGTAGTTCATCTACCACAACTACGATGACAGTACGGTATTCTCCTTACAGATGCCATCCTGAACTTTGATACTTCATTGTCCTAACCTTTGCGCTCAGCTAGGGGCGTAAAATCTAGCGCTTGTTGAGAGGCACCTCAACATTGTCCACTTTATATATACGTGTTTTGACGTGATTTATTTCTTGTTTCTTCCGTTTTTGTTTTACACCCCAGGTCTCGTTTAGGATTATCTTTGCTACACTTAGGATGTACCTCATCCTAAGTATAGGAGGGTGTAAACACCGAGTTGTTCCCTCTCATTCTGTTTCATTACTCCTGTTGTTGCCTATACTTAAGGATTCTTCACCTTAAGTATAGGGGGAGTAATGTCATCCATTCCATCTCGTATATATTTGTCTTCATTTCTATTATTCCCTCACTTGTCCTCCATACTGATCATATTTCTTTCCACACTTAAGGATCTTTTATCCTAAGTATAGAGGGGACAAGAGGATTCATTGATTACCTTGTATATTCTCCCACTCGGATTTCCCTTTGAGTACAACCTGCTATACTTAGGATTACTTGATCCTAAGTATAGCAGGAAACCCCGAGATCCTTTTTCATGCTATTCGTCTTTGTAGTATAGGTTTTCTTTTCACTTCCCTATGCTAAGCACGAGTTATGTCTTCTTCATCGCTCTTGATTCACTCTGAGGGCATCGTTCGAGCTAAGTATAGGGGGTGTCGTATATATTTCATATATACTTTAGCCATAACTCGTACTTTGTGTGAGTGTGTTAATAAATAAAATGGCTAAAATCCTTAAAAAATCCATAAAAATTAAACTTTTTTCTTGTACATAAAATTCTTTATTGCACATACATAGCTACTTACAAAAATATTTTTGTAAAAAGGTTTGTAAAAATGTTTTGTGTAAAGATTTTGTAAATAATTTCATATCAAAATTATGTATATAGTACAAATTTTTTGTAAAAAGTTTGAAAAACAAAAGTTTGCAAAAACCGTTGTGTAAATGTGTGTAAATATTTTGCAAAACTTCTGCATTCATGCATACAACCATGTTTTCAAAGATTTTCAAAAATTTTGCATGTTTTCAAAAAATTTCAAAAAAATTACATTTTTGTAAATATTTGTACATTTTTCTTGAATCATAGTTGACATTTAAACTAGCCTGGAATTAAATTGAAAAATGGAGCTTGGTTAAGATCTTAATCCATTTAATTCTAAGAGGAATCTTATAGGGCTTAGGGTTGAGACTTTTCATGTCCATGGTGACTTAATTCTTTGAGCCGCTAGGCTATGATCATATATTATCTTGATGAGCCTAAGTAGAACACTTAACAACACACACATGACTCTTACAGACAATGGCTTTACTTGCACCAGTACTTTAACCTAGCTCTCTTTTGATGAGGTGGTGAGGAGGCAGTCTTCTTTGACTTGGGGTAGCATATGAGGGTAGTACTTCTAGGCGGAACCTCTCTTCTTCTTTTAGTGAAGGAAGTGCGTCTCAACTTGGTCTGGTAGCAGTGAGGTCTAAAGACAGGAGTTGTGGGTTGCGATAAAGCTTCAAAAGAGGGATAGTCTACTGGCTCAAGAGGAAAAACTCCTTTTGCACCATGTAGATATGTTGTACATATGCACAAAAAAATGTGCAAAAAGAAAAACTCCAAAAAATGGTGGGTCTGATAGAAAATGAAATACCCACCGGAGTGTATATAGTCAAATAAAGCAAAGCTTATGTTTCCCATGCCCATCTCATGAAGCTTGCAGCAGGGAGACTTAGCTACACTTGTTAGGCTCCCTAGGATACATGGCTACACTAGCCATGGTCTATTCTCTTCTTCCTCCTCTTCTTGAGCCGATTGAACTTGAACTTAGAAGGAAATACCCCGCTCCTCAAGGAAAGAGTTGCCAGACTAGGGTATTAGAGTTACCTTGTTGAGGAGGGTTGTCACTTTGCCATCTATGAGGTAGGGAGCTACATATCACTTACACAGTATAAGAAAAGATTCATGGTCATTAGAGTCTGTGTATGTAAACTTGTTCTGGTCTGGATTGTTGAGGAGTCTTGACCATAGATTGGTGGAACTTGGAGGCTGTTGAGTTTTAAACCTAAGTCCAAATAAGGTTCCGACAAACTAATAATCCAAAGATCTGAATGATCTCCATACTTCAATTTAATGAAGACAAGTTTAATAATCCGCATTGATTCACCTTCTTTTTCTTCCTTTTCTTTTCCTTTCTCTTTTTCACTTCTTTTTCAAATAAGTGTTTGCTAAGGGACTAGCAAAAGTAAAGTATAGGGGGATGATGAATACTCATTCATCACTCTTTATTCTTTTATTTTAGCTAAAAATCTTGGCAAAATACCATGTAGATAACTGTAAATACAATAAGTTACCAATAAGCATGCTTTTGTTAAATATTAATAATTAGCATGTATTTGTGCAAAAATAAAAGAATAAAGAAAAAAAGAAAAAAAGGAGATATTTAGAATAAATATCGAGTGACCCAAACCCAAGGGAGGGCCAAGCATTGGTCTGACCGCCAAATAAAATAAGTAGAGAGAGATAGGGCCACTCCACCTTGTACATATTCCTTTCTCCATGTATATATTTTATTCTCATAAAAATAAAAAAAGTGCTTATCTTCCCCTGTACATATTTCTAAAAATAAAAGAAAAATTAGAAAAATAAAATAAAAACAAAAATAAAATAATTTCTCTCTCAACCTTGTATAAATCACATGTATATATGCATCATCATCTATTTATTGTACACTTGTAAATAGCCAATAAAAAAATAAAATAAAAATTATTTTATACTCTAAATTGTATGTTGTAAATAAATAAAATATAAAATTGGAGTATTTATACAAAAAAAGAAAATAAAAATAATAATATAAAATACATAGGTATTTTATACATGTATATAATATAATATAATGTACATATCATAATTTTTTATATAAAAATAAATAAAAATCACTAAAAATAGTTTGAAAATTAGTAAATATTTTTCATGTTAAAAATATTTTAAAATAAAATCATTTTCTATTTTAAAATTATTTTACAAATAATTTTGACCCTGTTGATTTCTGATTGGTCCAGGGGGAACGTTGACCTTAGTCAACTACCCCCTTTGGACCTATTTCCTTCGCGGATCCGGTTTGCGCCTGACCTTCTCCAATTTTTCCTGAACCGATCCGTTCACCGTCCTCGTCGATCAAATGGTCCAATTACTGAGGAATGATCCACGATACTCGCCCGATATCGCCATTAGGGATCCGTTCCTCGGATTGTGTGCCCTTGCTCCCATCTTCTCGGACCCTGTTGGGTATATAACCTCATGGAGACGCACTTTCTTTCGCATCTTTGGCCACCCCCTTGTCTCCGATGACCTCCTTCTCTTCGTATGAGTGACAGCTTGCGTTAGAGAGTGTCGCAGCGAGGATTCGAGCGTCGGAAGCCTTAGGTCCGGCGTACACTCCGCCGTACTCCACCGCAAGGTGGGCTCAGCCTCTGGACTCGTCGCTCCATTGTGGCCATGACCCCCGGAGGTCCCCGACCTTCAGCACAGACGATTTCACGCATCAGGTAACCTAGCTATCTTCTTTTCTGCCGTAGATTCGAGTTTCTCTCTTGTTTGTAGCAGAGTTTCCCTTTTGAGCTCAGACCACTAGGGTTAGAGCACTATCTTGCGATTCCAACTGTCCCATCACCTTCACGAGACCTCTCTCCACCTTCTACGCCCCTCCATTCATCCTGATTTGTAGAGGAACAGGAAGCCAATCCTCCTCCGCCACCGCTTCGCCGGAGGACTTCGCCCCGCCTCATCCTTCACCCATTGCACACACTAACGGGTCGAGGCACTTTGCCCTCGACCCAGCAATCTTTCTGTGCAGGTCTCAAGCCCAAAGGAACTCATCTGGAGGTCTGAACATCCACGCACAGCCGCTCCAGGTCTTCAGCGTCGCCGGGCCGCTCCAGACGTCCCCGACCTCATCGGAGCTTCGCAGCAGCTGCGGACCGTCTCCAGCTACATTTCCCCCATCTGAGCAGCCCCGGAGGACATCCCAGTAGCTCGTATCGATCGAGCGAAGCTTGCCGGTGGTGAGTTCTTCAACGCTCTTCCAAGTGCCTCCTCCGCCGTCGAATCGAGACCCCACTCCAGTTCTGATCGTGTTCGTCCATCATCCGAAGCGTCTCGTCCATCCGATTCATCTAAGGATCAGATTGCAGTCGTTCATCGTCGAAGGAGTATCTGTAGCGTTGAGCCATCCGATCTTAGGTGAAGACCACTCGACCATCGGATCTGTAATAAGAAGGGTAATTTGCACTTAAGTCCTCCTACCTGTTTACATTTCCGCTTTAGTCCTGTAAATATTTTTCGCAGTTATTTTTAGTTTGGACATTTTGCACTTAGGACCTTATAGTTTCAGAATTTGCATTTTAGTCCCTCTGTTTGAGCTTCACGTGGTCTGTCACGTGCTATCTGGGTTAATTGCATATTTCTACCTAAGCTTTATTGTAGTTACTGATAGATTTTTTATAAATAGGAATTGCACTTATACCCTGCTTGCCAGTTTCACGTGTCGCCCACCTGTGGATCTAGACTTTTTGCATATCTACCCCGTACTCTTTCTGTGTGTTATTGTTTGTCTGGACATTTTCTCATAATTGCATATAGGTCCCAGTGTGTTGTGCGTCTATGATTGGTTGAAATAAATAGCAATTCTCGTCCAAAAATCGTGAAATTTTGAAACATGGCTGCTACCATATTGTAGGAATTTCTAGGAATTTTTGGGTTCATTTTGTTTCCATTTGTTTTTTTCAAAAATTCAAAAACCTCCAAAATTACTTCTGTCTAGTTTTAAAAAACAAATAAAATACTAAAAATGCTCTAAAAAATCCAAAAAAATTAGTGATTGCTTGTTTTGTTGTTTTTTCACTTCCATCGAATTTTCATTGCATTTGGATTTATAAAAACCATAGAAATTGAAAAACACTAAAAAACTTAGAAAAATCATTAAAAATTCTTAAAAATTAAAAAAAATGCAATTTCTTTTTCTGTAGTTAGAATTTTATTTTTAGTTTACAATAAAATTGTTGCTTGAATTTTATAGGCTATTTAAATATTTTTAAATAACCTTTAGATTCTGGCTACACATTGTTTTATATTTCTGGAATTGTTTCATTTTTATAAAATTAACTAAAAATCAGAAAACTCTAAAGAAAAATATCAAAAACACTTGAATATTTATAAAAAATCAAAAAAAAATTATTTTGATTTTCTGACCATTTTTGATGCCTTAAATAATTGCTTGATTGTTCCTTCTAGAGTTCTTTTATTCATTTTTTCTTAATTTAAAAATTAAAAAAAATTTGAAAAAACCAAAAATCCACCAAAAATAGTTTATTTCTTTTTATTTTAGGATTCCCGGGTACTTCGTAGGTTTACCATACCATGCTCCTTGTGTTCGACCCTGGTAGCTATACCAGGTAAAATAAAATTGCGAGACCGCTATTTGCTTGATTTGTTGATTTTTTGTTTCTGGTGGTCTTCGATTTTCTTGATTGACTTAGCCTCGCGGTTCGGGTCGCAACGACCATATTTACACCTTAACCTGATCGTGGGATTTTGGGTCATCATGCATCCACATGACATTGTCGAGATTGATGCCTAGTTTCATAACTGTTTTTGTTCCTCTCTTTTCTACTATTGATGATGTAATAAAGAAACTTTGAGATTTCATTGTTATCTTTATGTGAACATCTGATTGTGAATGGAAGTTTTAATTTTCTTTTTACCTTTTTTGTATAAATGGTATATCATGTATAATGTTTATACTGTTGTTAGGTAATTTTTGTGAATGGGTGTTGAGATGCGCTCCCGCCGAGGTGGGACATTACAAACATTTTGAAATCACAAAGTGTGATAGTGGATTATAAGTGGGAATAGATACCAAACAACTTACGCTTGTATTCTAGACAGTGGTCATCGATTCTAGTTGGGCCTAAGCCCGACAAGTTGTGTGGGCTAGTAATCATCGATAGCAATCGAGCCTACGCTCAGGGTATTAAGGTATCAAAGCAAGCTTCCTTTAATAGTGGAAAAGGCTACCTAAGAGAGGGGGCTACTCCTACCAAAGAGATAAGAGGAAACAACTACTCAAGAACGTGCAACTACTAATACTGTGAATAAGTGATGTATCATATTACAACAATAAATGATGGATCATATCACAACAATGATGGTGCATATATAAGTAGGGGAAATTGTAGCACCCTAGATATTATCCCACATCTAGCAATCACAAAGTGTGATAATGAGTTACAACTAACTGGGACTATTACTAAACAACTCGTGCTTAAGCATTTAAGGATGTCATGGGGTCTAATTGGATGTAAGCTCAATAAGTTGTGTAGGATAATAATTCTCTATAGCAATTTGTGCATGAGTTTTGGGACATTACAAATGGTATCAGAGCATGATCCCTCTACTAATGGAAAATGCTACCAAGAGGTGGAGTCGTCCCAATCGAAGAGATATGAGGAAAGGGCTATCTAGTGCATGCAACCACTACTATCATTGGGAGCAAGTGATGGGCTATATGGTAATGAGGACTTTGCATATATAAGTTGGGGAGATTGTAGTATCCCAAGTAAAGTCCTACATCTAGAAATCACAAAGTGTGATAGTAGGTTACAAGTAGATGGGTTTACTAGTAAACAACTTTTGCTTAAGCATTGTAGGAGGTCGTTAAGGGACTAGTTGGGACCAAGCTCAACAAGTTGTATATACTAGTAATTCTCGATACCAGATCAATCCTAAATCCGAGACGTTTTATATTTCTTTTCTCTTAGCGAAAGGTGCATAGACGTAGGACAAAGTCTGACATTGTGTGGCCTAAAATGATGTCAAGTTTTGTGATGTTATAATGATTAATTACTATTTTTCCAATTTAATTCAATTATTATTCTTCTCGTGATGTCCTTACTTTTGATTTAATGCAGATTGGAGATAATGATAAGGTACTTATAAAAAATGATTCATTTCATATATTTAGACGGAACCAGTAATGAACAAACAAACGTTATATTCTTTTCTATGGTTGCGGGATGGTGTTCTTTTATTTAAATGTTGTTTGTTCTTCCATTAAATCCATGAAATTCCATCCTTTTTTAAATATCATTAAAATATTTGTAGTAATTCCGAATCGTTAACATTATTGGTAATATTTAATCAGTACTTTTTTTTGCAATGATTTGACTGAATCATATGTGAATCAAAATGTGCTGTAAGGTTGTGGTTGATTGATGTCTAGTGGTAGGCGGTCATGACTCATATTGGGAGTTCAATGAGTTGGTGGTGCTTTGACAAGGTCTTTAGGAGGTCCACACATCTTTTAGATGTGGAATAAATGCTAAGTTCTTTTACATTTGCCCAGAACAATAAAAATTAAATTATGGAAAGCTTTATTTATATCGAATTGTTTTTAATCAGGATTGTAGTAGATTGTTTTTTTGATGAGATATTATATAATGGACTTGTGTCTTTTTATGTATTCATTTCTTGATGTCAATGCTATATGTGGAGCTTTGTTTTTAAGAGGTGATGATGATAACCATTGGAACTTGGATGTCATACACCAAGTCATTTGTATACTACTAGAACAACTAGAAGATCTGTTGATTGTTTACATGTCTATCCTTGAGCAGAACCACCCGAGATCGAGCGAACCCAATCCAGTAAGCAACTTGGAGTAGCAAAACAGAGCAGTTCTAAAGAGGCTCATTCGCGTGACCACCTAAGGTGAGCATGTCCTCTTCACCATTCGTTCAACATTCTGTCTTGAGAGCCCTCGCTTCGGTAAGGGCATGTTCGGTTGAGGAAGAGGCCCGGGAATAAGGGGCATGTTCCCTACCTCTCTCCATGGTTGCATCGTGCGATTACTCCCCACTCCCTCTCTCTTGACCCTCTTCGAGCGATTCCTTATTATGCTCATCCTCTAACAACCACCACACTCGCACCATCCTCGGCCCCTCCTCGCGTTCTGTCACCTCCAACACCCCCCTTCTCTAGATCCCATGTGTTGGCTACTTTCCCATCGTCCTTTGCAGGTCTTACTCCCCACCCGTGAATGGTGAATCTTGGGTAGGTTGCTTTTTCTCTTCCATGAATGGTATTGTGATCCTCGCATGAGATGCTTTTGAGCCTTTGACAGAGGTCTCAAGCCATAAAGGCGAGCTGTCTTTGATAAACCATTGACTTGTCTTATCCATTCTGTCCTCCGACATGGAATTTAGGGTTTGTAATAACACACTGTTACCTTATAAAATGGGGTGGAGATCGACCTCTGATCACACATTGTGATCCCTTGCTGAGTATTTTCTCCTTTGCTTGTGCCTTCACATTTCATCTTACTTATTCTGGAGGTAACAACTCAAACTTTTCTCCATGTTTCTTCCTTGATCGAGTGTACTATCTGTTTATGGGGTTTTTTTGATAAATATATCTGCTACATGTTGCCCATTAAGTTTGGTGTTCCATTATCATGCTTATATAATATGGGGTTGGATTTCATCTGAGATCCGTATCTATTTATGATGGATGCTCAATTAATTAGAATTTTGATCTCGAAGATTCATTTGTTGGCTTGTGATTCTGAGCATGCCTCTAGTGGTCTACTATGATGTTTAATACATCTTAATTCTCTTGATCTCTGATGTGATGAGAGATGAATATCTGAGTATGAGAGAATGTTTTTGTCAATTCTTATGTTCTCAGCTAATTGGAATTTGGATCCTGAAGATTCATTTGTTTTCTTATGATTCTCAGCATGTTTTTTGACTGTTGTGTTTGAACTGAAATTGTGATATTCATTGCTTGTCTTATGCTAGTTTGCTCCAACAAAACGACCCAAAATTTTTTGTTTGGATGTTGGCTTCTATGATGCATGTTTGGTGATCATTTGGGCCTTTCTGATCATGCCCACAGTGGGTTGTTATGATCTTTAATCTTCCTCATCTCTCTGCTTCCTACTGTGATGGGAGATGAATATTTGGGTTTGGAAGCATGTTTTTGTTGGTTATCATGTGCTCAGCTAATTGGAATCCGATCTTGAAGGTTCATTTGTTTGGCTTGTGATTCTGAGCATGCCCCCATTGGGGTTCTATGATGTTTAATGCTCCCTAGTTATCCTGCTCTCTGATGTGATGTGAGATGAATTTTTGGGTTTGAGAGCATGTTTTTGTGGGTTCTCATGTGCTCAACTAATTGGATTTCGATCTTGATGAAGATTTATTTGTTTGCTTGTGATTATGAGCATTTTTTGGTTGCTCTGTTTGAGCTGAAAAACTGTGATCTTCATTGCTCCTCTTATGCCAGTTTGCTCCACCAAAGCCACCCACTTTTTTTGTTTGGATGTTGACTTCTATGTTGCATGATTGGTGATTATTTGGATTTAATACTCTTTATTTTTCTTCCTCTCTGTTGTGATGGGGGATATGATTATTTGGGGTAGGAATTTCGATCTGGAAGCCCATTAATCGCATCCAAACAGGATAGGTACATGAGGTGCGAGCTCATTGGGGGTGCACATCGCGGACGACGATTCCATTGGATACGAGTGAAATGGACCCCCACTATGGACGAGTGTCTTCTTCATCTGTTCAAGTACCATTTCAACATAGGCGATTGGGTTGAGGGTCCTTCCCACCTCCCTCTTAACATAGCATCATAACCCATTTCGACATGCAAACTGAGAAGAACTGGGATAAATCGAAGCTCGGTAACTGATGGAAGATAATAAAGAAGGATTATACCTCTTTCATACACCTAATGAGCAAGAGTGGATGGGGTTGGGGCCCTATATCTTGTATAGTTGTCGCATCAGATGAGTTGGCTTAGCTTACGGTATGCAACTAAGTTAGTCCAAAGTAGAAGTTCTATGAAAGGTTTATAGTATTTTAACACGTACTATTTCCTTCAGATCGACAAGACTGACAAGCCATATCGAAGGAAGTCATTCTCTTATTATGACTTGGTAGATGCAATGGTTGGAGAGTACACCACTAGGGGGACCTATGCCTTTTCATCTTAGACAACACCACCAGGTTCATTTGCCACCTTTTTTTAGGGGGACATAGGTAGGTAGGTGATGAAACTCGATTTCAACATCTTAATTCTCCATTTTTAAACCCCCTTGCTTAAATATGTGTCAATAAAAACCAGATAAAATCCTGTGTTTATCAGAGTCTTGAATAAATTAAAAATCACAAAAAAAATATCAAAATTAAAAATGGTGGTGTTTTTATCTTTAAAACGCCCTCAAAAATATTTTGTATCTTCAAACGACCTCCGTTTTTGGTCAACATGAAACTTGTAGATCTCATCGAGATCTACAACTTTCATGTTTTGAGTTTTCTCAAATTCGGCCATTTGGCCCCTCATAATTCACTTTCTTCTTCGCAATAATCTGATTGGGCCACGTGGCGCCTTCTGGTTGCGCCACGCGACCCGATCCTTCTTGCGCCACGCGACGACGCTTCTCAGCCGTCCGATGGCCGGTCTGATCTCAGGATCAATACCGTCCATTACCGCCTTCGCTCCCCAGCATCCGATCACCGTCCAGATGCGATCTGGGCCGCCCGTTGGCACCGTGAGTTCTGCCTACGATGTGGCGCCTTGTGCGCCATTCGATCACACCCTTGTCTCTTTAATCACCACCGTCCATCACCGCTTTGATTTCCACCACCCGATCAATCTCCTGATTTAATCCTGCCCGTCCGCTGGCGCTTCGTCTCCAACACGACACGTGGCACGCTCCGCCACCCATCGATGCGCCCCAATCGATCGCATCAGAGCCGCTCTTAGGCGCCTCGATCCAGGCCGTTGGATCACATGATCCAATGACTACGAACTCATCATCAACCTCGTGACTGACCCTCTCTCCCACGTTCGCCATCTTGCGAACCTCCTTCCCCCTTTCTTTTTTTGGCCGCGTCTCCATCCACCATTTCCACTACCCGAAGGACCCACGACCTTCCCCCATCTTCCCTCATCCTCGTGAGCCATCACGCCCCTCACGATCCCACTCCGCTCGCTCCATATCTCCCTTACAAAGCACGACCTTCACCACTGAAACTGCCACCTAAATTCTTCAAATACTCCGCCTCCTCCTCCATTCCCAGGTGTCCAGCCCAGCCCTCTTCCTCCTCCATGTGACAGGGGGAGGAGTCAGTATAGAGCGACGACGACCCCACACCCCCGGTGAGACCCGCAGCTGTTCAGCTGTGTCGTGGTAGCTCAAGCCCCGCCCGAGCTCGCTGGAACGGCTGACCAACATGTGCGACGACCCCGGGGTTCTCCAAGGACTTCAATCCCAGGCCCACGCTCCGCCATAGCCAGGTAAGGACTTCTGATCTTCTCTGGTATTTTTTGTCCTTCTTCTCGACATTAATTAGGTCGCAAGTCTCCTCTTCACCCTCCATTGTACCCCCCACGAGCTCCGCCTATCATCCGTCACCTTCGCCAACACCTCCGATCACACCCTCTCCCTTCTCCGCCACTGGTCACCTCCGATCCATCTCCTCAGCCCTCTCCGACGGAGGAGCTCTGGTTCCTCACCTCCATCCGCTCACATGGAACTCCATACCACTCACATACGCCCTTCCTATGCTTCGGCTAGTGTATTAACGCTGCAGGAACTTGCTCGTTCAATGGACGGACGTCATCGCTGGAGCTTCTTCACCAAGCTCGTCTCTGGCCTACTTGTGTCACCAGCCTCCTCTAAACGGTCCAGCTGCTTCGTTGAGCTTCAAGGTATCTGTCCAGGTGGTCAAGAGCAGCTGGGGACCTTCACCGACACCAGAGGGGAGCGGAGGAGCTTGGACTCCTTCGCCGGAGACCAGAACTAGCCGCCACTGAGCGGAAGAGGAAGAAGGAGCAGATGTCGTTGGATGAACCTCTCAGGCATTCATCCAACGGCGCGGAGGAAGCCACGTCATTCCCTCAGGTGCGTACAATAACCATCTGATCTACATGATCGGATGGTTCACATTCATTCACGTGGTGTTTCTGGATCTTCATCGAGCCTCCGCACCAGCGCTCTGGGCTTGGATGTCCCGAGCCGCACCGAGCCTCACCCGAGCCTACACCGACCCTGTTTGGAGCTTCGAGCCTCCTCCGAGCCTATCCGAAGCTACATCGAGCCCGAAGCATCAGCCGAACCTGTCCGAGCCTCCTCCGAGTCTCAAAGTGCACCCGAGCCTGGAGAGCACGTGAAGGTCACGTGCAACCTGGGAAAATTACAAGGAGGCCCCATCGACTTCTTCAATTTGCATACAAGTATTGGAATCACGTGCGGACCACGTGCACAGTGGGTATTTTGTAGTTATTCCCTCGCGGGTTTTCATAATTGCAAAAATACCCCTGTGTGTGTGTGGGTTAATTACAGGGAAGGTGCTGAACATCCTCGTATTTACATTTTAGTCCCTCTCAGGGACCTGTTGTAGTTATCTTTCATGTTTTCTTTCAGTTATGCCCTTATCTTCTTTTATGCATATCCTGAGCTTCGTAACTCCGATTGAGACGACTTCAGTGGCATTATGAAGCTCTCTTTATTGTCTTCTTTATGGCATGCTTTTATTTCAGAATTGACACTTCTAAATTTGATGTGTTATTTTATTTACTAAGTGTCTCAATTCCAATGATTCTCGTGCCTAATATTTACATGAATGAAGAGTGCTTCATTATTTGACCCTGATTTGACTTGTATTTTAATGGCTCGAGTATTTCTGATCTAGGGCTTGTTTGCATTGCATTTCATCGCATTTATTTGCATGATAAAAATAAAAATAAAAAAAATGCATGTTTTATATTCACTTGATGCATTGCTTTGTCATCTTGCATTATTTGACATATAGTTCTTTACTCAACACTTAATTAATAATTAAAAGTCTGAATAATCACGAGAGAGGCTCATGTCCCTGAGTTCGACCTTGGTTACTTACCATATAAAATAAATACATGACCATCCGATTCTATTTGACTTAGCATTTAGATTGTTTTTTTTTGACGAACCTAAATTCAGCCCGGCTGCAACGTTCTTGAGTGCTAATTCAGCACTATTAGAGGGTTGAAATTGCGAATTTGATGCACTTGAGGTGCCAAATCCCATGCAACTAGGGAGGCCAGACCAATCATACTTCTTATAGGAGGCGACACAGATTTTGGAGGGCAGTCGTCGGCTAGCAAGCATTCACGGAGAGATGGGGCCCCCGGCATCACAAGTCATTGGAGAGGATGTGGTCTAGCTTACCGCACAAATGCTGGAGCTGCAAAGGAAGAAGATCTGAGATTGGACCCTGAGGAGTTACTTGATGAGTAAATGGCATTGCTTCCGGGCATCCCTCCGGTGGCACAAATCAAGCTATCACATAGCCTACGTGATCCTTACAAACATATCATCTTCAACTATGCCAAGTCCATCCCTGGTAAGTTGGCCACTTAGGTGGGCGTCCAACTTATTATTCCCTAGAGATTGTGGTTGTTTGCAGATATAGCTCCCCTTCTTAATCCCGTCTTTGTACTTATAGGATCTTCTTTATTGTTGGAACTTATGTTATTTGTAATATTATTTCGTTACCTTGAACAATATGTGGGATTATATCTATCTTGTTTACATCAATCTTTTAGGTAATGCCTCTCAGCATTTTTCTTTTGTTTGGAGATGCTCCGCATATTTTGTATGTTGCCCAATTTTTTGATAACATCTCTCGTAGGAAATGGATGGCATGGAAGGTATAGTTGTAATGAGATACAATTTGGTTATGCTCAACATACAATTTGGTTATGCTCAACATGATATATCTACGGGAAGCCTTAGAGGAAGAAGGGGTGGGGAGTACATGTGGGGTGGTTACATCTCCCATGTGCCGAAGCACACCTCGATATGTACAGGTCATATATGGATCCAAGAGATATTACATGGTTATGTCAGTAGATCGTATGAGGTATTTTGCTTGTATCTTGACAATATCACATGTATATGCACCTACTTAAAGGAAAGGACATGCTTAAAAGATTCGAGGCACCTAAAGCCTGGAGAATCTCTCTTCATATTGCTATATTACCTGGGTCACAACACAAAGAATCAGGTGTTATGTGAACATTTCTAACAATTAGATGATACTATTTCAAGGTGTCTCAAAGATCTCCTGACATGCATCGTCTCCATCAGAGATCATTTCATCCACATGTTGACTTAAGATTGCCCGGTCCCAGATTTTATACTCCACAGTAGCAACTTCTATTCATATTTAAAGGTAGGCCCTTGAAAAATAATTGTTTAAGTATATGTAATGTCAATTTAGGATAATATCACATAATAGTAACGTGTATCCACACTTAATGCTAAGTTTATGTCATGCCTTTTTAGGATGTCATAAGAGTTGTTGACATGATGCTTATCCTCGCAAATATCGCGGCCAATATTTCACCAACATTTAGGAGCATGCACCCGACACTAGCATAGAATGTGATGACATGTGTTGACTTCAGCTACTGATTCCTTTATGTGGGGGTAGGGTGGGAGGGGTCAGTTGGTGACATGAAGGTGTTGAGGTGGAGCTTGAACGATGGATATTTCTGAGTACCTAATGGTCGTAAGTTTCCTGTAAATTGTGGACACGCAAACAGAAACACCTTTCTTACGCCATATTATGGAGTCATCGTGCACCTACCGCAGTTTAGGGATAGGAGGGACCGTACGTATGCTAGGCCCGAGGAGATGGGCATTCAACCACAAACATTCCCAACTCCAATCTTACATCGAATGGACATTCAGGAACATAAAGGCCCACTTCAAGGCCATCAGTGAACGGTCATTCTACAACTTTCCAAAATAAGTAATGGTTGTCATGGCGTGCTGCATTATCAATAATTTTATCTGTGAGGTCCAGGTCGAGGATCACATCTCCAACGCATTTACCTGAGACTCAACACAAGGTTGGGTACCTGTTGTGTCCACGATTGGTGATGAGGACTTCGATAACAACTTTGCAGTGAGCGATGATCAGGTCTCCGAGGAAGACATATGAGCCGGAGAGGTACTACGCGATGGTTTGGCAACAACCATGTGGGAAAACATTTATCCCTCTTCTTGGGTCATCACTGATAATCAGTCTTCTTGTATTCATCTTTCATGAATTACTACTAGTGGACCTTAGCTATCTGTTATTCTGATATTGTATGAATGAACAATCTTTATATGTAACTTATCACATGCTTTTCATTCAAACTATGTTGTTACTTTTTCTGCGATAAAGATTTCAAATCCCGATGATGATAGGTCACATTTAAAATAGACGACCAGCAATGATGCACCGGACATGGATTAGCAGCTACTACGATGGCGCAGCTTAACTGACGGATGTGTCAACACCGGTTTGTATGAGGAAGATGTGATCTAAGGGGAAATTCTTTCAAATTTTTGGTTGGTTTATTTGAAAAACAACATGATTAAATTTTATCGTCATCATCGGATTCTTACCCACCACTAACATAGGCATTCTCCTTACTCATTTTTCCTTAGTATTGTATTTGATTTTCCCATTGGAAACAAGTCTAGCGATGGAAATGCTTTGTCGCGATCGGATAAAGACTCATGGGCATATATGTTACTACCTAGAGGATGCCCACCTTCTCTTCGAGGACTTGCACAGACACGAGAACACCAAGGATCGATTGTTGTACACTTGCTCCAAAGAGGTAAGAGTTTGTTGTAAAAAATATTTTTTTATTGATTTAAGCATTTCAATTAGGAAAATTATCAAATCATTTACTTCTGAATAGAGATCCAGTGGGGTTAAGGTCAGGGCATCAACTTTACGCTCAACGTTGGAGTCCTTAGCTGCATAGAAGGTGTTCCTAGCAGACATAATAAACGTGATGGAATTTTCAGAAGAATTCTTCATTGAGAAGATGGAGGAAATCCAACGGCAGCTCCAGGAGAAGGAGAGATTGATTGTTGACAAGAAGATCAACTTCAACGCATGAGATTGTGGACACATAGTGTGTGACAAGCATGTAGTAATGTAGTCAATTATGTACATTGAACTTTGTCTTCATGGATTTTGAATTTTTAGTATTTTAGTGGAAATTCTGATGTGTGTAAATGTTGATGATATGCTTTCCTTTTATGGTAGCTAACTCACTTTTTCTAATAACAACCAATATTTTTAACTAACTTTCAAAGCCTATTCCTTATCCTCCATTTACCAGTCGAACACATAATAACACTTATTCCTCCTTATTCTCTTTATTCCGATCCTTCAACCGAACATAGAATATACCCTTATCCTCTTTATCCCCACCCTTATTCTTGCTTATTACCGAACCGAACACCCCTAAGATAACTCTATTACAGCCTCTCCAATGCCGGCTATACAGAAGAAGATGAAGCAAATGGGTGGAATTGAATCTCCAGTCGTCATCCGTTCCTTAGATTGAACCCAATATCTATCATCAATCATTAAAGGATTTTTTACTGTTATGCCCCTCTTAATTGCTCCATGGTTTGAATAAATCATGATTTAATTCAACTCATTGACGACCAATCTAGCGTATCAGCACAAGTGATCAGTGCAGAAGAAGTAAGGGGCAAAGTGATATTAAAAAAAAAGAGGGACATAATTGATATTGCAATATCTAAGGAGGATACAATTGATAAAATCCTTTCTTTTTTATGTCAATATTTAAGTGATATATGAGTTAATTTCAAGTGTTATTGGGATATAGTACCCAAAATCTGTCGATTTTTTTCACAATTAGATTTCATTATTGACCGGTGGCTATGGATATATGATTAGGGATGAAAATGGATAGGATATACCTACTTCTATATCCATATTCACTTCATCTATATCGAATATGGATACTGATATGATTCGGATATGCATTAAGTAAACCATATCCTAAAAAATACGGATACGGATTCGAATATGATATTTATCAAATCCGAATATGGTTCGAATAAAGAGCGGACTCGAATACGATCGAATAAAGAACTAATCCAAATATAAATCGAATAAAAAGTGAATCCAAATATGAATTCAATAAACATAGAATTCAAATACATATCGAATAAAGACCACATACGAAAACGAATTGAATTTTTATCAAAGTTCATAATGATATCTAAAAATAGCAGTGAAATATAAATAAGTTGCATAATGACAAAAGAGATCATTGATGTGACTTGAGTTCTTGATTAGAAGCAAAAGGGAGGGATGTGATTTCGTAACTTTTATTCATGCTCATCTCCAAACAAATAGAACTTTATTGATATCACTAATATATTGTATTGTATAATATATAATGCTGATATAATAACACAGAGATGTGGCTTATATTATATTAACTAATATATAAAATAATATTAAATGTTATATTCGGATATCCTGGTCTGAATCCAGATATTCAAGTCATTACTATATCCGTATTCATATCCAGAAAATTTTTACAACATATATCCATATTCGATTAATATTCATATACAGATATCCGTATCCAGTAATTTTTTGAATACGGTAATCGGATATTCGGATATATCCGTATCCGTTTTCATCCCTCTATATGATTTGGATATTATATAAGATCACATACAAGTTTGAATCTTCTTATAGTAAAATTTTGTGATTTTTATACTTGTGCCCCTTTGAGTTTCTGCAAGGACACTTGTTCTCATACTATTCTCACATTTAACACCTGTGTCCTTGTATTCTGGTAAAACTCACAGTATTGTCCTTTTACTATTACACTTATGCTGCTATATTACTATGAATTTTGATGGAATGGCATTGTTATGAATTTTATAAGAATATATGAATACAAATATTATAACAACAAAGTTCAGGACATAGGTAGATTTGCATAATTTTGAAGGGGGCACGAATGTAAAAATCCCTACTTTTTTATTAAGTTGATTTCTTATTTACATTATGGTACCATAAATTGAGTCACATCAATTAATATATCACTTAAATAATAAATCAATACATGACTAAAATGCATAAAAAAATATTATTCAATTCAAAATGATAATACAACAATAATGCTTATATATAATTTTCCATGCAAAGCACGGATTACACATTAGTCATACAAAAATGATAGTGCAAATGGTTCTTGTCTTCGTAAGCTCTGTACCCGCCAGACAAGATTCTTAAATAACTAGGCCCCTTCTTTAATCGTAGATGCTTTAAATAATAGTGCTACTTATTTAATAATAGAAAGCATGCAGACAGCCACGTGTCTCATCTTCCTGATGAAAGATCTGTACGGTGGATCTGAGGGAATATATATTAAAATTAAGGGACCCAAGTTCACTTATTTTGGATGTAAAATAAGAAGAAAAACTCCTTTAATAAAAGAGAGGCGATATGTAACGTCCTGGGTTTAGTTTAGGTCCTCGGTCCGTTATCGAGGAAAATTGGTCATGACAACTTGTTGGGTTCGGGTCTAATTAGACCCGTTGACAATCACCCAAAATGCTTAAATCAAAGTTATCAAGTAGTAATCCCTAGGGATGAGCATTGGGCTGGGCCGGCCCGACCCAGCCCGAAGCCCAGCCCAAAAAGCCCGGCCAGGCCCAGGCCTAAATGAACATCGGGGTCGGGCTTGGGCCCAATATTTAGGCCCAAAATTTTTTTGGGCCGGGCTTGGGCTTTGCTCGGCCCAGCTCGACCCGGCCCAAGGGCCCGGCCCGAAGAGGGCCCGAACCATTTCCCATATCATACACGTATGAAAACTCCCACCTATTTCATGTACACTCCCTTCCTGTATCTCATCTTCATAAAATGTTTATAAATCAAGAAAGTCAGGCGTGTGACATATGAGTTGCTGATCATTGTATTACAATTCAGTATTAATTTTCTTTAATTAGTATTTCGTTTAGATTGTATTGGTTATTCTTGGATTTGTTAGTATTTATTTTTCAATCAGAATATTTTCTATTATTGAACCTTTACCCAATATGGGTCTTATGCCCATTTTTTAACATGTAAGGTCTGGTGCACCTATTATTAACTGCTAAGTTTGTTTCACTCTTTCAGTTTATATACATGTGAGACATTCATGGTATCCGACATTGAGTGCACGTATAAAAAATGAGATATCATCGGATTTGGTAGAATCGAATTTTACTTGTTTCACAAGTATTATGACACATGTTTTAAACAAATTTAGCTTGTGTAACTTGAGTTGAGATTAACTTGAAACAAAAGACTCAAAATTCATAGTCTCTAACGGGTGGCGATGGGCCGGCCCGGCCCAAGCCCGGCCCAAAGGAATTGGGCCGGGCCTGAGCTTGGGCCGAGCAAAAAAAAATTTTGTGGGCCTAAGCCCGACCCAAGGCCCGAATTTTTTAAGCGGGCTTGAGCCTGGGTCCTTCAGGGCCCGGCCCAACCCGGCCCATGCTCATCCCTAGTAATCCCCACCACTTATAACCTACTCTCATACTGTGAGTTTTAGATGTGAGATTATATTGGAGGGTATGAGTGTTACAAACATTGTCCGATTGAGTTCTGTTTTGATTTGTTTCAGGCCATCGATAAAAGAACCAATACGTGCCTGACTGCTATTCCAACTTGATGGATAGGATGATTTTTTTAGCGAGATGGTCTAAGCTATATTAGATAAGAAAAATCGTTGTGATAATGTTCATCGCCATAAAGGAAAATTAGTAAATTATAAAAAAGTTCATGAACTATATATCTGATTTCAATGTTATACATGAATTTGGAAAGGTAACATGTCATATCCAAACTTTAAGATTTGTCTAAACTTAGCTGATCATTTTGTTTTTACAACGTTAAATTTCAATTTTCAAGGATCAGGTATAATATTGAAATCAGGTGTACTATACAGAATTTTCTTTTTGTAAATTTACTCTACAAAATAAAAAGTTAAGACTTGAGACTTGGGACATGAATAAAAGAATACCCGAAAAGAATAGATGTCTACTCTTCACCATATACTACAGTTTTCTACCTATGCGTGTGCACACATTCAAGAGCACACATATGAAGATTTGTGCGGGTGTATACACAAATTTTGATTTACATTTCCATTTTTTTTGAAAAAAATGCAACATTATTTTCATCAAAAGGTTCGAAAATACAAAAAAACATGTTTTTGAAGAAAAAACATTTTTTTCTAGAAAAGGATATGATTTTCTAGTATTTGTATTTAATATTAAAATATTATGTAGAAAAATTTATCTACAATACCATTAATGTCTATTCATTATTTTCACATGTATGTATGCGACAATACAAGTATTATTGTGCATGTGTCATAACAAAAAAATATATTTAGTGTGACTTATATTTTCGAATCCGTCGCTTGACTTATGTTTGCAAATCCATTGTTGTATCATCTTAAATATATAGTAGCAATTTTTTTTGAAATTATTTCTTATAATTGGATTCACAATAAAGACATCCTTTACTATACCGCGGGAAATAATTCATAGAATAACGATTACTTGTTACTTTTATCATCGAAAATCACACTAATTATTGGAATTCGAATTGCAATATAACGAGTCTTCACAGTGCTATATGTTTTACAAGTTGTAATAAGAAATTCCTTACTCACAAGTTGTACTTAAAATTAGTGATGGATAAACAAAATCTATTGATATTTTGCTAAGAACAATTTCTATAACAATGATTATATGTTCACTGTCACTAAAATTTACAATAACTTTGCTAAATATACGAACGACTAGAATAAAATTTGACGATATAATTAGGAGAATGGGTGTGGATATATTGCTAGTGGCAATCTATATAGCAAAGATTATGTGTTGTCTTCATCCTCCGAAATTACAATAATCTTTGTTAGAAATAACAACGACAATAACAATTTTGACGATTAAGAAATGGAAACTCAATAGTATATAAACGGTATCCAGCAACATATCACTAATTTCAACTATAAAGAAACATTTTATAATAGATAATATTCATTGTTGTATATATTTAATGATAGACTATATCCCAACATATTATAAAATACACATCACTAGAGACACATTTTGTACTCGTGATTGTTGTTACATCAACCGTCTCTAGCAACATAGAAACATATATCTATCCATTGCTAATTTTTATAAGAAGTTGTGATTTTGCAATAATTAAAATTTTGAGTTTTTATCTAACTGTGCCCCTTTGAGATATTGCAAATATCAATTATGCCCTTCACTTTTTGAGAATGTTAGTTCTGCCTCCTAACTTCTTCCACCATGATCAATTGTAGCCTTCGGATTAGTTGTTGTCCATCCTCAACGCGAATGAGCGTCAACTTTGGAGACATAAGGAAAACTAGATGAACAATAAGGGTTGAAAGGTCTTTGGTTAGTTGCCCCAACCCCTCCTCCCCTCCTCCGCCCCATCCTCTACATTCCCTTCCACCCCCTCCTCCTTCTCTTACCGCCCTCCCCTTCCGGCTCCTCTTCCTTCGACGACCACCCCATCCTCCTCCACCCATCCCTCCCCTTCCAGCTTCTCCTCCTCGGACTGCCCTCTCCTTCCAGCCCCTGCTTGTCCAACCCCCTCCTCCTTCTCCGCCCCACCTCCTCACTAGGTACACTCATCTCTTGTTCTTTTACCACACATCTGTAGGATAGATAGTGTTGTTGATGAACTTTTTGAGCTTATTTCAATGAATAAATAAGGTTGATCTACATGTGGAGAATCTGTCTGATCCTAACCCATTTCATAAGTCTTGTGTTAGATTTTTTAGCTTGTTGGAAGATAAAGGATTGGGGACTTTGCTTATTTTATTGAGTTAATGTTTTCTAGAGCTTGTTTGATGTATGATCATAGGATTTACATCTCATCGGTTCCTATTTGAATATTTCTTCTTGCCTTGGAGTGTAGACACGCATCTGTTAATCTAACTTCTTGAAAGATTTATTGGTGTTGGTGAAAGAATGATTTGTTACTGATCCTTTGATTCAACAGAGAAATTTCATTGGTGATTTAAGATTTATATTCTCAATTGGGTCCGATTAAGATGAACTTTTTGTAGCATATCCTCTTGGATTTAGATAGGATTTGGAGTTTCTCAGATTGACCAATCTTCCAGCCATTTTCTTCATCCATTGGGAAAACGCCATAAGGAAATCATCTCTATCGCTCCAGTCATCATCGAGCATCAGAAGAATGAATGCCCGAGACGTGTTGATATCATCGTGTAGCAAGATCGGATCCTATGAAGCTTTTCATCGGGTGAGTTGAGTGGGCAGGTAAGCCATCTCTACCCCAGTTTTCATCGCCGACAAGACGAACCGCCTGGAGGAGCTCTACCTCAGCCCGCTCTTCATTAGCCTTCTTCGTGCTCGCAACCCTGGTCCCATTCATCTCCAACCGACAGGCTTATGAGAAGAAAAAAACATGAAGAGGGAGGAGATGTTGTGATGGATGTTAATCGGAGATGTTGTGTTGGAATCGGGAAAGAAGGGAAGAGAAGATAGATTGTGAAGGAGGAGGAGGAGCGAGGAAGGTTTTGGACATTTTTGACCCTATTAACTATACCTTGGTGTGAAAAAATCATTGTTTAGTTAACTCATTGATGGTCAAACTAACAGAAAGGTAAAAGTGATGACTTCGAAGAAGTCGAGGGCACAACTAATATTTCAAAAAATGGCATAATTAATATTTCAATATCTCAAAGGAGCACAACTGAAAAAAAAATCTTAAGTTTTTTTTATATAATCAATAACAAATGATATAATGATATATTTCAAAGTATGTTCTTACAAGCTCATTTGTTGTAAGGTGAGTATTGATTTTAGATTAGTCCTTTCAGCTTCTATAATATTTAATAAGAGGAAAATATGATTACAAGTTCATTCCTCTAGGTCTAGGATATACTCTTTAACCACGATAAATTGATACTATTTTACCTTACTCGTGATTGTTTCATTCTAAAATTAGGACTCTCAGGGTGATCCATTTTTTAACACGCATATCCAAATAACTTTCATTTATGGTACAATTTTGTTTCTCTTTATATATAAATATCACTTATGTCAACCATTGTTTGAGTGATACTCTATATAATTTCCAACGAAACGTGCAAACAACGTTATATTTGTTAAAGAGACCAATTTTATATAAAAATTTTTCATTTGCAATAGGAGGTATAAATATTTAGGTGAATTGATCAAACCACAAATGCCCAAAACTAGATTCTAAGCATTGTAGATGGCCCAACCACGCACGTGGTGGCACGTGCTAGCAAGCTTCGACTCATGGCTTGGAAGGACATGTGGCTTGGGCCACGTGGACTGCTAATGATGCTTTGATTGAGTCTTCGGTCGACCGAGGTTCGAGAGGTTGGAGACATGCTTGGGGGACTCAAGGCCATAGGATAAGGCTGGGATGCTTGATCGAACTGCATCTATACATCCTTAGGTGATTGTTGAGGAGGTTTTCGCGAGGGTCGAAAATATCTTCACAAATAATAGTGAAGATAGAATGTCGTTGAGGCGACCACTCACTAAACCTCGTTCAGACAACAATTAACCCACAATATAGATCAAGCAATAAAAATCAAAATATGTGGAGTTAAAATTTATTATAACTCTATAAATATGTGTATATGTGTAAGTATGTGTAGAATATCGAACACATAGAGTAAACAAGATAGATCGGGCAATTGAATGCACAAAATTTGTGTTCTTCTTATCTTTGTATTTTTATGTGGATTTTTTATTATATATATTTTTTATGGATTTTAATTTTTTATATTTTTATTGTTTTAATTATATATTTTTATTTATATTTTTTGATTTTTAAATTCTTTTTTAAATATATAATATAAGAATATATAAGACTATATGTACAATATAGGCTAATATAACTATAAATACTAATAAAAAACAACATACATGAAATAAAATGTTTTGAGTTTTAAATATTTTTTTACTATTTTTATGATTTATTAAATAATTTTGCTAATTATATATATTTTTAAAGTAAAAAATATACTAAATAAAGGATTAAATAAATAGGTCGAATCGTTTTAGAATTTAAAGTAGGAAATAAAGTTAAATTTTTCCAAAATTATTTTTAAGTAATAATATATAATAAAAAGAAATTACAAAATAGAAAATGTGTCGCGACCCCAATTCCGGGCCGTCGGATCCTCCCATAACCAGATCTGGTTACTCAGCAATAATTTATTCAACAATCATAACTAACATTCAGAAACAGACTGCAAATAAAGTAAATTCAGAAGAAAGTATTTCAACACTTTTCCATTCACAAAATAAAGTTCAGATGATACATTATCCCACTATAACCATTTACGTGTACATCAGCTTGAAAGGAAAATATACCAAAGATTACTAACTACCTTACAAAGTAAAGCTATTGTAGCGGGCTAGATGTCTAGTATGTAAGCTGGATAGATTTTTAAAGTCCTTGTGATGGCTCACCGACACCTGTTGGGTTTTCCATAAATCATAGGATAAAAATTAGCGAATGCTAAGTAACGAAGAAGAGAAAAGCAAACAAATTGTGTAATTTTGCAAAACTTGTTATCACAAAAGTTTCATTCCTTCTCATTAATTTAAGTCCTATTCCTTTTCTATTCCACGTCAGGGATTAGTCCAGGGGAACCCCACCATTCTTGGACTCCGAAGCTGTGGACTCTTCGGGATTGGAGATTGTGTTTATCTTGATAAGCTTATGCTGCCGCACGTCGCCTCAACCAATCCTCCAATACTACCCTGACAATTTCCTTTTCTTTATTAAACAGGGTCTCAAACCCTCAGCCTGAAAAATAAATGAGCACACCGTTCTCGAGGACTCGGTTGCTGAAAATCACAGGCTAACATTTAATCATATAACCTAGTAGCTTTAAATACATATTATCATGACCCAGCCGCTATTGAACCACTCGTGCCTCCACATGGCACGACCACATCTTCCGTTGTTCAACCCGAAGATATTGGCTCCCGGTACCACGCATTGCAAAACATTCATTTCTTGCGCACTTATCATAACAGGGCAACCGTGTACCACCTAGGTAGGGAAACGCCAATACGGGTTCCTTCCGACAAACCTACAGGTTGCATGCCTGACCTGTAGTTCTACTCATAGTCATCCTTATCGTGACACATGATCCTTTTCAGGATCCAACTCAAACCACATCAATTCCCATGATGTAATTCTTTTGTTAAGTCTTCGATTTGCATAATCAACAATACTTAGTATAGACTCACATATGTATTATTCATATGCATATATACTCGTATTTATGAATGTTTTAACTTCCACCGCATCGATTTGATGCTTAAACCTTATTTTAGTGGGAATCACAAAGAAATTGTTCATACTTTATCAAAAATAGCCAAAATTAGGGTTCTTCATAGAACAAAACATAAAATCAAGAATTTCAATAATCTCGTTTGAAAATCCAACAGTAAAAGGAAGGATTTCGTTACCTAATTGAGCTCTCTCTCGTGTATGCAAGGCTTTATCGTGTTTGGTTTTTAGAAAGGATGTTTTAAGGCTCATGAAAAGATCGAATTTCATTTTTGTATCAAAAACACTAAGAACGTGAAGAACGAACGAAGAACACGAAGAACGCGAAGAACACGAAGAACACGAAGAACGCCAAGAATATATTTTCTCTTGAATATTCAACAGAGCTTCCCGTTATACGGGGTGATATTTCTAAGAAAATTTCGGCAGAGTTTCCCCTTATATCAGGACATATTTCTTGGAAAATTTCGGCAGAGTTTCCCCTTATATCGGGACATATTTCAAAATAAAAACGAAAAGAGTTTCCTTTATGAAATCAATCGTGAGGAAAACAACAACAAAACTGAAAGAATATACTCAAATAACAGGAGATGAAGAATCGGTAGACACCACACATCTTAGGTGAGTGAATGTGTGGTGAATCACAGGGTTAACTGACGT
Organism: Ottelia alismoides; assembly: GCA_037367405.1. Lineage (NCBI taxonomy): Eukaryota > Viridiplantae > Streptophyta > Magnoliopsida > Alismatales > Hydrocharitaceae > Ottelia > Ottelia alismoides. The sequence continues at coordinate 473,348 of JAZKJV010003379.1, forward strand.
GCACAGCCGCCCGCACCTAGGTAGGGTATTACACAGATTTCTCCATCAAAATAACTGTAGAAGCATAATTGAAAGAATAGAAACATAAGCGATGGAGAATCGGTAGACACCACACGTCTTAGATGAGTGAATATGTGACGAATCACAGGGTTCACTGACGTGCATAGCCGCCATCACCTAAGTAGAGTGTTTCACAGATTTCTCCTCGAACCACAACAAAAAACGAATCGGAAAGAAAGATGAATCAAGAACAAAGCTTGGAAGAAAAGAGGATGAATTGAAATCCTAGCTTATGAAACAAACTGAGAGAGGATCATACCTTTCTCCTCCTCGTTCTCCCGGCAGCGCTTCGCTAGCGCTCCTCCCTTACCTCCCACTCCTCCTCCCAACCTCTCGACCCTAGCCCTTGGGGTGGTGGTGGTGGTGGTAGTGGAAATCGTAGAGAATGAATGGGCAGGGGGTCTATTTATATGCTCCAGAAAACCACTAACCATGGTCAGAAAACCATGGTTTAGACCTTAACCATGGTTTAGTGACCCATGGTTTTGGCCTATGGTTTTGGCCAAAATCTATCTCAAACTTGGGGCTTAAGTCAGAACATTCCATATGATTCTAGATTAGCTAATGACGCTTAATTAACATTAATCGTGATTAACTTTCACTAAATGTGATTTAACTTTTGTGGCTTACACTTATCTTTTGCTAACTATTGATTAGTGTTTGTTAATGATCATTAGCGATTTTCAATCCGTCATTAGTTTCTTTAATCACACTTAATTATTCTTAATGACAGTCATTATGGGCTAATGACTTCTTAACCCTCCTCTTTTTTTCCGAAAATCATAACAAATCAAAACGAAGTCCAATTCACACGAGACAAATTCCGTTGGTTTTCTCTTGATGAGCCGGATCTTATTATATAGGCTCCGAGATATGCCAAGTTCAAGGCTTTACAATTATAACAACCTTAAAGGAAGTCTCGTCCTTGAGACTAGAAATGCAGGCATAACAACCTTAAAGAGGATTGAAACCATAACAACCTTAAAGAAAATGAACGCCATTTCATTTATAAAGAAGATCTACAATACATAGTGTTATTACTCAAATAAGTAGGGGTATTTTTCTCTCATTTACGACTCAGGTTCCCGTGTGGCTTCTTCAAACTCTTGGTTCCGCCATAATACTTTAACTAGGGGCACCTCTTTGTTTCTCAACTTCTTGATATCCCTGTCAATTATTCGTACAGGTAACTCTTGGTATGTCAAGTCTGGCTCAACATGTAAATCATCATAACTTATCTTATACTTTGGATCATTAACGTACTTTCTCAGATTTGATACATGAAAAATATCATGTACTGCCGAAAGATGTATAGGAAGTGCAAGTCTATATGCTACTTTTCCAATGCGTTGAATAATTTCAAAGGGACCCATGAACCTGGGTGCTAACTTCCCGTGCACACCAAACCTTTGAATTCCCTTCATAGCTGATACTTGGAGAAATACAAAGTCACCTACCTCAAACTCAAGGTCTCTTCGCCTAGTATCACTATAGCTTTTATGGCGACTTTGAGCAGTCAATAGTCTTTTTCGAGCAAGCTCTACAGCTTCCCGTGTCCCTTGCAGTCTATCTGAATCATAAAGGTTCTTTATTCCGACCTCTTGCCAACACATAGGAGTAGTATACCTACGTCCATAAAGTTTTTCAAATGGTGCCATGCCAATACTTGTATGGTAGCTGTTGTTGTATGTGAATTCTGCAAGAGGTAAATGTTTAATCCATGATCCCTTCCATTCTAAGGCACACGCTAGTAGCATATCCTCTAGTGTCTGAATCGTACATTCTGACTGACCATCTGTTTGTGGATGATATGATGTACTCAAGTATAGTTGTGTACCTAAGGCTTTCATGAAGTTCTCCCAATAGTGTGAGGTGAATCGTGAATCTCGATCAGAAACTACTTCCTTCGGAATACCATGGAGGCGAATCACATGTGTGATATATAACTCAGCAAGCTGATCTGGAGTGAAAGATAAGCTTATTGGAATAAAGTGTGCTACCTTTGTCAGACGATCTATTATAATCCAGATACTATCTTTACTACCAGTCGTCTGATGTAAGCCAGTAACGAAGTCCATGGAAATGCTTTCCCATTTCCATTCAGGTATAGGGAGGGGTTGCAATAATCCTGGTGGCTTTTGGTGTGAAGCCTTTACCTGCTGGCAAGTGAAACATGAATTCACAAATTCAACAACATCTTTTTTATTCCCGGCCACCAAAAGTATGAATGAAGATCCTTATACATCTTTGTAATTCCTGGATGAATAGATAATCTTGAGCAGTGCGCTTCACGTAAGATGTCTTTCCTTAGTTCATATGTGTTTGGTACACAAACTCTATGATGGTTATACAGTAACCCATCTTGTATCCAGAATCCCTCTATCTCATTCTTCTCAAGTTGTTGTCTTAAATCTTTAAGGACTGGATCATCCTCCTGTCCTTTCTTTATTCTATCCCAGATCTCTGATTTGTATTGGTGAGGAATAGTTATAGTATCAACACTACTATCAAATGGTTTCCATTCACTTAATATTGATAGTAAACCCCAAAAGTGGATAACACTCACCAACCCAGGTGAATAAGTTCTTCTTCTAAGGGCATCTGCTACGACGTTCCCCTAACCAGAGTGGTAGGAGATAGTGCAATCATAATCTTTCAACAACTCTAGCCACCGTCTCTGTCTCATATTGAGCTCCTTTTTATCAAATAGATATTTCAAGCTTTTATGATCGGTGAAGATTTTAAAAGTAATACCATACAGGTAGTGTCTCCATATCTTTAAAGCGAAAACTACGACAGCTAATTCAAGGTCATGTGCTGGGTAGTTCTTCTCATGTATCCCGAGCTTCGTGATGCATACGCAACTACCTTAGCATGTTGCATAAGAACTGCCCCAAGTCCTTCTTTAGACGCGTCAGTATATACTGTAAACCCTTCACTCCTGGAGGGTAGAGTAAGGATGGGTGCAGATGTTAGGCATTCTTTCAGTGTTTGGAAACTTCTTTCGCATGCATCTGACCATATGAATGGAACTTCCTTCTGGGTCAACCTAGTCATTGGCAATGCTATTCGTGAAAAGTCCTTCACAAATCTTATATAATATCCAGCTAATCCCAGAAAAGATCATATTTTTGTGATAGTCTTCGGGCATCCCCAACTCATCACCGCACTAACCTTTGTAGGATCAAATGATATACCTTCCCCAGAAATAACATGGCCTAAGAAAGATACTTCAGATAGCCAGAAGTCACATTTACTATATTTAGCATATAGTTTGTTCTTCCTAAGAGTTTCAAGTGCCTGCCTGAGATGATGTTCATGCATGTATTTATCCTTGGAGTAAATAAGCACATTATCAATAAAGACTACTACAAAGTGATCTAAGAACTCCTTGAATACTCTATTCATGAGATCCATGAAAGCTGCTGGGGCATTTGTCAGTCCAAAAGGCATAACTAAGAATTCATAATGCCCATATCTAGTTCGAAAAGCTGTCTTGGGGATATCCGCATCTTTTATCTTCAACTGATGGTATCCAGATCTTAAGTCAATCTTGGAATACACAGTTGAACCCTGTAACTGATCAAAGAGATCATCTATTCTTGGTAGAGGATAGTTATTCTTTATTGTCCTCTTGTTTAACTGTCTATAGTCAATGCACAACCGCATTGATCCATCCTTTTTCCTGACAAATAAGACAGGTGCACCCCATAGTGAAGTACTAGGATGAATGAATCCTTTATCTAATTCTTGCAACTGTACCTTTAACTCTCGTAACTCAGCTGGTGCCATCCTATACGGAGGGATAGAGATAGGCTGAGTATCCGATATGAGAGAGATTTCAAATTCAATCTCTCGCTCAGGTGATAATCCAGGTAGTTCCTCTGGAAATACATCAGGAAACTCGCATACTATAGGTATATCTTCCATCATTCTGTCTGACCCTGATATAGTGGTTACATAAGCTAAATAACCATGGTACCCTTGCTCTAACAACTGTTGTACCTTCAATCTAGAGATATATTCGATATTATCATTGGATGTATTTCCAAGGAATTAGAACTCTATCGAGTTAGAAAGGTGAAACGTTACTGCCTTCTGAAAACAGTCAAGACATGCATGATGCCTTTCTAGCCAATCCATTCCTAGTATAAGATCAAAGTCCTCCATTTCTATTAGTAGTAGTGAAACAGGTAACTGATGTCCCGCTATCACTACTATATAATTATCCAGGATTTCTCGGATTATAAATACTTGTCCTCGTGGTCCCTTGATCAGATAGGACTGTTGTACTTCTACTGGTATCTTACCCAAAGTGGGTACTAACCGTCGAGCAATAAATGAATGTGAAGCACCAGAATCAAATAAGGCATGTACTGAAAAGCCATGAATAGCAACGGTACCTCGTACGACTGTGCCTGAGATGTAGCCTTGTTCTTCAGTGATTGCATTTAGCTGGCCATTAAGAATAGGCAAGCTAGAACCCACAACACTTTGTGGTGGTTGTTGTGTAGGAGATGCTCCTTGTGAGCCCCGACCTCTACCATGTCTTCCTCCGCGTGTTGCTCCATTGCTCGAGGTGGATGTTATACTGTTTATTGGGGTTGATTTAAACCCTAAACTTCTCAACTTCGGACAATCTTTCTTGATGTGGCCTTCCTGATGACAGTAGAAACACACATGTGCTCCTGTTTGAGCTGAAGACCCAGCCACAGAGGTGCTAGCTCTTACTGCTGAGTCGCGAGGATATAGTGGAGGTCTAGAGAAACCCCTTCTTCCAGATAATTCCTGGACCAAAGTCTGTGGCGAGCTTATATTAGACCCGATTGGATGATAGCGATGATCTCTACGGTTATAATGTGCCTTGCTTTTGGATGGTCCACCATTAAAGTGGAAACTTCTTCTTTGGCGGTTTTCATCCCTCTCCATCTCAATACAAGAGGCGATGTCCATTTCTTCATCTAATGATGTAGCTCTAAAACCAGCAAGCTTTTCTCGTAGATCTCCCTGAAGACTGCTAACGAATTTGGTAAGACACTCTTATAGTGAAGCTTCTAGAGCTGGTGAGTAATGTAGTATCTCAGTAAAGTGGATATGATAATCTCGTACGGTCTTAGAACCCTGATTCAGAGAAGCCAACTCTCTCCTCTTTAATTCTTCCCAATGAGAGGGACAGAAGTGAGCTCGGAACCTCTCTTCAAAGATATCCCATGGAACATGATCTGCTAATTTCTTGGAAATTACTCTCCACCATCGTCTTGCATAGTCTGCCAAGGAGTAATCAGCAAAGTGCACCCAAGTATCATTTGGTGCGTGTATTATTCTTAACATCCCGTTGACGTCATCAAGCCACAGTTCTGCCTCAGCAGGTGTCTCTATGCCTTTAAATCGAGGAATCTTTCCTTTTCGATAATTGTCTAGTAATGTTTGGTGTCTCAGAAGGGCCTTCTCCATTGGTCCTTCAGCTGGAGTAGGAGCAGACTCAGTTGAAGGATGGTAATTAGACTCTTTCTCATAAAGATGGTCAGAACCTTCAATCCTAGCATCAGCATGCTTAGATGCCTCGGGTCTCTCAGCTTGTGCATTGAGCCTCTCCTCCAATGCTTGCTGCCTTTGCCCCATGTCTTGGAGCATTGTCATCATAGCCGCTAATTGTCTAGACACATCTTGGTCTTCCATGATCCTGGGATAAGTCAAGGCCAAAGGTTAGGTCCTATAAGTCTTAGCATGATGTACGTAAGGGACAATGACTTATGAATGGTATTGCAGTCAATTATTAAGATCAAAAGATCTTAATATAACCTTAGTTTCTAAATATCGCTCATAGTTGTTGATTACTAAATAAATTACTGGAGTAACAAAGCTCTGATACCAATCTGTCGCGACCCCAATTACGGGCCGTCAGATCCTCCCATAACCAGATCTGGTTACTCAGCAATAATTTATTCAGCAATCACAACTAACATTCAGAAACAGACTGCAAATAAAGTATATTCAGAAGAAACTATTTCAACACTTTTCCATTCACAAAATAAAGTTCAGATGATACATTGTCCCACTATAACCATTTACATGTACATCAGCTTGAACGGAAAATATACCAAAGATTACTAACTATCTTACAAAGTAAAGCTATTGTAGCGGGCTGGATATCTAGTATGTAAGCTGGATGGATTTTTAAAGTCCTTGCGATGGCTCACCGATACCTGTTGGATTTTCCATAAATCATAGGATAAAAATTAGCGAATGCTAAGTAACGAAGAAGAGAAAAGCAAACAAATTGTATAATTTTGCAAAACTTGTTATCACAAAAGTTTCATTCCTTTTCATTAATTTAAGTCCTATTCCTTTTCTATTCCACGTCAGGGATTAGTCCAGGGGAACCCCACCATTCTTGGACTCCGAAGCTGTGGACCCTTAAGGATTGGAGATTGTGTTGATCTTGATAAACTTATGCTGCCGCACGTCGCCTCAACCAATCCTCCAATACTACCCTGATATTTTCCTTTTCTTTTATTAAACAGGGTCTCAAACCCTCAGCCTGGAAAATAAATGAGCACACCGTCCTCGAGGACTCGGTTGTTGAAAACTACAGGATAACATTTAATAATATAACCTAGCGGCTTTAAATACATATTATCGTGACCCAGCCGCTATTGAACCACCCGTGCCTCCACATGGCACGACCACATCTTCCGTCATTCAACCTGAAGATATTGGCTCCCGGTACCACGCGTTGCAAAACATTCATTTCATGCGCACTTGTCATAACAGGGCAACCGTGTACCACCTAGGTAGGGAAACGCCAATACAGGATCCTTCTGATAAACCTACAGGTTGCATGCCCGACCTGTAGTTCTACTCCCAGTCATCCTTATCGTGACACATGATCCTTTTTAGGATCCAACTCAAACCACATCAATTCCCATGATGTAATTCTTTTGTTAAGTCTTCGATTTGCATAATCAGCAATACTTAGTATAGACTCACATATGTATTATTCATATGCATATATACTCGTATTTATGCCTGTTTTAACTCCCAAACCCTAACTTTCAAAGCCACCGCATCGATTTGATGCTTAAACCTTATTTTAGTGGGAATCACAAAGCAAATATTCAGACTTTATCAAAAATAGCCAAAATTAGAGTTCTTCATAGCACAGAACATAAAATCAAGAATTTCAATAATCTCGTTTGAAAACCCAACAACAAAATGAAGAATTTTGTTACCTAATCGAGCTCTCTCTCATGTATGCAAGGCTTTATCGTGTTTCGTTTTTAAAAAGGATGTTTTAAGGCTCCTGAAAAGATCGAATTTGATTTCGTATAAAAAACGCTAAGAACGTGTCAAGAATGCGAAAAACGAACGAAGAACACGAAGAACGCGAAGAACACAAAGAACACGAATAACGCCATGAATATATTTTCTCTTGAAATTTCAGCAGAGCTTCCCCTTATACGGGGTGATATTTCTAAGAAAATTTCGGCAGAGTTTCCCCTTATATCATGACATATTTAAAAATAAAAACGAAAAGAGTTTCCTTTATAAAATCAATCGTGAGGAAAACAACAACAAAACTGAAAGAATATACTTAAACAACAAGAGATGAAGAATTGGTAGACACCATGCATCTTAGGTGAGTGAATGTGTGAGGAATCACAGAGTTCACTGACGTGCATAGCCGCCCGCACCTAAGTAGGATATTACATAGATTTCTCCATCAAAATAACTGTAAAAGCATAATTGAAAGAATAGAAACATAAGCGATGGAGAATCGGTAGACACCACGCGTCTTAGATGAGTGATTGTGTGACGAATCACAGGGTTCACTAACGTGCATAGCCTCCCACACCTAAGTAGGGTGTTACATAGATTTCTCCTTGAACTACAATAGAAAATGAATCGGAAAGAAAGATGAATCAAGAACAAAGCTTGGAAGAAAAGAGGATGAATTGAAATCCTAGCTTATGAAACAAACTGAGAGAGGATCATACCTTTCTCCTCCTCGTTCTCCCGGCAGCGCTTCGCTAGCGTTCCTCCCTTGCCTCCCACTCCTCCTGACCTCTCGACCCTAGCCCTTGGGGTGGTGGTGGTAGTGGAAATCGTAGAGAATGAATGGGCAGGGGGTCTATTTATAGGCTCCAGAAAACCACTAACCATGGTTACAAAACCATGGTTTAGACCTTAACCGTAGTTTTGGCCCATGGTTTTGGCCAAAACCTATCTCAAACTTGGGGATTAAGTCAGAACATTCCAGATGATTCTACATTCGCTAATGATGCTTAATTAACACTAATCGTGATTAACTTTCACTAATCGCGATTTAACTTTCGCAGCTTACGCTTATCTTTTGCTAACTATTGATTAGTGTTTGCTAATGATCATTAGCGGTTTTCAATTCGTCATTAGTTTCTTTAATCACACTTAATTAGTCTTAATGACAGTCATTATGGGCTAATGACTTCTTAACCCTCCTTACTTCTCTTTCTTCCGAAAATCATAACAAATCGAAACGAAGTCTGATTCACACGAAACAAATTCCGTTGGTTTTCTCTTGATGAGACGGATCTTATTATATAGACTCCGAGATATGCCAAGTTCAAGGCTTTACAAAATGCTATTTTTTTGGGATTTTTTGGAATTTTTTAGATTTATATAAAGGATTTTGGAGATTTTTATTTTTTTGAATTTTTTTTATATTTTTCATGAATTTTGGTTTGAAGTCTCAAAATACTAAAATATACAAAATACATTTTTGTTGAGAATTTTTCAAGTGTTTATATATTTTATTGGAATTTTATAAATTAAACAGGGACAAAAACATGTTATTTTGAATTTTAAAAAATATCTAAATACCTAAAATCAAAATAAAAAATGTGACAGGATCTAGATGCTATTAGGCACTTAATCCTATTTTTTTGAGAATTTTTGGAGCACAGATTATATATTTAATAAATAGAAAAAACACACAAAAATTAATGAAGTGGTAGGGGCATAAATGCAAATAAAAATAAAGTCTGGGTGCTTCCTAAAAATTACCTAAAAGATTATTACGACCAATGAAAGTTTATGGACTAAATGGAAATACAAAAACCCATGAAGGGTTTGCTGCAAAATGCCCACCTCATGTGGGACAACACGTAAGGTGAGCTGACAAGGACCAATATGCAATTACATTAAACCCATGGCTCAACTTGCAAATTTACACAAAATATTATGTTGTTTAAATAACTTATAGGACCGAATAATAAAGTGATGAATACTCATTCATCACTCTTTATTCTTATATTTTAGCTACAAAAACCTTTGCAAATGCATGTATATAGTTGTAAATAGAAATAATTACCAAAAGCAATCATTGTGTAAAAATCTATAATTAGCATGTTTTTGTGCAAAAATAAAAGAATAAAGATTAAAAAGAAAAAGAGGGAAATATTTAGAATAAATATTGAGCAACCTAACCCAAGGGAGGGCTCAGCATGGGCCTGACCGCATAAAAGCCAAAGTAGAGAGAGATAGGGGCTCATGTGTGTAAATATTTATGTAAATAAATAAAAGTATTTTCCTCACAAAAATAGACTCAAATTGGCTTGTAAATATTTGTATATATTTTTAAATATAAAAACAAGATAAAAATATAAAAATCAAAAAGAAGACAAAAACAACACTCACCATATATATAGACCATCCACATTTATATTTATTTAGCTAAGTAAATAACTAAAATTAATTTCCAAAATTTTTGTAAATATTCTATATAGTGTGAATGAAAAAAATAAATTACAACAAAAACAAAATAAAAACAACAAAAATAAAAATCCAAAAAGACATTGTAAATATACCATGTATATAAATGTACATATGTATTTATTTCACCTATGTATATAAATAATAAAAACAAAATAAAAATGTCTTTTTATTCCTCATTTTATAATATAAATAAATAAAATATAAAATGGGAGTAAAATTGTATAAAAATAACAATTAAAAATCAAAAATTAAAATCTTATACATTGTATATATACCAACATCTAACCCTACTATGTACATACCTTATTTTTATTTTGAAAAATTAATTAAAAATCACTAAAAAATAGAAAAAAATAAAAGAAAAATGTTTCATGTTTTAACTTTCTCCTAATGCGGCCATTTGCTGCCCTTAATTTCACTTCCAAAAACCAGCCACGTGGCCTTCACCCATTGGCCCTGGGGATTGTTGACCGCCCGGTCAACTGCCTCCCCCAGGACCACTTCCCACGGGCTTAGGCGTCCGACCCGATTTCCTCCTTTTTTAGCGCCTAAACCCGATTCATCCCCACCTAAACCCCGGGTCAGATCCGTCCATGGTATATCCGAGATCCTCGCCGGAGCCTCCACATCGGGATCCGTGCGCTCCAGTGCCCTACTCGCGCCCTTCTTCCCGGACCCTCCAGCGTACTTAAGCCGAGCTCCGCCACCTCCATTTCCTATCTTTGGCCATTCGCTTCCACCCCCAGTGAGCTCCAGCGCGTGAGGGAGAGTGACAGCTTGCTTCCCGTGCTGTTGAAGCGAGGAGAGGACCGGATTCCATTGATCCGGCGAGTATCGCCGCCTTGCTCCGCCCAGAGCCGGAGCTCGAGCCTCAGAGGGAGACGCTCCTCGAGGCGACGGCCCAGAGCACCGCCAGCTCACCCCCAGTCTCATCGACCACCCAGGTAGCCCCGTAGTCCTTTCTTTTTCTTTAATTTTCAATTACCCCCTTTTCGCTGCTCCGCCGTTCGCCGTCGATTCCGTCCACGTCCGACCACCATTCGATCATCGGACTTCGCCATAGCCACCGCCTTCCTTCCGCGCACCTTCTCCATACCTACATCCAACCCAGCTCGCACAGGAGCTGGGATTCGAGCTCCTCCGTCCCCACCTTCGCCGGAGCTCGCCCATCTCGACCCTCCGATCACCTCCACCCCGCCTAACTGGGTCGAGGCAGTTTGCCCTCGACCCGCGAGTCTTCTGGTTCGCTTTGCAGGTACTTCCAAGTCCATCTGAGGGCTTGGACCATCAGGCCCAGGAGCTTCATCTCCGCCGACCTCGCCGGAGCTCTCCTGAGCTCGGCAGGGTCATCGGAGACCACCACGCGACGCGGAAGCACCCCACGCTCCTTCTCCGATCTTCAGCGTGCTTCCAGGAGGACTGCAGCGCCGCTACGAGCCCGGCAAAAGTCGCCGGCATCCAGTTCATTCAGCATCCTCTGTCGCCGTTCGATCGCCTCAGACCTCCAGTTCCTATGTCGACCGTCCATCTGAGGAGGTCCCCGCACCGCTAGATCCTTGGAGAGGCGATCTCCACCGTTGATCCAGTGTGACGCAGCCACCGCTTCTCTCCGCCACTTGATCTGCTACGTGGCAACACCTGGATCGTCCGATCAGCCCGAGGAGCTTAGCTTTGGAGTCCCAGTCGCCCAGCACCGTCAGATGCACCACGTGGCATCCATCCAGCGGCTCCATTAATAAAGGGTAATTTACCCTTAGGCCCTCCTGTTTATTTTATTTCGCATTTAGTCCTGTAATTAGTTAGTATAGTTGTTTAGTTTTTGGTAAATTTGCATAGAGGACCCTGAATTTTATTTACTTTGCATTTATGCCCCTGTACGTTGTGTGGCACGTGCTTCGTCACGTGGCTTTCTGGTGTATTTGCATCTTATGCCCCTGTAGTTCTGAATGTTACTGAATGAATGAAAGTTTTTGTGTATTTGCATTTATACCCCTATGCGTGAAACATTTGAGCATGTGCGGATATTTTTGGGTTAATTGCAGATTACCCCCTGGACTTTTGGTACCTGTTACCAAATAGTCCTCTGAAATAATTTTCGTTACATTTGGGTCCCTGAGTGCCTCAGGCGCGTGTGACGCACGTGTTTACCTGGGTTATTTGCACCAGACCCCCCAGAACTTCGGGTATTTGCACATAGGTCCCTGTGCACAGTGCCCCCTCTTTATTTTTAAATAAAATAGCAAAACAACTCCAAATCCAATGAAAATTGGACACATGGCTCTTGCCATAGTGTAAAATTTTCTGGAATTTTTGGGGCAATATTGTTTTGATTTGATATTTTAAAAATTCAAAAACATCTAATTTTGTTACTGTCTAACTTTAAAAATCACAAAAAATATTAAAACTCATCTAAAATTCACAAAAAAATTACTTGCTGTTTGTTTATGCTTGCTTGATTTTTTAGCTAAGTTTGGCTATTTTTCATTGCTTAAAACACCTAAAAATTGAAAAACACTTAAAACCTTATAAAAATTCTAATAAATAAACCAAAACCCCAAAAATAATAATTTAGGTGCCCAAATTTTCCTTGTTTTCTTATCTTTACAGGAAAATTACCTCCCAGCTAATTTGGGGCTTCTAGATATTTTATCTAGGTCCTTTTAGCTCGGCTAGACAGTACCTACAGTTTCAGTCACTGTTTGATTTTTAGAAAATTAAATAAATATCAGAAAAATCCCAAAAATTCACCAAAAACACTAAAAATTATAAAACACATAAAAACATTTTTGTTAGAATTTTTGGTTGATTTTTAGTGCATTAAATAAATTGTTGAAGTGTGTTGATTAGTTGCTTTTCTTATTTTCTTAATATCTTAAAAATCCAAAAAAATATAAAATAATTAAAAACCACCAAAAATACTTCTTTATTTTCTTTTATTTCTTTTTGACTACTTCGTAGGCCGCAAGGCCAACCCGTGCTCCTTGTGTTCGACCCTGGTCGCTATACCAGGTTAAATTAATAGCGAGACCGCTACCGTATTTGATTTGATTTTTCTCTTGATTGGTGGTCTTCTTTTTCTTGATTGATCGAGTCTGAGTGATTGAGGTCGCAATAACCATCTTAGATACACCTGATTACCTTAGTCACTTGGGATTTTTCGGTCATCAGAATGGCGCCGTTGCCGGGGAGCACGGCTTAGTAGTTTTCATTTTATTTTCGTTTTCATTTTCGCGGCTTTTCGCGGCTCTTTCAGAGCTCGCGACTTTTCGCAGCTTTTGTTTATATTTTATTTTTGTTTTATTTTGTTTTATTTTCTTTTCTTTTATTTTTGTTTTTGTTTGATTTTGAGTGTTTATTTTATTTTGCATTTTTGCATATATACCCTCATTTTCTTTTCATTTATTATTATTATTATTATTTGATTATTTTTATTGGTCTGACCATTCTGTTCTTTCTTGCGAGGGCCCGAGGACCGAGGCGGCCGATTTCGAAAAGCCGATGCAACCGCGAGAATCGGAGGCGGCTCCCTTCTGCACGGAGCCGCAGGAGAGCGTGAGAGGAGAGTTGAGTGGGAGAGGTTTAGTTTAGTTTCTTTTCATTTTTATTGTAATAATACAGGGACTCGGAGACTTGAACTGTGGACTTGGTTGACTAGCGGGTCTGTTTCACCGAGCACCGGTGTGCTCGGGGGACCCTTAGGATTTTTGCGGCTTTTTCGCGGTTTTGATTTTTAGCAGCCTTTTCCGGTGTTTACGCGGTTTTTCATCAAGCCCCTAGACTTAGGATTTTCTGCTACTTGTGCCGTAATTAGTAGGATCCCCACACCTAATTATCTGCATGTTCCTATACTGCGCTTAATTGGACCTACTAATAATTGATTAATAAAAATAACTGATTCATCTCCTTCGTAGCCTACGTGCCGCAGCCTACCCCATAAAGCGCTTTCTCCTACCCCCGATTTGTCGGGCAGAGGAGGGGTAGGCCAAGACCGGACCTTTGGCTTGGAGGTCGGTGACCAGTTAGACGATTCTGCGAGTAGACTTGCTCATCTAGGACTCGGTTTTCACCGCTGCATCATTTAGGGTAGTTTACTTTCAGTCTTTAAATTTCTGCGTGGATCACTTGCATGTAGAGTGCTGGAGGCAAGGTACACATTTCTATCTCAGCATGCATCATTGATTTCATCGCGCATCGGCTTTTTCGTCTTCTCCCCCCTGTTTTGGAAATAATAACCAGGAGAACCGAAAAATTCGTTAGGCCTTTGTCTTTATTGAAAAAAAATTAAAAAGAAAAACCATAAAATTGGGACTGCTAAAACTATTGACCCTAAAAGACATTCACCTTAAAAATTTGTCTTGGGGAAAGCAACCCCCTCATTGTTTGGTTTGCTTGCGCGAGAGAGTGACCCGCACCCTAGGTAGAGCCCTCCGGTGCTATTTCCAGCTGACTATCGACTCTTCCGTGCGGGCCAGTCTGTTGGAATAGTATCGGGTATCCCAACAGGTCACGTAAGCGCTCTGATAGATTGATTGTTCACCTAATAAAATTGGACAAGATAATTTGACCGAGCCTTTACGGTCTTCAGCTCGTGTTGTGTTGGTGAACAGAGGGTTTGGTTGCTCATCATAGTTTTTCCAGATCTCATCCACCCTACTCGTCAGATCAAGATGATGGGTAGACGCTCTCTTAGGCAGCCTCTGGTTGCACCGCTTTCGGGCACGTCTACCCAATCATCTAGGTTGGCCCGCGAGAGCCGAGACCAGTTCTCCGAGCCCGAGTATGATTCTGCCCTGTTCCCCCTCGACCCCCTTTCTTTCGGTTCTAAGAGATATGAGCCAGAGGAGAGACTCGCAGATTTGACAGCACCTGAGTTTGGCTCGTTTGATTTTGCAGACGCCATGGCCGACAGTTCTGAGGATCGCTCCCGTCAGCCTGAGCACTTCGTATTGGACCAGGGAGCGATCAACTCCACCCTGATCGCCTCTTTAGAGACCGTCCAACAGCAATTGAGAGATCAGGGAGCATTCATGCTCGACATGAGGAGAGCGGTGAAGCAGATGCGAGCAGAGCGCGAGCAGAGGAGAGAGGGACCGAGGATCCCAGAGGATGCAGATGCAGCAGCCGCAGCAGCAGCCGCAGCAGCCGCCGCAGCCGCGGTAGGAGGACCACCGAGACCGATGCGGGAGTTGCACAACCCCGGATGGACGCTGACGCACCACTGGGTAGTACTTCCAGCCATCGTGGGGGACTTAAAGTTCCCCCCGAACACTTTGCAGCTACTCCCCCGCTTCCACGGGCTCGCTACTGAGGAGCCCCATCTCCACCTCCAGGAGTTTCTGATGATTTGCAGCACTGTCCACGACCGTCAGGTGTACCAGGACACGATCAGGATGATCGCCTTCCCCTTTTCCCTAGCAGACAGAGCAGCCACCTGGCTGAAGCACTTGGGGAGGTTTGTTTACACCTGGGAGCAGCTCCGCACCGAGTACTTGAACAAGTACTATCCACTCGGGCGGACCAATGCAGCGAGAGCCCTCATCAGCAACTTCTCCATGCTCCCCAACGAGCAATTCCATGAGGCATGGGAGAGGTTCCGTGAGCTTACAGATCGATGCCCGCACCATGATATTTCGAAGCCGAACCTTGTGCAGAGCTTCTTCAGCGGGCTGACACCAGAGCTCCAGGGCTTGGTGAATGCTTCTTGTGGCGGGTCTTATTTCGCCAAGGATCACGACCAGGTCTGGGCCATCTACGAGGAGATGGCTGAGAACTATATGGTGATGTCCCAAACCAGGTTATACACTCAGGGCAGACCCCAGCAGCAGCCAGGACCCGTGAAGTACCAGAGGATAGCACGGGTCGATGCCGGTCCATCCAGTTCATCCGCAGTAGCAGCAGCACAGGCAGAGTCATCCGCTGCGGACATGGGTATTATCAGCGAGAAGTTGGACCGCATGGAGCTGATCGAGAAGAAGCAGGGCCAGGGCATCACTCAGATGGAGAAGATGGCACAGACTCTGAGCGACATGAAGACCCAGCTCATGTGTCTCCAGGAGGCATAGACGGCTTCACAGCCCCGTTTTCAGTCGCGAGGCGATACCGGCGGCAGCATCAGCTCGTCCCAGCGCTCCAGCTCCTTTCAGCAGCCTAGACAGGTTCACCTTGTACATGCAGAGCCGTACCAGCAGCCGCAGCCCACCTACCAGTCACCACCATCTCCAGACTTGCAGATGGTGGTATACAAGCCGGATCAGCCTCTGGCAGTATTCCCGCCAGCCCCATACGATGCAGAGCCGTTGATGGATGTCAACGGGATTTGGTATGACCGTCCTCAGCCTGGGATCCGACGAGACCATCCCGGATTCAGGTGGGGGAGTGGAGGTACCCAGCCCCAGCAACAGTCATCCGGTCAGGGAGGGCAGTATAGCCAGCAAAGGGATCACCAACAGCAGTAGCCCCCAGTTTACCAGTCATAGCCGCAGTCATCCTTCGTTCCTCATCCCTATCAGCAGCAGGGACAGTCTTGGAGACGTGAGCAGCAGGCTCACCAGCCACACCAGTTGTACCCTCCTTCTTACCCCTCTCACCAGCAGCAGCACCTGTCCCAGCAGCCTCATCACCAGAGAGGCTACCCGTCGGGTTCCCACGAGAGCCCCGCTTTGGATGACATGGCCCGCCTCCTCACGGATCAGCAGGCTACCTTCAGATGGGAGATGGACGAGTTCCGCCAGGAGATGCGGGACATTGTGAGAGGGAAGGCCGCCATTCCCGCCCAGATAGAGCCGAATCCCAATAGCCTGAAGCAGAAATCTGAGCAGGTAGCTTACACTGAGCACGCCACTCCTAGTGATCCATTTATTGATACATCTTCGGATCTTTTTGATGTTGATTTTGTTACGCTTAGGAGCGGTAGGACACCAGCAGGCGGCGACGCCTCGTCTGAGCTACACCACGAGGATACATCCGGGGCGCCAGATGAGGAGGAGGAGAGCGGTACTGAGGCCTCTCATGATGATGATGGTGGTACTGATGCCACCAAGGATGCTGATCCCACCGGCAGTACTGAGGCTGCCGCTTCACCAGTTCGAGGATGTGGTACTGACGCCACCTGAGTTGCCGAGCCAGCACGCGGTACTGAGGCCACGAGACGTCCAGCAGAGCCAGCCCGTGGTAGTACCGAGGCCACCGGTGTTCATTCAGAGAGAGTTGTTGTTTTTCCTCATGCTGATGTATCTCAGAACACTGTTTTGAATAAAGGAAAAGGTTAGTTTCTTCTGGTCCCACTGTGGTGATTGATGTATGTGCGGATCCGGCCGTCGAGCTGTCTAGACCTATTCCTAGTCCTTCATCTGAGAAGGACCCTGTGATCCCCTTCCCTAGAGCCCTTCTGATTGGGAAGGGGAAGAAAAGAGAAAAAGACCCAAAAAAGAGAGAGCAGGAGGAGTTCAGCCAGAGCATGATCGACAGATTTCACATACAGCTGACCCTTCAGGAGGCTTTGCAGCACATCCCCCTTCTTCAGCGATCATTGAGAGATAGGACTACAGTCAGGAGGAGAAGGAGGAACCATCATTCAGAGATACATGTGCTGACGAAAGCCACGTGCTTCACGATCCAGAACCGTCTGCCGGCCAAGAGGCCAGATTCAGGAGCCCCGTATGTCAGATGTCAGAATAGTGAGCAGAGGCTCGACCGGACTCTATTGGATAGCGGATCATCTATCAACCTCCTTCCGGCAACCCTTCTCGACCGCTTCGAGTTGGGCACTCTTAGACAGAGCAGGACAGTCCTTCAGTTTGCTGATCGATCTGTCAAGAGGCCGAAGGGGTTGTTGCGAGACGTTATCGTCACTATTCAGGGCCTGCAATTCCCTGTGGACTTCGTAGTGTTGGACATGGAGATCCCTGATTCAGTGGCTGATACCCCCATCATCCTCGGTCGTCCGTTCTTGGCCACAGCTAAGGCAGCGACTGATCATGATAGCGGGAAGGTATACTTTCGCATCGAGGGCGAGAGTGTACAAATAGAGACGGTCGAGGACTACAGAGCCAGAGAGAGAGCATGCTCAGAGACCAGCACCGATACAGAGCAGCTGACAGATGTCGGGCTAGACATCCACCAGGACTGTGATTTTGTGATCACAGATGATGAGGCAGCATGGGCAGACCCTTCAGCACATGCCATCCTCTCATTTCCAGACACCGCTGATGCCGAGATGATAGCAGAGGAGAGCTTGGAGAGCACAACCCTGGTCCAGGATATTTCAGTGGCAGCAGAGCCGGTTCCCGATCGCGACACGATTTCGAGTGATGGTGGTACTGAGACCACCTTGTGTGACGGTGGTACTGATGCCACCTTGTTTGATGCAGATCCCTCGGATTCAGAGTCTGATTGGGCAGATTGTGATGATCAGATGCCAGACCTGAGTCCACCAGAGCCTACAGATGAGGAGGAGGTAGAGGCAGAGCAGATCAGAGACAACACAGTTGAGCAGCCTTCTCCAGATCCAGTTTGCGAGAGCTCGTCTTCTTTCTCCCAGGCAGAGTTGGCAGATTTAGCAGCATTCACACATCTTCTTCCGAAGCCAGATTTGCCAGCACCAAGCTGTCCAGAGCTGAAGCCGCTCCCTACTTCGCTGAAGTATCGGTTCCTTGCGGGTTAACCTGAGATGTACCCAGTCATCATCTCCGCCGATCTGACTGGAGAACAAGAATCCAGTTTGATGGGGGTTCTTGAAAAGAACCGCAAGGTAATCGGATGGAGCGTAGCAGATCTCCATGGGATTAGTCCATCAGTGTGCTCCCACCATATTTATCTCGAGGAGGGGGCTAAGCCGTCGCGTGAGTTCCAGCGGCGGCTGAACCCCAACCTGAGAGAGGTAGTGATGAAGGAAATATCAAAATGGTGGAGTGCAGATTTTATTTATCCCATTTCCGACTCCAAATGGGTCAGCCCCTTGCATGTGGTGCCCAAGAAGACGGGCATCACGACTGTGATCAGAGAGTCGGGAGAGGAGATTGCTACACGAGTACCCACCTCTTGGAGGGTCTGTGTTGACTACAGGAGACTCAACCAGGCCACCAAGAAGGACCATTTCCCCCTGCCTTTTATTGACCAGATCATCGAGAGACTGGCAGGGAAGAGCCATTATTGCTTCCTGGATGGGTACTCGGGCTACAACCAGGTGGCCATCGCCCCTGAGGATCAGGAGAAGACCACCTTTACCTGTCCCTTCGGTACATATGCCTTTCGACGCATGCCATTTGGCCTATGCAATGCCCCTACGACTTTTCAGAGGTGCATGTTGTCGATCTTTTCGGACATGGTAGGGGAGTGTTTGGAGGTCTTCATGGACGATTTCTCGGTCTACGGCGACGGATTCGACTCCTGTCTTGACTACCTAGACCAGGTACTCCAACGATGTATTGAGTTCCATTTGGTTCTTTCTTGGGAGAAGAGTCACTTCATGGTGACTCAAGGGACGGTGCTTGGCCATATCATCTCCAACAGGGGCATGGAGGTTGATCCGGCCAAGGTTGATGTCATTAGAAAACTTGCACCGCCGTCCAATTTGAGGCAGCTACGGTCATTCCTGGGGCACGTTGGGTTCTATCGGAGATTTATTCATGATTTCAGCAGGATTGCCCGGCCGTTGACTGACCTCTTGACGAAAGACATCGAGTTCCTTGTCGATGACAAGTGTCTTTCGTCCTTTGCGACTCTCCAGCAGTGTGTTATTGAGGCTCCTATCCTCCAGCCGCCTGATTGGTCTCTCCCATTCGAGATCATGACAGATGCCTCTGATTTTGCCGTAGGGGTCGTGCTGGGACAGAGGAGGGATGGAGTCCCCTTTGCTATCCACTACGCTAGCCGCACATTGGATTCCGCCCAGCGGAATTACACGGTCACAGAGAAGGAGATGCTAGCCGTAGTGTTCGCCCTAGATAAGTTTCGATCTTATATCATTGGATCTAGAGTGACCCTGTACACAGATCACACTGCCATCAGGTACCTCATGGCAAAGAAGGATGCCAAGGCCAGACTTACTGGATGGATCCTTCGACTCCAGGAGTTCGACATAGAGATCAAGGATAAGCCTGGAGTCAAGAATGTAGTGGCGGATCACCTCTCCCGTATAGAGCAGCCTGAGGAGTCTGAGCAGATAGATCCTATTTGTGAGACCTTCCCAGATGAGGCGATCCTTGCTATCGCCTCACTCCCGTGGTATGCCGATATTGTAAACTTTCTCGTTGCTTGGAAAGTTCCACAAGATTGGCCCAGGCAGAGGCTTGAGACCTTCCTTGCGAAGGCCAAGTCCTACCACTGGGAGGATCCCATCCTTTACCACGAAGGAGGGGATAGCGTCTAGCGTCGGTGTATTCCTCAGGAGGAACACCATAGCGTCCTCACTTACTGCCACAAGCTTGAGGCAGGAGGACATCATTCTGGGAGGAGAATGGCACAGAAAGTGCTCCAATCCGGCTTGTGGTGGCCTACCCTCTTCAAGGACTTTGATGAGTTCGTTAAGAGGTGTACTGACTGTCAGAGGATGGGCACTTGTGGACAGCGTGATATGATGCCGATGTAGCCCATTCACTTCTGTGAGGTTTTTGACGCATGGGGCATCGATTTCATGGGTCCATTCCCTAAGAGTCAGGGATTTGAGTACATTCTATTGGCCGTAGATTATGTTAGTCGTTGAGTTGAGGCTATCCCTGCCCGAGCCGCTGATGCAAGGACAGTTTGCAGATTTTTGAGGAAACACATCATCACGTGGTTCGGGGTTCCACGAGTTCTGATTTCAGATGGGGGGTCTCATTTCATCAACGACCAGGTGAAGGCCCTTGCTAGCGAGTTCGGTATAGACCATCGTGTTGCTACACCTTACCATCCATAGACGAATGGTCTAGCCGAGGTGTCGAATAGGGAGATCAAGACTATACTGCAGAAAGTCGTCCACCCTGACCGAAAGGATTGGTCACAGCTTTTGGACTCAGTCTTGTTGGCATATAGGACATCTTTTAAGACACCATTGGGCACATCTCCCTTTCGCCTCGTATATGGCAAGCCGTGCCATTTACCCGTTGAGCTAAGGCACAGGTCACTTTGGGCAGTTACTGATATTCTTATGGATCCATATGGTGTAGGAGACCAGAGGAGGGCAGAGTTAGCAGCTCTGGAGGAGTTGAGAGATACCGCTTTCTCAAACAGCCTACAGTATAAGGAGAGAGTGAAGGAGTGGCATGATTCTCACATCAGCCACAAGCATTTTGAGATTGGACAGAGAGTATGGCTGTTTGATGCGAGGCTTCGTTTATTTCCAGGGAAGCTACAGAGCAAGTGGAAGGGACCCTACTTGGTCAGAAAGGTACACGACAACGGTAGCATTGATATATCCGAGTTGTCTTCTGAGAGTACCTTTCGAGTGAACGGCCAGCGGCTCAAGCCATTTCTAGATCATGAGCCGCGGGTCGTTGATCTTGCCCCTATTCATTTTGCGTGAGATGTGGTCTTTGACTCACATCTAATGCATCTCACGCCTGAGTTTCACTGATCTTCCGCCTTGTATAGATCCAGATGTCTATATCACCACATTCTTTAGTCCCACATCCCCTTCTTCATCTATTGATTATGCTATACTTAGGGTGCACTTTACCCTATGTATAGGGGGGATGTGAGACCTTTGGGTATTTCTTTTGTTTCTTTCTACCCCTGTTTTGATGCCTATACTTAGGGATATTTCACCCTAAATATAGGTGGGGTAGACCCTGTACATTCTCCTCTCGGTTTTTCCCTTAGTATACAGCCTGCTATACTTAGGATTACTTGATCCTAAGTATAGGGGGAAGACCCGAGACCCTCTTGACTTTCTATTTCATTCATTCGTCTTTGTATATAGACTTTCTTTTCACTTCCCTATACCTAGCACGAGTTATGTCTTCTTCATCGCTCTTGACTCTGAGGATATCGTTCGAGCTAAGTATAGGGGTGTGTGTATATATTTCATATATACTTTAGCCATAACTCGTACTTTGTGTGAGTGTGTTAATAAATAAAATGGCTAAAAACCCTAAAAATCACAAAAATAAAAAATTTTTCATGTACATAAACTTCTTTTATTTGCACATAAATAGCTAGTGTACAAATTATTTTTGTAAAAGTGATTTCAAAAATCTTTTGTGTAAAGCTTGTGTAAATATTTTCCTATCAAAATTATGTATATAGTACAAAATTTTTCCAAAATGTTTTGAAAATAAAAAATTTGCAAAAATCTTGTGTAAATGTGTGTAAATATCTTTTTGCAAAACTTGCACTTCATGCATCATCCATTCATGATTTCAAAACATTTTTCAAAAATTTTGCATGTTTGTAAAATTTGTGTAAATAGCATCTTTTTGTACATATGTATATAGTTTTTCTGGATGATAGTTGACATTTAAACTAGCCTGGAATCAAATTGAGAAATGGAGCTTGATTAAGATCTTAATCCACATAACTTCTAAGAGGAACCTAATAGGGCTTAGGTTTAAGGCTTTTCAGGTCCATGGTGACTTAATTCTTTGAGTCCACTAGGCTATGATCACATGTCATCTCAATGAGCCTAAGTAGAGCACTTAACAACAACACATGACTCATATAGATTATGGCTTTACTTGGACACCAACACTATGCACCGAGCTCTCTACGGATGAGGTGGTGAGGAGGCAGTCTTCCTTGACTTGGGGTAGCATATGAGGGTAGTACTTCTAGGCGGAACCTCTCTTCTTCTTTTAGTGAAGGAAGTGCGTCTCAACTTGGTCTGGTTGCCATGAGATCTAACGACGGGAGTTGTGGGTTGCAATAAAGCTTCAAAAGAGGGATAGTCTACTGGCTCAAGAGGAAAAACTCCTTGTATATATGCTGCACATGTATATGTTGTATAGATGCACTTGAAAAAAAATGCAAAAAGAAAATACCTCCAAAAAAGTGGTGGGTCTGAGAGAAAATGATAATCCCACCGGAGTATGTATATAGAGTGCAATAAGCAAAGCTTGAGTATCATGATCTACCTGATGTAGCTTGCAGCAGGGAGACTTGGCTACACTGGTCAAGCTCCCAAGGGTACTAGGGTACACTGGCCTTGACCCATTCTCTTCTTCCTCCTCTTCTTGAGCGGTTGGACTTGAACTTAGAAGGGAATACCCCGCTCCTCGAGGAAAGAGTGGCCAGCTTGAGGTCATAGAGTTACCTTGTTGAGGAGGGTTGTCAAGTTGCCATTTCTGAGGTGGAGAGCTTAGACCTCACATTCACAGGACAAGAAAAGATTCATGGTCTTCAGGGTTTGTGATTGATGACTTGATCTGATCTGGAGCATTGAGGAGTCTTGGTTGTAGATTAGTGGAACTTAGAGGCTGTTGAGTTTTAGACCTAAGTCCAAATAAGGTTCCGACACATGAATAATCCAAAGATCTGATCGAGCTCCATACCTTAATTTAATGAAGGCAATTTAATAATCAGCCTTGATCCTTGTACATTCTCTTTTTCTTTTTCTTTATTTCTTTTTCACTTCTTTTTCAAATAAGTGTTTGCTAAGGGACTAGCAAAGTTAAGTATAGGGGGGTGATGAATACTCATTCATCACTCTTTATTCTTATATTTTAGCTACAAAAACCTTTGCAAATGCATGTATATAGTTGTAAATAGAAATAATTACCAAAAGCATGCATTGTGTAAAAATCTATAATTAGCATGTTTTTATGCAAAAATAAAAGAATAAAGATTAAAAAGAAAAAGAGGGAAATATTTAGAATAAATATTGAGCAACCTAACCCAAGGGAGGGCTCAACATGGGCCTGACCGCATAAAAGCCAAAGTAGAGAGAGATAGGGGCTTGAAAACCGGCCTAAATGACTAAGGTAAAGGTATAGAAATGGTCGTTGCGACCTCAATCACTCAGACTATGTATATCAAGAAAAATCAGACCACTCAAAACACGTAAAATCAATCAAGCTCAAAAGGAGCGGTCCAGCTATGAGATTAACCTGGTATAGCACCCAGGGTCGAACACAAGGAGCACGGGTTGGCCAGAG
This sequence comes from Ottelia alismoides, assembly GCA_037367405.1. Classification (NCBI taxonomy): domain Eukaryota; kingdom Viridiplantae; phylum Streptophyta; class Magnoliopsida; order Alismatales; family Hydrocharitaceae; genus Ottelia; species Ottelia alismoides. The sequence continues at coordinate 497,230 of JAZKJV010003379.1, forward strand.
GCCTACGAAGTAGTAAAAATAAAATAAAAGAAAAGACAAGTATTTTTAGTGGTTTTTAATGCTTTTTATATTTTTTTTGGATTTTTAAATGTGAAGAAAATAAAAGAAACACAAAATAAAGGAAGCTTCAACTAATTATTTAATGTATCAAAAATCAAGCAAAAATTCAAACAAAAATGTTTTTATGTTTTTTAGTTTTTTAATGTTTTTGGTGAATTTTTGGGATTTTTATGAGGTGTATTTTATTTTCTAAAAATCAAACAGTACTAAAAAGACAAGGTACTGTCCAGCCAGGCCCAAAACCCAAAGATAAAATATCTAAGGATCTCAGAGGGGCCTGGAGGTAATTTTTCTGTATACTAGAGAAAATAAGGAAAATTTGAGCACCAAGATTATTGTTTTTGGATTTTTAGATTATTTACTACGATTTTTATGAGTTTTTAGGTGTTTTTGAATTTTTAGGGTTTTTAAGCATTGAAAAATAGCCAAAATTGGCTAGAAAATCAAAACACACAAAAGAAACATTACCTAATTTTTATGGAATTTTTGAGGGGGTTTTTATATTTTTTTGGGATTTTTAATCCTAGACAGTAGCTAAAATAGATGTTTTTGAATTTTTAAAAATAACAAATAAAATCAAAAATGTCCTCAAAAATTCTCAAAAATCCTACAACATGGCGGGAGCCATGTATCAAATTTTCATCGAATTTGGAGGTGATTTGATATTTTATTCAAAGATCAAAAGGGGGCACTGTGCACAGGGACTGAAGTGCAAATACCCGAAGTTTTGGGGGTCCAGGTGCAATTTTCCCAGCAAGTCACGCACGTGGCTCGTTCCTGGGGCACTCAGGGACCTTCTGGTAATAAAAACAAGTCCTAGGACCTTTTGGTAACTCGTACCAAAAAGTCCAGGGGCTATGTTGCAAACAACCCACTAAAAGACGCACATGTGCAAATAAAACGTTCACAGGGGCATATATGCAATTACCAAAAAGTTTCTATTCATTAACAAACATCCAGAACTATAGGGGTAGAATTGCAAATACACCAAATAAAGCACGTGGCGAAGCACGTGACAGACACTCACAGGGGCATAACTGCAATTAAACTAAAGTACCAGGTCCCAAGTGCAAATATCCCAACGTAAATAAAAGGCAAACAATATTTACAGGACTAAATCTAAAAACATAAACTACGAGGGGGCCTACGGTAATTTACCCCTTTATTATGTCGACGGCTGGATGATGGACGCGTGGCTGATCTAACGGTCCTGGGCGCGGGCGTCTCTCTCTCCTTCCGCACGTCGGCCGATCGACGGCGCAGAGGAGGGCACGTGGAAGATCTGACGGGTGCGGGTGATTGGCGCCTCTCTCCCTGCTCTGACGGACCTGATCAACCCTCGAGATGATCGGACGGTGGCTGCTCCTCGATGGATGGACGGTCACGATGAAAACTGGAGCTCTGAGGGTGATCGGACGGTGGTCGAGGACCCTCGAAGAACAGGTGGCCGGCGAGTTTCGCCGGCCTCGTGTGCATGCTGGGGTCCTCCTTAGCTGCCTCTGAAGATCGGAGAAGACTCGCACTGACGTTCCGCAGCTGTTGGTGGCCTCCGATGGCCCAGCCGAGCCCTGGAGGGGCTCCGGCGAGGTCGACGGAGGAGAGCTCCTGGCCTAGATGTGGGGAGGCCTCAGATGGCCTCCTCTGGACCTGCAAAGTAGCTCAAGAGCTTCGCGGGTCGAGGGCAAAATGCCTCGACCCGGTTAGGTGGTGCGGGGGTGAGCGATGCGTCGGGGTGAGCGAGCTCCAGCGAGCGACGGATGGTGGAGCTCGAACCCCAGCTCCTGTGCGAGCTGGGTTGAACGAAGGGGCGGAGAAGGTGCGTGGAGGGATGCGAAGGTGACTGGGTGTTCCGATGATCGAACGGATACGCGATATGGTCGGAATCAACGGAATACGACGAAGCTACGATTTGGGGGAAACAAGAAATTAGGCGAACTGGAAAAGCTAGAAGGTTACCTGGGCGGTGTGGTAGACTGTGCTGGAGCTGAGGTAGCTCCTGGTCGTGGCCTCGAAGGTCGTCAAGTCCTGAGGCTCGAGCTCCTGCACGGGGCGGAGCACGGCGGCGCTACGTCGCCGGATCAGTGGTCCGACCACCTCCTCCTCGCTGCAACACGGGCAATCGAGAGCTGTCACCTCAGGGACTGCGGTGGAGGTCACGGGACGAAGGGTGGAGAGCCAAAGATGCGTGAAAACAGGGGCGGAGCTGAGATTAAGTATGCTGGCGGGTCCGGGAAGAAGGGTGCGGGTAGGGCGAGCTGGTGCGCGGATCCCGAGGCGAAGGCTCCGGCGAAGCTCTCGGATATGACGTGAGCATTCCGGACCCGGAGTTGGAGCGAAAAGGATTCGGGTTTGCATGGGAAAAGTCCGAGAACATGGGTCGGGAGCAACAGACCCGGCTCTGGTGGTCCTGGGGGGGGGAGTTGACCGGGGGTCAACAATCCCCCGTGGACCAATCAGAGCCCGCCAAGCTTTGAATTTTTATTTGATTTTTTTGGGCCATAAAATGATCGAATTTTCAAAAACTTAAAACATGAAATATTTTTAATTTATTTTTTCTATTTTTTTGTGATTTTTAATTAGTTTTTGGAAATAAAAATAAGGTATTTACATATTAGGGCTATATATAGGTATATATACAATATAAGGTTTTTAATTTTGATTTTTTTAATTAGTTATTTCTATACATTTTTATTCCTATTTTATGTTTTATTTATTTATAGAATAAAATGAGGAATAAAAAGATATTTTTATTTTATTTTTATTATTTATATACATAAGGGAAATAAATAGTTATGTACAACTATATACATGGTATATATACAATGTATTTTTGTATTTTTAATTTTGTAATTTTTATTTGATTTTTGTTTTGTTTCTTTTTATTTATTTATTTACAAAATATAGAATAGAATATTTACAAGAAGTTTTGAAAATAAATAAATTTATTTACAAGGTTAAACACATGTAGAAGCATGGTCTATATACATGGTGAAGGGATATTTTTGAATTTTTGATTTTTAGCTTTTTGTTTTGTTTTTAATAGTTTCTAGATATATACAAAAATGTACAAGCATATTTTTGGGTGAGGAAAATATAATTTATTTATTTACAAAAATCTATACACATGAGCCCCTATCTCCCTCTACTTGGCCTTTATGCGGTCAGGCCCATGCTGAGCCCTCCCTTGGGTTAGGTTGCTCAATATTTATTCTAAATATTTCCCTCTTTTTCTTTTTCCTCTTTATTCCTTTATTTTTGCACAAAAACATGCTAATTATAGGTTTTTACAAAATGCATGCTTTTGCTAATTATTCCTATTTACAAGTATCTACATGCATTTGCATAGGTTTTTGTAGCTAAAATATAAGAATAAAGAGTGATGAATGGGTATTCATCACCCCCCTATACTATACTTTGCTAGTCCCTTAGCAAACACTTATTTGAAAAAGACGTGAAAAAGAAAGAAAGAAAAAGAAAAAGAGAATGTACATGGACCAAGGTTGATTATTAAACTTGCCTTCATTAAATTGAGGTATGGAGCTTAATCAGATCTTTGGATTATTAATGTGTCGGAACCTTATTTAGACTTAAGCTAAAAACCTAACAGCCTCTAAGTTCCACTAATCTATAACCAAGACTCCTCAATGCTCCAGATCAGAACAAGTCATCAATCACAAACCCTGAAGACCATGAATCTTTTCTTGTCCTGTGAAAGTGAGGTCTAAGCTCTCCACCTCAGAAATGGCAACTTGACAACCCTCCCTAACAAGGTAACTCTATGACCTCAATCTGGCCACTCTTTCCTCGAGGAGCGGGGTATTCCCTTCTAAGTTCAAGTTCAACCGGCTCAAGAAGAGGGGGAAGAAGAGAATGGGTCAAGGCCAGTGTAGCCAAGTACCCTTGTGAGCTTGGCCAGTGTAGCCAAGTCTCCCTGCTGCAAGCTACAACATGTGGATCATGAAACCAAGCTTTGCTTATTGCACTTATATACATACTCCGGTGGGATTATCATTTTCTCTCAGACCCACCACTTTTTTGGAGTTCATTTCTTTTTGCATTTTTTTAGTGCATCTATACAACATATACATGTACAGCATATATACAAGGAGTTTTTCCTCTTGAGCCAGTAGACTATCCCTCTTTTGAAGCTTTATTGCAACCCACAACTCCCGTCGTTAGACCTCATGGCAACCAGACCAAGTTGAGACGCACTTCCTTCACTATAAGAAGAAGAGAGGTTCCGCCTAGAAGTACTACCCTCATATGCTACCCCAAGTCAAGGTAGACTGCCTCCTCACCACCTCATCCGTAGAGAGCTCGGTGCATAGTGCGGTTGTCCAAGTAAAGCCATAATCTATATGAGTCATGTGTTGTTGTTAAGTGCTCTACTTAGGCTCATTGAGATGACATGTGATCATAACCTAGTGGACTCAAAGAATTAAGTCACCATGGTCCTGAAAAGCCTTAAACCTAAGCCCTATAAGGTTCCTCTTAGAATTAGGTGAATTAAGATCTTAATCAAGCTCCATTTCTCAATTTGATTCCAGGCTAGTTTAAATATCAACTATCATCCAAGAAAAACTATATACATATGTACAAAAAGATGCTTATTTACACAATATTTTACAAACATACAAAATTTTTGAAAAATGTTTTGAAATCATGAATGGATGATGCATGAAGTGCAAGTTTTGCAAAAAGATATTTACACACATTTACACAAGATTTTTGCAAACTTTTGATTTTCAAAACATTTTGGAAAAATTTTGTACTATATACATAATTTTGATACAAAAATATTTACACAAGCTTTACACACAAAAGATTTTTGAAATCATTTTTACAAAAATAATTTGTACACTAGCTATGTATGTGCAAATAAAAGAAGATTATGTACATGAAAATTTTTTAAATTTTTGTGGTTTTTAGCCATTTTATTTATTAACACACTCACACAAAGTACGAGTTATTGCTAAAGTATATATGAAATATATACACACCCCCCTATACTTAGCTCGAACGATGTCCTCAGAGTCAAGAGCGATGAAGAAGGCATAACTCGTGCTATGTATAGGGAAGTGAAAAGGAAGGCTATACAAAAGGAAATGAAAAGTCAAGAGGATCTCGGGTCTTCCCCCTATACTTAGGATCAAATAATCCTAAGTATAGCAGGCTGTACACGAAGGGAAAACCGAGTGGAGAATGTACAGGGTCTACCCCCCCTATACTTAGGGTGAAATGCCCCTAAGTATAGGCAGCAAAACAGGGGTAGACAGAAGCAAAAGAAATACCCGAAAGGTCTCACATCCCCCCTATACTTAGGGTAAAGTGCTCCCTAAGTATAGCATAATCACAAGATGTGGAAGGGGATGTGGGACTAAGGAATGTGATGATATGGACATCTGGATCTATATACAGCGGAAGATCAGTGAAACTCAGGCGTGAGATGCATTGGATGTGAGTCAAAGACCACATCTCATGCAAAATGAATAGGGGCAATATCAACGACCCGCGGCTCATGATCTAGAAATGGCTTGAGCCGCTGGCCGTTCACTCGGAAGGTACTCTCAGAAGACAACTCAGATATATCTATGCTACCGTTGTCGTGTACCTTCCGAACCAGATAATGTCCTTTCCATTTGCTCTGTAGCTTCCTTGGAAATAATCTAAGCCTCGCATCAAACAGCCATACTCTCTGTCCAATCTCAAAATGTTTGTGGCTGATATGAGAATCATGTCACTCCTTGACTTTCTCCTTATAATGTAGGCTGCTTGAGAAAGCTGCATCTCTAAGCTCTTCTAGGGCAGCTAGCTCTGCCCTCCTCTGGTCTCCTATACCATCTGGATCCATCAGTATGTCTGTAACTGCCCAAAGTGACTTGTGCCTCAGCTCAACTGGTAAATGGCATGGCTTGCCATACACGAGGCGAAAGGGAGATGTGCCCAAAGGTATCTTGAAAGACGTCCTATATGCCCACAAGACCGAGTCCAAAAGCTGTGACCAATCCTTTCGGTCAGGGCGGACGACTTTCTGCAGAATAGTCTTGATCTCCCTATTCGACACCTTGGCTAGACCATTCGTCTGTGGATGGTACGATGTAGCAACATGATGATCTATGCCGAACTCGCTAGCAAGTGCCTTCACCTGGTCGTTGATGAAGTGAGATCCCCCATCAGAAATCAGAACTCGTGGAACCCCGAACCGCGTGATGATGTGCTTCCTCAGAAATCTGCAAACTATCCTCGCATCAGCGGCTCGGGCGGGGATAGCCTCCACCCAACGACTCACATAATCAACGGCCAACAGAATGTACTCAAATCCCTGACTCTTAGGGAATGGACCCATGAAATCGATGCCCCATGCGTCAAAAACCTCACAGAAGTGAATGGGCTGCATCGGCATCATATCACGCTGTCCACAAGTGCCCATCCTCTGACAGTCAGTACACCTCTTCACGAACTCATCTGAGTCCTTGAAGAGGGTAGGCCACCACAAGCCGGATTGGAGCACTTTCTGTGCCGTTCTCCTCCCAGAATGATGTCCTCCTGCCTCAAGCTTTGTGGCAGTAAGTGAGGACGCTATGGTGTTCCTCCTGAGGAATACACCGACGCCAGACGCTATCCCCTCCTTCGTGGTAAAGGGTGGGATCCTCCCAGTGGTAGGACTTGGCCTTCGCAAGGAAGGTCTCAAGCCTCTGCCTGGGCCAATCTTGTGGGACTTTCCCAGCAACAAGAAAGTTCACAATATCAGCGTACCATGGGAGTGAGGCGATAGCAAGGATCGCCTCATCTGGGAAGGTATCTCTAATAGGATCAATCTGCTCAGAATCCTCAGGCTGCTCTAATCGGGAGAGATGATCCGCCACCACATTCTTGACTCCAGGCTTATCCTTAATCTCAATGTCGAACTCCTGGAGTAGAAGGATCCATCTAGTCAGTCTGGCCTTGGCATCCTTCTTTGCCATGAGGTACCTGATGGCGGTGTGATCTGTAAACAAAGTCACTCTAGATCCAATGATATATGATCTGAACTTATCCAGGGCAAACACTACGGCTAGCATCTCCTTCTCTGTGACTGTATAATTCCGCTGGGCGGAATCCAATGTGCGGCTAGCATAGTGTATAGCAAATGGCACTCCATCCCTCCTCTGTCCCAGCACTGCCCCTACGGCAAAATCGGAGGCGTCCGTCATGATCTCGAATTGGAGAGACCAATCAGGCGGCTGGAGGACAGGAGCCTCAATAATACACTGCTGGAGAGTAGCAAACGACGAAAGACACTTGTCATCGACAAGGAACTCGGTGTCTTTCGTCAAGAGGTCAGTCAACGGCCGGGCAATCCTGCTGAAGTCCTGAATGAATCTCCTATAAAATCCAACGTGCCCCAGAAATGACCGTAACTGCCTCAAATTGGACGGCGGTGTGAGTTTCCTAATGACATCAACCTTGGCCGGATCAACCTCCATGCCCCTGTTGGAGATGATGTGGCCAAGCACCGTCCCTTGAGTCACCATGAAGTGACTCTTCTCCCAAGATAGCACCAAGTGATACTCAATACATCGCTGAAGTACTCGATCTAGGCAGTCAAGACAAGAATCAAATCCGTCGCCGTAGATCGAGAAATCATCCATGAAGACCTCTAAGCACTCCCCTACCATGTCCGAGAAGATCGACAGCATGCACCTCTGAAAAGTCGCAGGGGCATTGCATAGCCCAAATGGCATGCGTCGAAAAGCATATGTGCCGAAGGGACAGGTAAAGGTGGTCTTCTCCTGGTCCTCAGGAGCGATGGCCACTTGGTTGTAGCCCGAGTACCCATCCAGGAAGCAATAATGGCTCTTCCCTGCCAGTCTCTCAATGATCTGGTCAATAAAAGGCAGGGGGAAATGGTCCTTCTTGGTGTCTTGGTTGAGTCTCCTGTAGTCAACGCAAACCCTCCAAGAGGTGGGTACTCGTGTAGCGATCTCCTCTCCCGACTCACTGATCACAGTCGTGATGCCCGTCTTCTTGGGCACCACATGCAAGGGGCTGACCCACTTGGAGTCGGAAATGGGATAAATAAAACCTGCACCCCACAACTTTGATATTTCCTTCATCACAACCTCTCTCAGGTTGGGGTTCAGATGTCGCTGGAACTCACGCGACGGCTTCGCCCCATCCTCGAGATAGATATGGTGGGAGCACACTGATGGACTAATCCCATGGAGATCTGCTACGCTCCATCCGATCGCCTTGCGGTTCTTTTCAAGAACCCCCATCAAACGGGATTCCTGCTCTCCAGTCAACTCGGCGGAGATGATGACTGGGTACATCTCTGGATCGCCCGCAAGGAATCGATACTTCAGCGAAGTAGGGAGCGGCTTCAGCTCTGGAATGCTGAGTGCCGGCAAATCTAGCTGTGGAAGAAACTGAGTGAAAGCTGCAAGGTCGGCCAAATCTGCCTGGGAAAGTGAAAGCGTACTCTCGTAAACTGGATCGGGGGAAGGCGGCTCAACTGCACTGTCTCTGGTCTGCTCTGCCTCTACCTCCTCCTCATCTATAGGCTCAGATGGACTCAGGTCTGGCATCTGATCATAGCAATCGGCCCAATCAGACTCTGAATCCGAGGGATCTGTATCAGAAGCGGTGGCATCAGTACCACCAGAAAACAAGGTGCTGCGATCGAGGACCGGCTCTGCTGCCTCAATAGTATCCAGAACCAGGTCTGTGCTCTCCAGACTCTCCTCTGCTATCGTCTCTGCATCAGCTGTATCTGAAAGTGAGAGGGTGGTCTGTGTCTCAAGATCTGCCCAAGCTGCCTCATCATCTGTGATCACAAAATCACAGTCATGGTGGATGTCTGGCTCTGCGTCTATCAGCTGCTCCGAATCGGTACTCGCATCTGAGCGGGCTTTGAATCTGGCTCTGTAGTCCTCGACCGTCTCTATTTGTATACTCTCGCCCTGGACACGAAAGTACACCTTCCCGCTATCATGATCAGTCACCGCCTTGGCTGTGGCCAAGAACGGACGACCAAGGATGATGGGGGTATCGGCCACTGACTCAGGGATCTCCATGTCCAACACTACGAAGTCCACGGGGAATTGCAGGCCCTGAATAGTGACGATAACGTCTCGTAATAACCCCTTCGGCCTCTTGACAGATCGATCAGCGAACTGAAGGACTGTCCTGCTCTGTCGAAGAGTGCCCAACTCGAAGCGGTCGAGAAGGGCTGCCGGAAGAAGGTTGATCGACGATCCGCTATCTAGAAGAGTACGGTCGAACCTCTGCTCACTAATCTGGCATCTGACATACGGGGCCCCTGAATCTGGCCTCTTGGCTGGCAGCCGGTTCTAGATCGCAAAGCACGTGGCTTTGGTTAGCACATGGATCTCTGAAGTGTGGTTCCTCCTTCTCCTCCTGACTGTAGTCCTCTCTCTCAAAGATCGCTGGAGAAGGGGGATGTGCTGCAAAGCCTCCTGGAGGGTCAGCTGGATATGGAATCGATCAATCATGCTCTGGCTGAACTCCTCAAGCTCTCTCTTTTTGGGATTTTCTTTTTTCTTCCCCTTCCCCATCTGAAGGGCTCTAGGGAAGGGGATCACTGGGTCCTTCTCAGATGAAGGACTAGGAAAAGGTCTAAGCGATTCAAGGACCGTATCCACACATACATCATGCACCACAGTGGGACCAGAAGAAAGTAAACCTTTTCCTTTATTCATAGCAGAGTTCCGAGATACATGAACACGAGGAAAAACAACATCACTGTCTGTACAAACACCGGTGGCCTCAGTACCACCACGGGCTGGCTGCTCTGCTGCTGCTGGTAGACGTCGTGCGGCATCAGTACTGCTGGCTGACTCGGCTGAATGGGTGGTATCAGTACCACCTCCTAGATCTGGTGAAGCGGCGGCCTCAGTACCGCCGGTGGGATCAGCATCCTTGGTGGCCTCAGTACCACCGTCATCGTCTGGAGCGACCTCAGTACCGCTCTCCTCCTCCTCCTGTGGCGCCTCGGGATGGAGCTCAGATGAGGCACCGCCGCCTGCTGGGGTCCTACCGCTCCTAAGTGTGACAAAATCAGCATCAAATAGATCCGAAGAAGTATCATCAAATGGATCACTAGGAGTGGCTAACCCAGTATGTACTACCTGCTCAGATTTCCTCTTGAGGTTGTTCGGATTCGGCTCTATCTGGGCTGGTATGGCGGCCTTCCCTCTCACCAGGTCCCGCATCTCCTGGCGGAACTCGTCCATCTCCCGTCGAAATGTAGCCTGCTGGTCCGTGAGGAGGCGGGCGATGTCATCCAAGGCGGGGCTTTCGTGGGAGCCCGACGGGTGGCCTCTCTGTGGGTGAGGCTGCTGGAACTGCTGTGAGGGGTAAGAGGGGTAGGATGGAGGGTGCTGCTGGTATCCCTGGTGAGCATGCTGCTCACGTCTCCAAGACTGTCCCTGCTGCTGATAGGGACGAGGACCGTAGGATGACTGCTGGTGATATGCTGGGGGCTGCTGCTGCGGCTGGTGCTGGTCTCTCTGCTGGGAGTACTGCCCTCCCTGTCCTGACGGCTGCTGTTGGGGCTGGGTACCACCACTCCCCCACCTGAATCCGGGATGGTCTCGTCGGATCCCAGGCTGGGGACGGTCATACCAAATCCCGTTGACATCCATCAACGGCTCGGCATCGAAGGGGGCTGGCGGGAGTACTGCCAGAGGCTGATCCGGCTGGTAGACCACCATATGCATCTCTGGAGATGGTGGAGACTGGTAGGTGGGCTGCGGCTGATGGTACGGCTCCGCCTGTACAAGATGAACCTGTCTAGGCTGCACTGGGGTGCTGGAGCGCTGGGACGAGCTGCTGCTGCTGCCGGCGTCGCCTCGCGACTGAAGACGGGGCTGAGAAGCCGTCTGTGCCTCCTGGAGACACATGAGCTGTGTCTTCATGTCGCTCAAGACCTGTGCCATCTGCTCCATCTGCGTGATACCCTGGCACTGCTTCTTCTCTATCAGCTCCATGCGGTCCAGCTTCTCGCTGATAATACCCATGTCCGCAGCTGATGACTCTGCCTGTGCTGCTGCTGCTGCGGACGAACTGGAAGGACCTGCATCTACCCGTGCTATCCTCTGGTACTGCACGGGTCCTGGCTGATGTGGCTGGGTCTTCTGAGTGTAGAGCCGGGTCTGGGACATCACCATATAGTTCTCTGCCATCTCCTCGAAAATGGCCCAGACCTGGTCGTGGTCCTTGGCGAAGTAGGACCCGCCACAAGAAGCATTCACCAGGCCCTGTAGCTCTGGTGACAACCCGCTGAAGAAGCTCTGCACAAGGTTCGGCTTCGTGATATCGTGGTGCAGGCATCTGTCCAGAAGCTCTCGGAACCTCTCCCAAGCCTCGTGAAACTGCTCGTTGGGGAACATGGAGAAGTTGCTGATCAGGGCCCTCGCTGCATTCGTCCGCCCGAGTGGATAGTACTTGTTCAAGTACTCGGTGCGGAGCTGCTCCCAGGTATAGACAAATCTCCCCAAATGCTTCAGCCAGGTGGCTGCTCTATCTGCCAGTGAAAAGGGGAAGGCGATCATCCTGATCGTATCCTGGTCCACATGCCTGTCGTGGACAGTACTGCAAATCATCAGAAACTCCTGGAGGTGGAGGTGGGGCTCCTCTGTAGCAAGTCCATGAAACCGAGGAAGCATCTGCAAGGTGTTCGGGGGGAACTTGAAGTCCCCCACGATAGCTGGAGCCACCACCCAATGGTGCATCAGTGTAGATCCGGGGTTGTGCAACTCCCGCATCGGTCTCGGTGGTCCTCCTCCTCCTGCGGCTGCTGCCGCTGCGGCGGCGGCCGCGGCTGCTGCTGCTGCGGCTCGTGCCTGTGCATCATCGGGCTCCTCGGGCTCGCTCTGCTGGTCTCGCTCTGCTCTGAGCCTCTCCAACTCTCTCCTCATCTCAATCATAAATGCCCCCTGATCGCGAAGCTGCTGCTGGACTGTATCGAGTGATGCGATCAGGGTGGAGTTGATCGCTCCCTGGTCTAGTACAATATGCTCTGGTCGGCGGGAGTGATCGTCTGAACTGCCTGCTCCGGCCATATCGACGTCTGCAAAATCAAACGAGCCCAACTCAGGTGCTGTCAAGTGTATCAATCTCTCCTCGGGCTCGTGTCTCTCAGGAAGGTCAGAAAGGGGGTCGAGGGGGAACAGGGTGGAGTCGTACTCGGGCTCGGAGAGCGGGTCTGAGCTCTCGCGAGCCAACCTAGATGATGAGGTAGACGCGCCCGAAAGCGGTGCAACCAGAGGCTGCCTAAGAGACCGTCTACCCATCATCTTGATCTGGCGAGTAGGGCGGATGAGATCTGGAAAAATTATGATCTAAAAACAAACCCCCGGTTTACCAACGCAACGCGAGCTGAAGACCGTAAAAGTTCGGTCAAATTATCTTGTCAATTTTATTTTGGTGAACACACAAATATCAGAGCGCTTACGTGACCTGTTGGGATATCCGCTGCTAACCCAACCGACTGGCCCGCACGGAAGAGTCGGTAATCAGTCGGGTCTAGCAACGGGGGGCTCTACCTAGTGTGCGGGTCACTCTCTCGCGCATACAAACCAAGCAATGAGGGGGTTGCTCTCCCCAAGACAAAATTTTTAGGGTGAGCGAGTTTTAAGGTCAATAATTTTAGCAGTCCCAATTTTATGGTTTCATTTTTTTAATATTTTTCAAAGCAAACAAATCGCCTAACGAATTTTTCGATTCTCCTGATTATTAAGTCAAAAACAGGGGGGAGAAGTCGAAAAAGCCGATGCACGAGAAATCAATGATGCATGCAAAGTCAGAAATGCGTACCTTGCTCCAGCTCTCTACATGCAATATGATCCGCGCATAAAATAAAAGACAGAATTAAAACTAAGCTAAATGATGCAGCGGGAAAAGCCGAGTCCTAGACGAGCACTTTCTAGCGAAGAACCGTCTAACCGGTCACCGACCTCCAAGCCAAAGAGTCCGGTCTTGGCCCGTCCCTCCCCTGCCTGACAAATCGGGGGTAGGAGAAGCGCTTTACAGGACGGGCTACGGCACGTAGGTTACGGAGGCTAGCGAGTCGGTTATTTTTATTATTTATTTTAAGTAGGTCCAATTACGATCTATAGGAACAGATATGCAATTAGGTGTGTGGATCCTACTAGTTACGACACATTCACCAGAAAATCCTAAGTCTAGGGGCTCGAGCAAAAACCGCGAAAAACCGGAAAAGACAGTAAGAAAGAAAAAGAAAGCTGCGAAGAAAACCGCGAAAAACCACGCAAGTCCTAAAGGGTCCCCCGAGCACACCGGTGCTCGGCGAAACAGACCCGCTACGGTGGTCAAGTCTAAACAGTCCACGTCCCTGTATTATTACAATAATAATAATAAATGAAAATCCTAATCTATCCTCACCCACTCGACTCTCTCTCTCGCTCTCTCCTGCGGCTTCGTACAGAAGGAAGCCGCCTCCAAGTTCCTCGGCTGCACCGGCTCCTCGAAAGTCGCCTCCGCGGTCCTCGGTCCCTCGCAAGACAAAGAGAAGAGTGGTCAGACCAGCAAAAATAATCAAATAATATAGAAAAGAAAGGAAAATAAAAGTGAGGGTATATATGCAAAAATGGCAAATAAAATAAACACACAAAATAACACAAAAAGAAAATATGAACAAAAGTCGCGAAAAGCCGCGAGCTCCGAAGAGCCGCGAAAAGCCGCGAAAACAAAAACGAAAATCAAAACAAACAGAACTACTAAGCCGTGCTCCCCGGCAACGGCGCCATTCTGATAACCGGCCTAAATGACTAAGGTAAAGGTATAGAAATGGTCGTTGCGACCTCAATCACTCAGACTATGTATATCAAGAAAAATCAGACCACTCAAAACACGTAAAATCAATCAAGCTCAAAAGGAGCGGTCCAGCTATGAGATTAACCTGGTATAGCACCCAGGGTCGAACACAAGGAGCACGGGTTGGCCAGAGGCCTACGAAGTAGTAAAAATAAAATAAAAGAAAAGACAAGTATTTTTAGTGGTTTTTAATGCTTTTTATATTTTTTTTGGATTTTTAAATGTGAAGAAAATAAAAGAAACACAAAATAAAGCAAGCTTCAACTAATTATTTAATGTATCAAAAATCAAGCAAAAATTCAAACAAAAATGTTTTTATGTTTTTTAGGTTTTTTAATGTTTTTGGTGAATTTTTGGGATTTTTATGAGGTGTATTTTATTTTCTAAAAATCAAACAGTACTAAAAAGACAAGGTACTGTCCAGCCAGGCCCAAAACCCAAAGATAAAATATCTAAGGATCTCAGAGGGGCCTGGAGGTAATTTTCCTGTATACTAGAGAAAATAAGGAAAATTTGAGCACTAAGATTATTGTTTTTGGATTTTTAGATTATTTACTATGATTTTTATGAGTTTTTAGGTGTTTTTGAATTTTTAGGGTTTTTAAGCAATGAAAAATAGCCAAAATTGGCTAGAAAATCAAAACACACAAAAGAAACATTACCTAATTTTTATGGAATTTTTGAGGGGGTTTTTATATTTTTTTGGGATTTTTAATCCTAGACAGTAGCTAAAATAGAGGTTTTTGAATTTTTAAAAATAACAAATAAAATAAAAAATGTCCTCAAAAATTCTCAAAAATCCTACAACATGGCAGGAGCCATGTGTCAAATTTTCATCGAATTTGGAGGTGATTTGATATTTTATTCAAAGATCAAAAGGGGGCACTGTGCACAGGGACTGAAGTGCAAATACCCGAAGTTCTGGAGGTCCAGGTGCAATTTTCCCAGCAAGTCACGCGTGTGGCGCGTGCCTGGGACACTCAGGGACCTTCTGGTAATAAAAACAAGTCCTAGGACCTTTTGGTAACTCAGGCTCCGGCGAGGTCGACGGAGGAGAGCTCCTGGCCTAGATGTGGGGAGGCCTCAGATGGCCTCCTCTGGACCTACAAAGTAGCTCAAGAGCTTCGCGGGTCGAGGGCAAAATGCCTCGACCCGGTTAGGTGGTGCGGGGGTGAGCGATGCGTCGGGGTGAGCGAGCTCCGGCGAGCGACGGATGGTGGAGCTCGAACCCCAGCTCCTATGCGAGCTGGGTTGAACGAAGGGGCGGAGAAGGTGCGTGGAGGGATGGCGAAGGTGACTGGGTGTTCCGATGATCGAACGGATACGCGATATGGTCGGAATCAACGGAATACGGCGAAGCTACGATTTGGGGGAAACAAGAAATTAGGCGAACTGGAAAAGCTAGAAGGTTACCTGGGCGGTGTGGTAGACTGTGCTGGAGCTGAGGTAGCTCCTGGTCGTGGCCTCGAAGGTCGTCAAGTCCTGAGGCTCGAGCTCCTGCACGGGGCGGAGCACGGCGGCGCTACGTCGCCGGATCAGTGGTCCGACCACCTCCTCCTCGCTGCAACACGGGCAATCGAGAGCTGTCACCTCAGGGACTGCGGTGGAGGTCACGGGACGAAGGGTGGAGAGCCAAAGATGCGTGAAAACGGGGGCGGAGCTGAGATTAAGTATGCTGGCGGGTCCGGGAAGAAGGGCGCGGGTAGGACGAGCTGGTGCGTGGATCCCGAGGCGAAGGCTCCGACGAAGCTCTCGGATATGACGTGAGCATTCCGGACCCGGAGTTGGAGCGAAAAGGATTTGGGTCTGCATGGGAAAAGTCCGAGAACATGGGTCGGGCACAGCAGACCCAGCTCTGGTGGTCCTGGGGGGGGAGTTGACCGGGGGTCAACAATCCCCCGTGGACCAATCAGAGCCCGCCAAGCTTTGAATTTTTATTTGATTTTTTTGGGCCATAAAATGACCGAATTTTCAAAAACTTAAAACATGAAATATTTTTAATTTATTTTTTTCTATTTTTTTGTGATTTTTAATTAATTTTTGGAAATAAAAATAAGGTATTTACATATTAGGGCTATATATAGGTATACATACAATATAGGGTTTTTAATTTTGATTTTTTTAATTAGTTATTTCTATACATTTTTATTACTATTTTATATTTTATTTATTTATAGAATAAAATGAGGAATAAAAAGATATTTTTATTTTATTTTTATTATTTATATATATAAGGGAAATAAATAGTTATGTACAACTATATACATGGTATATATACAATGTATTTTTGTATTTTTAATTTTGTAATTTTTATTTGATTTTTGTTTTGTTTCTTTTTATTTATTTATTTACAAAATATAGAATAGAATATTTACAAGAAGTTTTGAAAATAAATAAATTTATTTACAAGGTTAAACACATGTAGAAGCATGGTCTATATACATGGTGAAGGGATATTTTTGAATTTTTGATTTTTAGCTTTTTGTTTTGTTTTTAATAGTTTCTAGATATATACAAAAATGTACAAGCATATTTTTGGGTGAGGAAAATATAATTTATTTATTTACAAAAATCTATACACATGAGCCCCTATCTCCCTCTACTTGGCCTTTATGCGGTCAGGCCCATGCTGAGCCCTCCCTTGGGTTAGGTTGCTCAATATTTATTCTAAATATTTCCCTCTTTTTCTTTTTCCTCTTTATTCTTTTATTTTTGCACAAAAACATGCTAATTATAGGTTTTTACAAAATGCATGCTTTTGCTAATTATTCCTATTTACAAGTATCTACATGCATTTGCATAGGTTTTTGTAGCTAAAATATAAGAATAAAGAGTGATGAATGGGTATTCATCAGGGCTCATGTGTGTAAATATTTATGTAAATAAATAAAAGTATTTTCCTCACAAAAATAGACTCAAATTGGCCTGTAAATATTTGTATATATTTTTAAATATAAAAACAAGATAAAAATATAAAAATAAAAAAGAAGACAAAAACATCACTCACCATATATATAGACCATCCACATTTATATTTATTTAGCTAAGTAAATAAATAAGATTAATTTCCAAAATTTTTGTAAATATTCTATATAGTGTGAATGAATAAAATAAATTAAAACAAAAACAAAATAAAAACAACAAAAATAAAAATCCAAAAAGACTTTGTAAATATACCATGTATATAAATGTACATATGTATTTATTTCACCTATGTATATAAATAATAAAAACAAAATAAAAATGTCTTTTTATTCCTTATTTTATAATATAAATAAATAAAATATAAAATGGGAGTAAAATTGTATAAAAATAACAATTAAAAATCAAAAATTAAAGTCTTATACATTGTATATATACCTATATCTAACCCTACTATGTACATACCTTATTTTTATTTCAAAATTAATTAAAAATCACTAAAAAATAGAAAAAAAATAAAAGAAAAATGTTTCATGTTTTAACTTTCCCCTAATTCGGCCATTTGCTGCCCTTAATTTCACTTCCAAAAACCAGCCACGTGGCCTTCACCCATTGGCCCTTGGGATTGTTGACCGCCCGGTTAACTGCCCCCCCAGGACCACTTCCCACGGGCTTAGGCACCCGATCCGATTTCCCCCTTTTTTAGCGCCTAAACCCGATTCATCCCCACCTAAACCCTGGGTCAGATCCGTCCATGGTATATCCGAGATCCTCACTGGAGCCTCCACATCGGGATCCACGCGCTCCAGTGCCCTACCCGCTCCCTTCTTCCCGGACCCTCCAGCGTACTTAAGCCGAGCTCCGCCACCTCCATTTCCTATCTTTGGCCATTCGCTTCCACCCCCAGTGAGCTCCAGCACGTGAGGGAGAGTGACAGCTTGCTTCCCGTGCTGTTGAAGCGAGGAGAGGGACCGGATTCCATTGATCCGGTGAGTATCGCCGCCTTGCTCCGCCCAGAGCCGGAGCTCGAGCCACGGAGGGAGACGCTCCTCGAGGCGACGACCCAGAGCACCGCCAGCTCACCCCCAGTCTCATCGACCACCCAGGTAGCTGATGAATCCACATTTCATCATCTTTATTCTATCATTTTGGCACCAAAAACCCTAGCAAATGCCTATAAATAGCATTAAATAGAGCATCTTAGCATTCATGCATGTGCATCATATTAGTGTGTAAAATACTGTAATTGAAGCCAAAATTATAGAATAAATAAATAAAAGAAAACGAATAAAATATTGGAAATATTTTATGACCCGAAACCCCGAGACCTAGGCATCTTGATGAATAGGTCGACAAGGAATAAAGTAGGGGGAGATAAGGGCCAAATACCTATATGTATTCTATTCATTCTTTATTCATTTTGGGATCTATTTTTGGTTCCACGTTTTATACATCAAATAAAGAAACTTTGTACATGAAAGTTGTAGATAATTTAATAAAGAAAAATACAAAATTGATTTCACAAAAAAATAATGTACAGATAAAAAGTTATGGTCTGAATAAGAATCCAGAATCCCAACTTCCCAGACCCGTATCTCACAACTGACAACTCCAAATGCAGCATACTCACCTTTAATTGTATATAGAATAAAATAATCTATCCAATGGCAGTGGTTTCGCATTTGGCGGAGCTACGATTTGAAAGTTGAGTTTTGGACCCCTTTGTACTTTGTACAGATTAAAATATTCAATTTATTATTTGTTTATTATTTTTATAATTTTATATTTTTATGATGTTGTAACTATTACTTATAATAAATATGTGTATTAAAATTAGAATAAAAATGCAAAGAGAATTCAAAATAAAAATACTTGTATATAGGTTACGTAGGTATATTACCTATACCCATACCTGCATAACACCTATTTATATT
Organism: Ottelia alismoides; assembly: GCA_037367405.1. Lineage (NCBI taxonomy): Eukaryota > Viridiplantae > Streptophyta > Magnoliopsida > Alismatales > Hydrocharitaceae > Ottelia > Ottelia alismoides. The sequence goes on from JAZKJV010003379.1 coordinate 515,985, forward strand.
TTATTAAATGTACAAAACACATCAATAAAATAAAATAAAAATATATTTGTGTATATAAAAGTATTCTATGATTTTATAAAATACTAAAAAAATAATAACATTAAAATACATAAAATAAAAATAAAATGCTAAAACACATGGGTATTATACCTATAAAGGGCTAAAAAGTGAACTTGTAAAAATGAGGCTCATAAAAATAATTAAAATTCGTAATAAGATACTTCATAAATTAATAAACATTTTTTATTTTTTAACCAAAACGAAATTCATTAATTTACTATTTTATTTCGATTTTTGAAATACTTTTTTTGAGGATTTTTTCCTGGTTGGTCCACGTGGACCAACCAGGTTGGTCTGACAGTTGACCTAGGTCAACTGTCTGACCTTCTCCTCCAGGCTTGTCAGAGAGGTTTTGTCCCATCTTTGCGCCATTTCCTAGGCTTGACCTTGCACTAATCCATGATGAGGTCTTCTGCATTTTTGCTCCTCGATCAATGGTGATTCACGCCCTAGTGAAATCTGGGGCTGAAGACCACTGATCGAGGCGGTTCGAGCCTCGTCTTCCCCGCCATTCGTCAACCCTACAAAAAGAACCTCCCGACTTCGATTTGAATCTAATCCTTCTTCCGCCTTTTTCAATCGAAAACCCCTACCTCTTCGTGCTCTTCGTGACAGGAGGAGTCGAATCGACCCGGGGTTCGAGCTGATTGGTGTAGAATCGAAGTGATTCACCCCCTCGCCGGAGCTCCGCCGCTCTTTGCAGCCGTCGTCTCTGGTGAGTCTCCTTCTCTTTTCTCTTCGTTTTCTTGTAGTTGTAGCGTAGATTAGGTTAACCCAGTAGCAGTTTTGCTTGTCGTTCACCCAATCGCCGTGAATCGTTGATCAAAGCCACGATGGAGCTGAGCTCCGCCTTCCATTTCCAGCCACTCCAGTCTCCTACCGCCGCCAAGACCACCTCCGTTATCTCCCCCGTCACTCCTTCATCCCGCAGCACCCTCCATTCATCTCGATCTCGCTCAGATCGAGTCGACCGAGCTCCCTTCTCCGCCGTTCGCCGGAGCTCATCGCTCAACCCACTCTTCGCCCCCATTGGATCACCCGAGACCCCCATTTTGCTCGCCTGGTTTTTGCGAACTTAACCCTGCAGGTCCAGACCCAAAGAAGGCTCCATCGACCATCATTGACTCCAGGCTCCTCCGCCCAGGTCGCCTTCCTCGTACGACCGCTTCACGCCGCCTCCGCCTCGACGGAGGCCATCATCTGATGCGGAAGGATCCCAAGATCCTTTTGCCCTTGATCTGGGGGTCGGAGCGGCCGTGTGTCGGCCGCAGTCGCCGTTCGAAGCTCGCCGGGGAGGTGTTCTTCGTGAACCTCCCCCTGCCGTTGGATCAGAAGCCTCCTCCAGACGCGAAGCCAGCCGTCCGATCGCCTGTGGCTCCCCGTCGTTGGATTGACCGTCCACGATTTAATCTCAGCCGTCCACGACGAAGGGGTACCAGCCGCTCGATCTTCGCCACGTGTCCAAGTGAATCGCCATCGGCCGCACGATCGAGCCCGTGGGTATTTTGCATCTTCTACCCACGACTTTTTGCATTTACTTTTTAGTCTAAAAACTTTCGCCTGTAGCTTAAAAAGTTTTGTAATATTTGCATTTAGGCCCTCATGCTTTCACTATTTGCACTTCAGTCCACGCCACGTCACCTCACGTGACTGGGGCGCGTGCTTCTTGGGCATTTTGCACTATTTATCCTGAACATTTATGCATTTGCAGTTATACCCCTGTGCGTGGTTATTTAAATATGTTTGTGGGTTAATTGCATGTATGTCCTGCCGGGTTTTGATATTTACAAATATGCCCCTGTGAATGAAATATCACGTGTTCTGCACGTGTCTCTTTGGTGAAAATTGCTGCTAAGCTCCTGGATGTTTATATAATTACATTTATACCCCTGCTAGGCTTTGAATTTTTGTATGCTTGATCTATTTATTTCACGCTCATTTAATCGCCAAAAATTCCCAAAAAATAGGTTTAAGCTCCTGTTTGCTTCTACTTTCACGCCATATTTTTAGTTTTTAATTTTATTGTATTTTTATATTTATTAAAAATCAAAAACATGTTGTTTAAGCACTGTCTAGATTAGTAAATACCAAAAAAATATTAAAAGGTCTTAAAAAATTCCAAAAATATTTTCTGTTGTGTGTTTTGACCTGCTTTAATTTCAACCCAAAATTCACTAAAAATCTCAAAAGAAAAACCTTAAAAATTTAAAAACGCTCAAAAACTTCAAAAATATCTATAAAATTGTAGAAAACTCCAAAAATAGTAAACTCAGTTCCTGTTTACTCCATATTTTATTCTCTTTATTTGAAAATTAGTGTGAAAAATTCTGGTTGCTGTTTGCTATTTTTAACTCCCATTTTACTCACAGCCAGCACAATTTTCACTGTTTTCCCTTATTTCAGTATTTAAAAATACCAAAAACATTTGAAAAATACCCAAAAAATCACAAAAACAGTAAAAAATCCTAAAAATATCAAAAACATTTTATTTCTGAATTTTTGGTTATTTTTGCACATTTTATTAAATACTTTATCTTGTCTTTTATTTCCTTGTCTTTAAATTCCAATATTGAAAAAGAATTAAAAAAATATAAAATATAAAATTATAAAAGTCGGAAAATTAAAAATCAAAATACAAAATTAAAAATTAAAAATTAAATAAAAAAATTTTAAAATTAAAAACCCACAAAAAAAGAAAGTAGATTGGATAAGTTGTGTATTAGACCTAGGATTGGATTTTTATCTATGCTCTACACCCTTGCTTCCTGAGTTCGACCCCTACTTGCTTACCATTGTACGTCTTTAGTAGGGTATAATAAATTTTAATCCTTGCTATTCATTCCTTGATTGATTGTGTGGGTTAATTGTTGAAGAACGAAAAGGCTTGAGTAGTCGCATCAGCGACAGTGAGTCTGACTTGTCAGACCACTATTTAGCGGCTCTCGCTTTTCTCGCTTTTCAAATGGCACCGTTGCCGGGGAGCATCGGCTTGTAGAGTACCTTTTGGGTCTTTTAGTTACTTAGCCATTTTTGATTACTTGTCTCTTGTGTATTATCTGTTTTGAACCGTCTGACATCTCTTTTGTTTTCTTGCGAGGGACCACTGACCGAGGAGGATCGCCTAGGGGATCCTGCGCAGCCTTGGGAGGAGGAGCCGGCTATTCTACCCTAGCCGGCAGGAGAGAGCAGGAGGGCTAGAGAGAGAGAGAGATAGTTGCTTTTCATTTTTTGTGAGAGAGTGATTTGATTATTTGTAATAATACATGACTTGGACACTTGAACACTTCGGGCCTAATTTCCGGGTGTTTGTTCACCCGGGGGCTCACCGCGGCTTTCTCGTGTTTTATCGACTGTCAATTTCCGGTTTTGTTTTCTTTTTCATTCCTTTTGTGGATTGAGCTCTTAGATTTAGGCATTGCTTGATCGCTTAGATTAGGTCCAAACACCTTAACAACAATTGCATGTACCTATAGATCGTGCTTGGACTTAGTTTAATTAAACAGCGAAGTCACTCTTCCTTGATCCGCGCGCCGCGAGCTCTCCCTGTAAAGCGCTTTCTCCTAACTCAAGTGTGTTGAGCAGAGGAGGGGTGAGCCTAGACCGGACCTTAGGATTAGAGTTGAGTGATTAGCTTGTGGTTCTTCACGCTAGCAGTTGCCTATCTTAGGACGATTTCCGCATTGCATACCGGCATGTAGATTAGGTTTATAAATTTCTGCTTTGCATCCCGCATGGAGAGAGCTAGGATTCGTTGTAAGTCTTCTTACTTTGCATCCATCATTTAGGCACAAAGGTGAGATTTCCATCTTGGTGCCGACTTGCATTGGCTTTTCCCGACTCTTTTCTCCCTCTGATTTTGGATAAATTAGGATAAAGAAAATACAAAATCGTTAGGCGTTTGTTTGAATCTACTCAAAAGAAGTGATAACACCAAAAAAATTAAAAAAGGGACTGCTAAGAAAATTTTGACCTAAATAAAATTGGTAATTGGACTCATTGATTGGGGATAGTAACACCCTCACTTGTTTTCAGGTTGCATGGGAAGGTCTCCTTCCAAGTGAGGTGAGCGCTTCGTAAGGATTAGAGCCAAAAACCCAACTTGTGGCTGCCTTGTGTATCGCCTAGATTTCCGAAGTATTGGCGCTACTATCGTACGTAGTCGAGTAGGGCTTGGTCGCCATTGGTGACTCACTATTGTGTGAGCATCGACCTTGTCCGAAGTACCGAGCATAGGCCACGCCTTCACGGGGGTGTCTGTCTCACCGGCTGCGTCCGAGTAGGATCTTGCACGCTCACGGGTGATTCCGTTGCGAGCAAGGTCCGAAGTATCGGTTTCGCCTATCGGCTTCCTCCCTCTAATTCTTTGGCTGAGTAGGGATCCAGGAAGGGTTACAAGGACCTTAAAAAACGCAAGTTACAGGTTACACAGGAGGAGGACAAGTACGGGAATACTTTTCCGGCAGTACTCTCGCTCCTATAGGCGTAGCGCTCTAAGGACTCGTTGAAAGATAAATTCCTGAAATCAAGATAAAAACTACAAAGATAAAAGCCGAACTTTCACGGCTTCACGCGTCGAGTTGGTGAACTCCCTTGTCTTGTGTTTGGTTGCTAGTTACATTTAGGTCAAAGATCAAAAATATCGCGCCTTTGCGCAAATTTTGTTCCCCTTCTATCTTACCCTTGCTCATTGTGAGCCTTCTACTGTTTTGCAATCCTCTTTATTTCTTGTTACCTTCATGCTCTTCATCCAACATCCTTTCCTCTTGATCTTCTCAAGATGTCGTCACACGGATGGTTTAGTCGGGACCTTACCGACACCCACATCGATTCTGTGCCATCGACATCTTCAATAAGGAGGGGTGATCCCCGAAGAGTTGATTCGGATCTTGCGAATGTCTCCTTGGACTCCCCTATTCTCGCCTCTATACTTGCCTTTCTCCAATTAATCCGCTATTCGGGATGGACTTGCAACCCGAACTAGCTCTTCCCTTCCAATAAACCGGGATTACTCTTGTCCCCGAAATAACCCCTTGTGGATGGAGGTCGACTTCAGTCAATATCATATGCTCCGTTCACAACATTCTGGGATTGACCTTAATCCCAGATTCATCTCAACAGTAGGTGCTGAGGAAGATACTGATCAGGTTTTACTCCGTCATGCAGATCCTCCACCCGATCAAGAGTCAGAGATTCAAGTGCAGTCTGAGATGGTAGGTGGGAGAGGAAAAGGACCACAACCTCAGCAGGAACCTGAGGTCAATACAGGGGAAGGACAATATACCACGCAGGGCGAGGTTAACAGTCAGCTGCTGGCTTCCATCCAAGCCATTCAGCAGTAGTTGACTAATCAGGCCCTGGCACAGACAGCCTTCCAGGACATGCTGAACGATCTGAGGAGGAGGGCCGATGCGAGAGACGACCGACGTGAGGATGACCCGAACTTTGATCCCAAATTCCATGAAGTCAATGATGAGTTTTCAGTGGGACCCAAATATGAAGCAGCAGAAGAAGATCCACCACAACCCAAGCCCACACTCAAGGAGACATACAATCCAGGAGCAGGGCGTATCACTGAGTGGATTCAAGTTCCACGTATGCATGCTCACTTCGAATTGAAGCCGCAATTTCTGTCATTGCTTCCCACTTTCCATGGGAACACCACTGAAGAACCATACATCTTTCTCAAGAAGTTTGGCCGCATCTGTTCCACTGCTCATTACCCCGGAATCCCTCTGGATGTAGTCAAGATGACCGCGTTTCCCTTCAGCCTTCAAGACAAGGCCCTTTATTGGGTTGACCATCTTGGGAAGGTCGTCACCACTTGGGAGGGATTGAAGTCTGCCTTTCTCCCTAAATTCTATCCTCTTGGGAGATTAAATCAGATGCGCGCCCAGATCTCCAGTTTCTGCCAGCAGCCCCACGAGACGATCATGAAGCGTGGGAGAGATTCAAAGATCTCCAGGAAAAGTGCCCCCACCATGAAATGCCGAAAACCAGTCGCGTACAACACTTCTTTGGGGGGCTATCATTCGAGAGCCAAAAGCTCGTGGATGCAGCTTGCGGCGGTTCACAAATTAACAAGGACGAGGACGTAGTATGGAACGTCTTCGAAGAAATGGCTGAGGGAGAAGCAGCCCAATCCTCGTCCAGAATCTACATGAAGCCACCACCCGCCATCAGCAAGCCAGTTAACATGGCTTCTCACACCGAGGACAAAGATGAGAGCTCCAACCTGAGCATCATTGGGAGCCACTTGTCCAAAGTGGATATCATCGAGAAGAGGTCGCAGGACCTCGAAAAACTGGCAGTCATAGAAAAGAGGACCCAGGTCTGAGCTGGAGAAGCTCGACCAGATCTACCAGCAGCTTGAGCAGCTCGTCCGAGCATTGAATGCAAACATGTGCAACGTTGTGTCTACCTCTGCAGAGCCGAACGCTGAGAAGAAAGAGCCTACAATGCAGCAAAACCCTCAGCCAACTCCACCGCAGCCCCAGCCAGTCCAGCACGTGTACTACGTGCAGGTTCCGGAGCAGCCACCGCAGCCTCAGACGCAGATGGTTGTATACCAACCAGAGCACCAGCCCACCTACTCCGAGCAGTTCTCTCCACCCCCACCACTGATCCAGGAGAACAATGGCGTCTGGAACAATGAAGCGCAGCTGACCCGTCCTCAGGGACACTCTCAGGGTCAGAACATGGTCAACCGGCCCTATCATCAGCAGCAGCAGGGTGGGAGACCATTCCAGCAGCCTTACCAGTACCAGCCTCCCTCACACGGGAACACTTGGAGGCAGAATTACCAACATGGTCCTCAGCAGTCCGGATATCGTGGACTGTTGTACAGGGATATCACCAGCAACCGACTGCTCAATACAATCAGCACAACTCGCAGTACCCTCCAACCCTCCTCCTCAACAATTTTCACAAGGATATCAGTCGCAATCTCAGCCGCCATACTAGCATTCTAGACCCCAGCAGGGGGAATCCTCTGAGATTGTACCGGCCAATCCGGCCTTGGCCTGTTTGGAGCAGTTAATGAAGATAATATGGCGGAGATGAACCAGAAGATCGATGACCTGACGGCAGCCAAAACCGCCATACCAGCCCAGGTCGAAGCTAACCCTAACAATTTCCGACGCAAGGAGAGGTAACCGCAGTGTCCAACCCGAATCAGGTGAAATTAATTGTTTTTTATCTAACACTGTTACTCTCAGGAGCGGTAGGACACTCCAGCCATCGGCGATGGCGAAGGGAAAGCATCTCGCATCTGACGGGGAATCGTCAGTCAAGCCAACACCAGGGCCAGCCAGTATTTTGGAAGCAGCACCAGCATCCAGAAAACCACAAAGAAATGAAGAAAATCGAAAAACACAAAAAAAAGCAGCAACCTCGGTGGAGATCAGCCAACATTGGAGACGCCTGCACCCGCTCATCAGCCAGTTCCTGACAGGAGGAGCACCGCACCTGCAGCGAGTCCAACACCAGCACCTGAAGCCGAGCCTGTCATTTTTTATCCGCAAATTGTAGATGAATCCATTCCTTTTTGTCATCTACCTGTAAACAACGATATGGACACTATTTTGAATGATATTGGTGAAGAGTTTGTAAATATTCCTTTCCCTGAAGCAATGAAAAACACAAACAAAATGAAAAATTTGAAAAATGCTTTGTCTGATCCTGCTATCATAGAAAATCATTCAGAATTTGGTATTGAATATGCCATTGATGAAAGCTCTTGAGTACATGCCAGCCGTGAAGAAAGGACTTAAAGAGGCATGTACAACAAGCACAGGCCAAACCCCCACAAATCTAGAAGCAAAGGTGGCAAGTCCGAAAAACGCATTCTCACAATGGCCACAGTTAACGCCATCAGCAACCTCCCGGATAAAAAGCCAGATATGGGAGCACCTCTTGTACGTTGCCAGATGTTTAATCAGGAATTCGAGCGAACACTTCTCGACAGTGGTTCATCTGTCAATTTGATGCCCAGCCTCACTACTCACGGAGTTCAGGTTAGGACTGCTCAAGCCTACAAAGATGATTATGCAGTTTGCAGACAAGTCAGTCAAGGCGGCCTAGGGGCCTGTTGGAGGACGTGATCGTCACGGTTCAGGGAAAGTCATTCCCGGCCTATTTTGTGGTCTTAGATATGGACGTCCTGCTCCGTTGCTCCTTACCCCGATCATACTCGGAAGACCATTTCTGGCGGACATCAAACGCAGTGGTGAATTATGGGACGGGAGAAATCACTTTTGGAGCTGGGAATGAAACTATCAGAGTAGAGACCCTGTCTGAGAGAACACCAGCTGAACAGACATCTGCGTCATGCGCAAGGTGATCGAACATGATGAAGACTGTGATTTTCTAGCAGAAATTCAAGATACCAACCTATTTCTGGATGACAATGAGATCCATGAACTCCTCCGTCCCAGGGAGGAATGGAGACCGCAGTCGAATTCCCCTGTATCAATCAAGATGAGGAACTTGCTGATGTACTACAAGAAACTGCTGTGGGAGTAATGTGCCTTCAGAACCAAGAGCTGAAGTCTGAAGAATCCTTGAATGAAGAAGAAATTATTGAGGAATTCTGTTTGGATCTGAGAGAAGAAACAGATCAGAACAAGGTAGACACCGACAGTTGCATGAATCACCACCTACACTGATAGCTGAAGTCACCATGGAAGCAGCTCAGACCCCGCCAGAGCTAAAACCTTTGCCCTCCAACATGAAGTATGCCTTCCTTGCGGGAGAACCTAATATGCACCCGGTCATTATCAATGCCCATCTGACCGAAAGACCAAGAATCTCGTCTGATGGAGGTTCCTTGAACGCAACCGCAAGGCCGATAGGCTGGCGAACTTCTGATCTCTATGGGATCAATCCGTCACTTTGCCACACCGCATCTTTCTGGAAGAAGATTGCAGGCCCTCTCAAGAACTGCAGAGAAGATTGAATCCAAACATGCGGGAGGTGTTATGAAAGAGATCCAGAAATGGTGCGATGCGGGACTTATCTATCCCATCTCCGACAGCAAATGGGTGAGCCCGCTGCATGTTGTGCCAAGAAATCAGGGATCACCATTGTCAAGAATGACAAAGGAGAGGAGAATGCCACCAGAGTACCCACTTCTTGGAGAGTGGTGCGTGGATTACAGAAGACTTAACTCGCCACCAAGAAGGACCACTTTCCTCTACCCTTCATCGACCAGATCTTGGAGAGATTGCCGCGAAGGAATACTTCTGCTTCTTGGATGGATACTCTGGGTATAATCAAGTTGCCATTGCTCTTGAAGATCAAGAGAAGACCACGTTCACCTGTCCTTTTGGCACATATGCCTTCAGACGGATGCCGTTCGGGCTTTGCAACGCCCCAGCCACATTTCAGAGTGTATGCTTGCAGACTTTGCCGATATGGTGGGCAACTTTCTCGAGGTCTTTATGGATGAGTTTTCGATCTACTGGGATTCATTTGATCAATGTCTAGACTATCTAGACCGAGTCTTACGGAGGTGCTGCGAAGTCAATCTTGTGATCTCTTGGGAGAAGAGCAATTTTATGGTGACCGAAGGAATTGTGCTGGGTCACGTTGTTTCTAAACGTGGCATGGAGGTTGACCCAGCTAAGGTGGATGTAATTTCCAAGCTTGAGCCACCTACAAATATCAAGCAAGTCCGGTCATTCTTGGGCCAATGTCGGTTTTTACCGACGATTCATCAAAGATTTCAGCAAACTGGCCAGACCGCTGACTGAATTGCTCGGCAAGGACAATGAATTCATTGTGGAGGACCGTGTGCTCCTTGCCTTTAATCAGTTGAAAGAGCTCATCACACAGGCCCCTGTCCTACAGCCACCGATTTGACTCAGCCTTTCGAGATTATGACCGACGCGTCAGATTATGCCATCGGAGCTGTACTGGGACAGAGGAAAGACAATGTACCATTTGCGATTCACTACGCTAGCCGAACGCTCGATGAAGCCCAGAGAAACTACACTGTCACTGAAAAGGAGCTGCTAGCGGTAGTCTTTGCTTTGGAAAAGTTCAGATCTTACCTCCTTGGGTCCAAAGTAATCATTTACACTGATCATTCGGCCATTCGGTATTTACAGCAGAAGAAGGACGCCAAACCATGTCTCATCCGATGGATCCTTCTCCTCCAGGAGTTTGACTTGGAATCAGAGATAAACCTGGGGTAAAGAATGTAGTGGCCGATCATCTGTCAAGACTTCCTGAACCAGAGTCTCCTGAGCTGAACCTGCAGCCTATCACAGAGACCTTCCCAGATGAGTCGATTATGTCTGTCGCCTCACTTCCTTGGTATGCGGACATTGTGAATTATCTTAGTTGCCAAGAAAATCCCACAGGACTGGCCTAAGTTGAAAATAGACAGATTTTTGTCTAAAATCCATTTCTACCAGTGGGAAGACCCGCATCTATTTCGTGAGGGAGCAGATTGCATCTGGAGGAGGTGTATTCCTTCAGGAGGAAGTTCTAAGTGTCCTCACCTTATGTCACGATCAGGATTCTGAGGGCATCATTCAGGAGAACGAACGGCAGCGAAAGTTCTTCGAAGTGGCCTCTGGTGGCCTTCATTATTTAAAGATGCAGATGAGTATGTCAAACGCTGCACTGACTGTCAGAAGATGGGCGGAACCATAGGAATGAGAGACACGATGCCTCTGAAGTACATTCAGATCTCGGACGTCTTTGACGGATGGGGTATTGACTTTATGGTCCAGTTTCCCAACACCAGGGTTATGAATACATTCTGCTTGCTGTCGATTATGTAAGTCGATGGGTGGAAGCTATCCCCCGCCCGAGCCGCCGACAGTAGGACTGTCTGTCGATTCCTGAGAGATCACATTATAGCACGGTTCGGGATCCCCAAGATTCTCATATCTGACGGGGGTATCCATTTCATAAACAGAGAGGTGAAGAAGCTGACCCAAGAATTCTGCATTGAACATCGTGTTGCTTCACCCTACCACCCGTAGTCCAATGGCTTAGCTGAATGTTCAAACAGGGAGATCAAAGACAATACTACAGAAACTTGTGCGTCCAGGCAAGCACTGGTCTCAGCTGCTTGATTCCGTTTCTTTGGGCTTACAGAACAGCGTACAAGTCACCCTTGAATGTCTCCCTACCACCTTGTGTATGGCAAGCCATGTCATTTACCGTTGAACTCATTCACAAATCTTTATGGGCCATTAATATCTGTAATTTGGACTCCAAGCAAGCAGGAAAGAACAGAAACTAGATCTGAACATATTACTGGAATTCAGAGACTACGCATATGACAACAGCCTGATGTACAAGGAGAAGTCAAAAACATGGCATGACAAGCATATCCGTCGCAAGTCCTTTGATCCAGGTCAAAAGGTGTGGTTGTTCGATGCGAAATTGAAGATCTTTCCAGGCAAATTGAAGAGCAAATGGACTGGGCCGTTCATGGTTAGGAAAGGTGCGTGACAACGAAGTGTATTGATATCCAATCTGTCAGCTGGACGCACAACCTTTTGTAGTCAATGGACAGCTTCTAAAGCCATACCTTGAACATGAACATTCATGGCAGTCGTTGACTCAATTCAAGTGATCTATTAGGATGAGCTGAATATCTCCGAAGAGGCAGAGAAGGCGAAGCATATCAAAACATTTTTGAATGATTTTTCTTCTTTTCTTCTTTTCTTCTTTTCAGTTTCTTATACCTTCTTCTACCGAATTGATGTCATCCCTTTCCATCACTGCTATACTTAGGATGGTACTTTATCCTAAGTATAGGGGGATGCGCATCCCGAGTTGTTCATATCCAATCTCATTTCTTTTCTTCTTTTCTTCTTTTCCTATTCTATCTTCTTTATCTATCAAAAAGGTGCCGCCCTTGTAGACAGTTTTCCATACTTAGGACGTACTTTGTCCTAAGTCTAGGGGGTGTGCACCCCGAGTATCTTCATTCTTTTCGATCCTCTCCATTGTCTCCTCTTCTTGTCTATACTTAGGGATATCTTACCCTAAGTATAGGGGAGACAACCCGAGTACGATCTGTTCATTCCCACCCTTGACCCTCCATGCTTTGTGTACAGTCTGTTATACTTAGGATTATTTGATCCTAAGTATAGGGGGACGGTCAACTTCTCATTCGTTTGTTCAGCCATTCCTTTACTTATTTATTCTTTAGGCTTGTCTATACTTAGTACGAGTTATGTCTTCTCTTTTCTCTCCGATCTATGAGACATAGCTCAAGCTAAGTATAGGGGGTCGTATATACTACGTATATACTTTCGCCATAACTCGTACTTTCGTATTTTCTTAATAATATGGCTAAAAATTCTTTAAAATTCATTTAAACCCCTTAATAAAAAGGTGTTTTATTTCCTCAAATTCTTTTGTGTAATTACTGATTAATAAATCAGGTGAAAATGATTTTTGCAAAATGTTGAAAAATAGTTTGAAAATCTTGTGAACATCTATTGAAAACTATTTGAAAATATTTTGTTACATGTTTTCAACCTGTGTAAAATGTGTGGTTTGTAAAACTTATTTTCTTTATGTGAAATAAAATGTTTGGAAAATAATTTACAAATGTTTGAAAAATGATGCAAAAATATTTGAAAAACCTATATATACTATTTTGAAAGCCTTTGCAAAATGATTTCAAATATGTGTACATGTTTGCAAAAATGTTTGTAAAAATTATTCTGGACTATAGTTTTCAAAAATTGTGTGAAAAAGCTTGTGTCAAATAAGTTTGAGGAATACATACATCTCACTAAAATCCATTATTTTATATATGAATAAAATTGATCACTTACCCTTGTAAATTCTTAAAATCCACTTCTTGTAAATATAAGAAGCAGTCCCATGTACATATTTTCACCTGGTTTCAGCCAAAACTTTTTTGTGTTCAAAAATCCCAAAAACATTTGCAAAAGTAAAATCCAAAAAAAACATTTGGAAAACTCTATTTGAAAAAGGGAAAAAAATGCATATTCATCATCATCATCATCATCATCTTTTCAAAAACCCATAAAAAGTTCAAAATCTTGAAAATTGCATCACAAAAATATTTTCTGCATTGCATTGCATAGCATTCGCATTCTTCGGATTGAGTTTGATAGTTGAACGAGTCTAAGTAAAATCCGGAGATTGAGATTGATTGGACTTAATCTACCTAATAACAGGAACCTTATAGGAACTGGGGTTTGAGGTACTTCAGGTCTAGTTGACTTAATTCTTTAAGGATCACGGGACTGGTTCAATGGATTCTTGACTGCCTAAGTAGAGTATTTCGGAGCACACGCACGACTCTTGTTGATAATGACCTAACTTGGACACCTGCACCGTTCACATGGCTCAACTCAGTTGGGGTGTGAAGGGGATTGGATTTGCCGGTAAGAGACGCACACAAGTGGAAACATTTGTCCTCCTCTAGGGAGGGAAGTGCACCCCAACCCGTCCAGTGATTAGGAAGTCTCAAGACAGGAGGCTGTGGGTTGCGATAAAGCTTCAAAAGAGGGATAGTCTACTGGCTCAAGAGGAAAAACTCCCTATGTAAATGCTGTTGTATATAGTATTCAAAAAAAGTTCAGGCATGTACAAAAATAAAAAGCCTGCAAAGTATGTACAAAGTCAATAAGCAAGCTGAGTTCCAAAGTCAAATGTGTGAGCCTGCAGCAGGATGACTTGACTACACTGGTCTTGCATCCTAGGATAGGTAGCTACACTGGCTACCGTCCATTCTTCTCTTCACCCCCTCCTCTTGAGCTGGTTGCCACATGAACTTAGAAGGGAATACCCCGCTCCTCGAGGATGGAGTTGCTGGATTGGGGAATCATTGGGTTGTCGTACTGGAGAAGTCAGTTTCTTTGTCATTCTAGTTGGGGAGAGCCACCATCACTTACACTGTACGAGTCAGATTCATAGTCGTAAGGGTTTGCGTATGAATTGAGATATTTCTGACCTGGCTATTAAGAAGACTTGAGCAGAGTTTTGGGATTCTCAAGGACTGTTGAATTTCAAACACGGTTCTCACTAAGGTTCCGCCCGCACTAAAATTCCAAAGGTCCGACTTAAGCTCCAAACTTTGATTTTGTGAAGACAAGTTTGATAATCAAATAAAATCCAAGTTCTTCTTTTTCTTTTCTTTCTTTTCTTTGTGCACTTATTGCATAAGTGTTTGCTAGGGACTAGCAAAGGTAAAGTATAGGGGGATGATGAATCCACATCTCATCATCTTTATTCTATCATTTTGGCACCAAAAACCCTAGCAAATGCCTATAAATAACATTAAATAGAGCCATCTTAGCATTCATGCATGTGCATCATATTAGTGTGTAAAATACTGTAATTGAAGCCAAAATTATAGAATAAATAAAGAAAAGAAAAAGAATAAAATATTGGAATTATTTTATGACCCGAAACCCCGAGACCTAGGCATCTTGATGAATAGGTCGACAAGGAATAAAGTAGGGGGAGATAAGGGCCAAATACCTATATGTATTCTATTCATTCTTTATTCATTTTGGGACCTATTTTTGGTTCCACTTTTATACATCAAATAAAGAAACTTTGTACATGAAAGTTGTAGATAATTAATAAAGAAAAATACAAAATTGATTTCACAAAAAATAATGTACAGATAAAAAGTTATGGTCTGAATAAGAATCCAGAATCCCAACTTCCCAGACCCGTATCTCACAAACTGACAACTCCAAATGCAGCATACTCACCTTTAATTGTATATAGAATAAAATAATCTATCCAATGGTGGTGGTTTCGCATTTTGCCGGAGCTACGGTTTGAAAGTTGAGTTTTGGACCCCTTTGTACTTTGTACAGATTAAAATATTCAATTTATTATTTGTTTATTATTTTTATAATTTTATATTTTTATGATATTGTAACTATTACTTATAATAAATATGTGTACTAAAATTAGAATAAAAATGCAAAAGAGAATTCGAATAAAAATACTTGTATATAGGTTACATAGGTATATTACCTATACCCAATCTACATAACACCTATTTATATTTTATTAAATGTACAAAACACATCAATAAAATAAAATAAAAATATATTTGTGTATATAAAAATATTCTATGATTTTATAAAATACTAAATAAAAATAATAACATAAAATACATAAAATAAAAATAAAATGCTAAAACACATGGGTATTATACCTATAAAGGGCTAAAAAGTGAACTTGTAAAAATAAGCCTCATAAAAATAATTAAAATTCGTAATAAAATACTTCATAAATTAATAAACATTTTTTATTTTTAACCAAAACGAAATTCATTAATTTACTATTTTATTTTGATTTTTGAAATACTTTTTTGAGGATTTTTTCCTGGTTGGTCCACGTGGACCAACTAGGTTGGTCTGACAGTTGACCTAGGTCAACTGTCTGACCTTCTCCTCCAGGCTTGTCAGAGAGGTTTTGTCCCATCTTCGCGTCATTTCCTAAGCTTGACCTTGCACTAATCCATGATGAGGTCTTCTGCATTTTTGCTCCTCGATCAATGGTGATTCACAGCCCTAGTGAAATCCGGGGCTGAAGACCACTGATCGAGGCGGTTCGAGCCTCGTCTTCCACGCCATTCGTCAACCTACAAAAAGAACCTCCCGACTTCGATTTGAATCTAATCCTTCTTCCGCCATTTTCAATCGAAAACCCCTACCTCTTCGTGCTCTTCGTGACAGGAGGAGTCGAATCGACCCGGGGTTCGAGCTGATTGGTGTAGAATCGAAGTGATTCACCCCCTCGCCGGAGCTCCGCCGCTCTTTGCAGCCGTCGTCTCTAGTGAGTCTCCTTCTCTTTTCTCTTCATTTTCTTGTAGTTGTAGCGTAGATTAGGTTAACCAGTAGCAGTTTTGCTTGTCGTTCACCCAATCCGCCGTGAATCGTTGATCAAAGCCACGGTGGAGCTGAGCTCCGCCTTCCATTTCCGGCCACTCCAGTCTCCTACCTCCGCCAAGACCATCTCCGTTATCTCCCCCGTCACTCCTTCATCCCGTAGCACCCTCCATTCATCTCGATCTCGCTCAGATCGAGTCGACCGAGCTCCCTTCTCCGCCGTTCGCGGAGCTCATCGCTCGACCCACTCTTCGCCCCCATTGGATCACCCGAGACCCCCATTTTGCTCGCCTGGTTTTTGCGAACTTAACCCTGCAGGTCCGAGCCCCAGAGAAGGCTCCATCGACCATCATCGACTCCAGGCTCCTCCGCTCAGGTCGCCTTCCTCGTCCGGCCGCTTCACGCCGCCTCCGCCTCGACGAGGCCATCATATGACGCGGGAAGGATCCCAGGATCCTTTTGCCCTTGATCCGGGGTCGGAGCGGCCATGTGTCGGCCGCAGTCGCCGTTCGAAGCTCGCCGGGAGGTGTTCTTTGTGAACCTCCCCCTGCCGTTGGATCAGACGCCTCCTCCAGACGTGAAGCCAACCGTCCGATCGCTTGTGGCTCCCCGCCGTTGGATTGACCGTCCACGATTTAATCTCAGCCGTCCACGACGAAGGGGTACCAGCCGCTCGATCTTCGCCACGTGTCCAAGTGAATCGCCATCGGCTGCACGATCGAGCCCGTGGGTATTTTGCATCTTCTACCACGACTTTTTGCATTTGCTTTTTAGTCTAAAAACTTTTCGTATGTAGTTAAAAAGTTTTGTAATATTTGCATTTAAGGCCCTCATGCTTTCACTATTTGCACTTCAGTCCATGCCACGTCACCTCACGTGACTGGGGCGCATGCTTCTTGGGCATTTTGCACTATTTATCCCGAACATTTATGCATTTGTAGTTATACCCCTGTGCGTGGTTGTTTAAATATGTTTGTGGGTTAATTGCATGTATGTCCTGCCGGGTTTTGATATTTATAAAAATGCCCCTGTGAATGAAATATCCCGTGTTCTGCGCGTTGTCTCTTTGGTGAAAATTGCTTCTAAGCCCCTGGATGTTTATATAATTACATTTATACCCCTGTCAGGCTTTGAATTTTTGTATGCTTGATCTATTTATTTCACGCCTCATTTAATCGCCAAAAATTCCCAAAAAATAGGTTTAAGCTCTTGTTTGCTTCTACTTTCACGCCATATTTTTAGGTTTTAATTTTATTGTATTTTATATTTATTAAAAATCAAAACATGTTGTTTCAACACTGTCTAGCTTAGAAAATACCAAAAAAATATTAAAAGGTCTTAAAAAATTCCAAAAATATTTTCTGTTGTGTGTTTTGACCTGCTTTAATTTCAACCCAAAATTCACTAAAAATCTCAAAAGAAAAACCCCTTAAAAATTTAAAAACACTCAAAACTTCAAAAAAATCTATAAAATTGTAGAAAACTCCAAAAATAGTAAACTTAGTTCCTGTTTACTCCATATTTTATTCTCTTTATTTGAAAATTAGTGTGAAAAATTCTGGTTGCTGATTTGTTATTTTTAACTCCCATTTTACTCACAGCCAGCATAATTTTCACTGTTTTCCCTTATTTCAGTATTTAAAAATACCAAAAACATTTGAAAAATACCCAAAAAATCACAAAAACAGTAAAAAATCCTAAAAATATCAAAAACATTTATTTCTGAATTTTTGGTTATTTTTGCACATTTTATTAAATACTTTGTCTTGTCTTTTATTACCTTATCTTTAAATTCCAATATTGAAAAAGAATTAAAAAAATATAAATTATAAAATTATAAAAGTCAGAAAATTAAAAATCAAAATACAAAATTAAAAATTAAAATTTAAATAAAAAAATTTTAAAATTAAAAACCCACAAAAAAAGAAAGTAGATTGGCTAAGTTGTGCATTAGACCTAGGATTGGATTTTTATCTATGCTCTACACCCTTGCTTCCAGAGTTCGACCCCTACTTGCTTACTATTGTACACCTTTAGTAGGGTATAATAAATTTTAATCCTTGCTATTCATTCATTGATTGATTGTGTGGGTTATTTGTTGAAGAACGAAAAGGCTTGAGTAGTCGCATCAGCGACAGTGAGTCTGACTTGTCTGACCACTATTTAGCGGCTCTCGCTTTTCTCGCTTTTCAGTAGCCCCGTAGTCCTTCCTTTTCTTTAATTTTCAATTATCCCCTTTTCGCTGCTCCGCCGTTCGCCGTCGATTCGTCCACGTCCGACCACCATTCGATCATCGGACTTCGCCATAGCCACCGCCTTCCTTCCGCGCACCTTCTCCATACCTACATCCAACCCAGCTCGCACAGGAGCTGGGATTCGAGCTCCTCCGTCCCTACCTTCGCCGGAGCTCGCCCATCTCGACCCTCCGATCACCTCCACCCCGCCTAACCGGGTCGAGGCAGTTTGCCCTCGACCCGCGAGTCTTTTTGGTTCGCTTTGCAGGTACTTCCAAGTCCATCTGAGGGCTTGGACCATCAGGCCCAGGAGCTTCATCTCCGCCGACCTCGCCGGAGCTCTCCCGAGCTCGGCAGGGTCATCGGAGACCACCACGCGACGCGGAAGCACCCCACGCTTCTTCTCCGATCTTTTGCGTGCTTCCAGGAGGACTACAATGCCGCTACGAGCCCGGCAAAAGTCGCCGGCGTCCAGTTCATTCAGCATCCTCTGTCGCCGTTCGATCGCCTCAGACCTCCAGTTCCTATCTCGACCGTCCATCTGAGGAGGTCCCCGCACCGCCAGATCCTTGGAGAGGCGATCTCCACCGTTGATCCAGTGTGACGTAGCCATCGCTTCTCTCCACCACTTGATCTGCTACGTGGCAACACCTGGATCGTCCGATCAGCCCGAGGAGCTTAGCTTTGGAGCCCCAGTCGCCCAGCACTGTCAGATGGCACCACGTGGCATCCATCCAGCAGCTCCATTAATAAAGGGTAATTTACCCTTAGGCCCTCCTGTTTATTTTATTTCACATTTAGTCCTGTAATTAGTTAGTATAGTTGTTTAGTTTTTGGTAAATTTGCATAGAGGACCCTGGATTTTATTTACTTTGCATTTATGCCCTGTATGTTGTGTGACACGTGCTTCGTCACGTGGCTTTCTGGTGTATTTGCATCTTATGCCCCTGTAGTTCTGAATGTTACTGAATGAATGAATGTTTTTGTGTATTTGCATTTATACCCCTGTGCGTGAAACATTTGAGCATGTGCGGATATTTTTGGGTTAATTGCAGATTACCCCCTGGACTTTTGGTACCTGTTACCAAATAGTCCTTGGAAGTAATTTTCGTTACATTTAGGTCCCTGAGTGCCTCAGGCGCGTGCGACGCACGTGTTTACCTGGGTTATTTGCACCAGACCCCCCGAACTTCGGGTATTTGCACATAGGTCCCTATGCACAGTTCCCCCTCTTTATTTTTGAATAAAATAGCAAAATAACTCCAAATCCAATGAAAATTGGATACATGGCTCCTGCCATAGTGTAAAATTTTTTGGAATTTTTGGGGACAATTTTGTTTTGATTTGATATTTTTAAAAATTCAAAAACATCTAATTTTGTTACTGTCTAACTTTAAAAATCACAAAAAATATTAAAACTCATCTAAAATTCACAAAAAACTTACTTGTTGTTTGTTTATGCTTGCTTGAATTTCTAGCCACGTTTGGCTATTTTTCATTGCTTAAAACACCTAAAAATTGAAAAACACTTAAAACCTTATAAAAATTCTAATAAATAAACCAAAAACCCAAAAATAATAATTTAGGTGCCCAAATTTTCCTTGTTTTCTTATCTTTATAGGAAAATTACCTCCCAGCTAATTTGGGGCTTCTAGATATTTTATCTAGGTCCTTTTAGCTCGGTTGGACAGTACCTACAGTTTCAGTCATTGTTTGATTTTTAGAAAATTAAATAAATATCAGAAAATCCCAAAAATTCACCAAAAACACTAAAAATTATAAAACACATAAAAACATTTTTTTAGAATTTTTGGTTGATTTTTAGTGCATTAAATAAATTGTTGAAGTGTGTTGATTAGTTGCTTTTCTTATTTTCTTAATATCTTAAAAATCCAAAAGAATATAAAATAATTAAAAACCACCAAAAATACTTCTTTTATTTTCTTTTATTTCTTTTTGACTACTTCGTAGGCTGCAAGGCCAACCCGTGCTCCTTGTGTTCGACCCTGGTCTCTATACCAGGTTAAATTAATAGCGAGACCGCTACCGTATTTGATGTGATTTTTCTCTTGATTGGTGGTCTTCTTTTTCTTGATTGATCGAGTCTGAGTGATTGAGGTCACAACGACCATCTTAGATACACCTGATTACCTTAGTCACTTGGGATTTTTCGGTCATCATAAAGTGACAAAAAGGAGGGGGGAAGATATGCAAAATACCCCTAATGCACATGATCCAACAATTGTTGAGAATCCACTTGCCACGCATCAAATGTTGGTTGGTCGATGGATGCTTCGTGGATCTGCGATGAAGATTAGATCTCAGGACTGAGATCAGGGGTGGAGGTGCGGCAGATCCGACGACGGCTGGACACTTGGGCGAAGGGGGATGATCGGACAAATATGGAGGAGCCTCTAAGAACAGGGAAAAACTTCCGTGTCTCTGAGCTTTGATCGGGCATGGAGCGTGCCACCGACCTCCTCTCTCGCTGCAAGGTATCCCAAAAGCTTCTTAGAGGCTGCCCTAATCTGCTGGAGGGATCAAAAGGCTCCGTCGTTCGCCGAAGCGGCCAACGAAGGTTGAGGAAGGTATTCTATTCTAGGAGACTTGGGTTCTGTCAAAATCACCTTGTCTTAGGCGTAATTCCTCCAGAACCTAACACAAAAACATTACCGGGTTGAGGGAAAATTGCCTCGACCCATCAGAGCGTGGAATCGAGGCAAAACGGGTCGAGGTGGGGGTGCTTGATGAATACTCATTCATCACTCTTTATTCTTTTATTTTAGCTAAATATCTTGGCAAAATATCATGTATATAGTTGTAAATAGCATAAATTATCAATAAGCATGCATTTGTTAATATTTAATAATTAGCACGTATTTGTGCAAAAATAAAAGAATAAAGAATAAAAGAAAAAGAAGGAAATATTTAGAATAAATAATTAGTGACCTGAACCCAAGAGAGGGTCTAAAATGGACCTGATCGCTAAATAAAATAAGTAGAGAGAGATAGAGCCACTCCACCTTGTATATACACATCCTTTATGTATATAGTTTATTTTACAAAAATAAAAAGAAAATTGTTTTTTATCCCCTTGTATATATTTCTAAAAATAAAACAAAAATTAGAAAAATAAAATAAAAATAAAATTCTCTCTCTATCACCTTGTATATGATACATGTATATATGTATCATATACCCATTTATTTACACTTGTAAATAACTAATAAAAATAAAATAAAAATTAATTTTATACTCCAAATAATATGTTGTAAATAAATAAAATATAAAATTGGGTATTTGTATAAAAATAAGAAAATAAAAATAATTATATAAAATACCTAGGTATTGTATACCTGTATATAATATAATATACTGTATATAGATTAAATTATTTTTCATAAAAATAAATAAAAATCACAGAAAATAATTTGAAAATAATAAACATTTTTTATGTTGAACATTTTTATTTAAAATCATTTTCTATTTTTTATTGATTTTACAAATCTTTTTGACTTCCTAATTTCTGATTGGTTGAGGAGGGATGTTGACCTCGGTCAACTACCCCTCCCGGACCATCTCCCTCGCGGATCCGTCTCACGCCCCGATTTCTCTGATTTCTTCTGAGTGGATCTCACATCCTTTAGCTCCGATGTTTACGCCCACTTCTCCCCAGTGGATCAGTCATCCTCGCGAATCCCTAGGGAGTCGCGGATCATTCTTGGATTGCGCGCACGCCCCGGTTCTTCCATGCTGCATGGGAAGGGCTGTTTATTCTTCATTCAACTCCCCAGCAGCTTAGCTCGCGCAGCACACTACCTTGAGACCCTAGAACCCTTCCCCTTGGTGACTGCAATTGGAGGAGGCCCTTGGTGACCGGAGGAGACCGCTGCAGCCGACGCTCAAGACTCGTGGCCAGAGCACCACCGTGACGAGCCTCCCCTGCCTTCCGCATCGAGGTTGAGGTGACAACCCCCTTCAACCGCACCCCCTGGAGCTCAGGATTCCTCTAGGATCTTCAGGTATCTTTCCCATGGTCCTCAGCTCCTGTATTGGTTAGATCTTTAGTTCATCTTCCGCTGCACCTCCGCCAGCTCCGACCACCCAGTCGGAGTCTTATTAATCACCTTCACCTGTTCTGATCGACACCCCATCTCACCGTCACCCTCCTTACGTAACCTGATCATCCTAGGCTTGGCTTGGATTGCCAGGAGAGTAGGTTATCGGTTTCCTCCATCACTCGCCGGAAACCCCCACTTCCATCCACCGTCGCTTCTCTTTGGTTTCAGTCAAATAACCTTGACCGGAGCTTTGCTCTGAGTTAGAGCTTTACCCTGCAGGTCTTGCGCACATGGATATGCCCCATATCTCCTTCTCCCCACTTTGCCGGAGCTCGCCCAGGTCACAGCCACCTTCCAGGAGATCTGACAGTCCACGAGTTCATAGGACCTGTTCACCCGACATGGAGGAGCCCCACGAGTCGACTGTCATCATCCGATCGTTCATCGGAGCTGCCGATATCCCTCGATGCTCCGGTGAGCTTCGCCCAGGCAGAGTTCTTCCAGACCTTCCCTCTGCCGTCGGATCACTCCACGTCTAGATGCCATCACAACCGTTCGGTGCTTGCACTTGTCAGGTCGTTAGATCTGACATCTAATGTCCCCGTACGCCCACATTCGCACCTTTCTCATGGCCATTAGATCTGTCAGCTGGACACGTCAGAGCCGCACACCTCGCCTCCACTCAGTCCCTACCACATGTCAACCCCACGTGCGACGTATGAGTTGCTTGGGTAATTTGCTCAGATACCCTGCGCTTATTTCCTTTTATTAATTAGTATGTAAAATAAAAAGTATACAGTAGGGTAATTTGCACTTTCGTACCTGCAGTTTTAGATATTTACTTTTCAGTCCTTCCTTTGTGGCATCACGTGCTTCATCACATGTAGTTGTGGGATAATTGCATGTAGTATCTTGAACTTATTCTCTATCATGTTTTGAAGTGATAGTTCTATTATTTGCACTTATACCCTGTATATATTGAAATTGGACATGTGCGAATTTGGATGTAAAAATTGCATATAGGACCCTAGACTTTTTATGTGTGTTATTGTTTTGGTCCAAAAACATGTTTTTATTGCAGATTAGTCCATGTATGCTGTGTGTTTGATTTTTGCTTTAATAAATAGGCAAATTATGTCCAAAAATCACGAGATTTTGAAACATGGCTCCTGCCATGGTGTAGGAATTTCTGTGAATTTTTTGTTGCATTTTGTTTCCATTTATTATTTTTAAAAATTCAAAAACCCTAAAAATTGCCATTGTTTGTTTTTGAAAATCAATAAAAATATTAAAATCCCTTTAAAAATTCCAAAAGAAAAACCTTTGTGTTTGTTTGGTGTTGTTTCAGTTCAGTCAAATTTTTGGCTGCATTTACATTTATAAAAATCATAAAATTGAAAAAGACTAAAACCTTAGAAAAATTATTAAAAATTCATAAAAATTCAAAAAAATGCATTTTAGGTTTCTATAGTTAGGATTTTATAGTTTATCATAAAATTGATGCTTGAATTTTATAGGCATTTTAAGCAATTATAAATTGCCTTTAGATTCTGGTTGTACACTATTTAGCATTTTTGGCCTTGTTTTGATTTTTAGAAAATTAATTAAAAATCATAAAAATCAAGAAAATTAACAAAAACATTTGAATATTTTAAAAAACCCAAAAATATTTTTATTTGAATATTCTAAGGGTTTTTGATACTTTAATTTATTGTTGAATTGTGAATTTTTGATTCCGTTTATCCTTTTTCTTAATTTTAAAAATCATAAAAATTTGAAAAATATAA